>CM052278.1:373-139570 GCA_028455795.1 Lasioglossum marginatum | reverse complement strand
GAGAGAGAGAGAGAGAGAGAGAGAGAGAGAGAGAGAGAGAGAAGACTCGTCGAAGGAATCGACGAATCACGTCAAGGAACGTCAATCACGTTTTCTCGTTTCCCTTCAGCCTCGCCGGTTTTCGACGATTTATCGGCAGACACACGGGGCGAACGTCATCGGGATCCGACGAGACCAGATTATAAATACCGGCAGAAAAAAACGAGACGTGTTCTCGGAGCCGAACGAAACAGAAGCAAAAGGATACACCTTGATGGCGCCGGATGCCGTGCCGATCATCGTCAGCCGCAATATCGGGTCCCAGGCCAGGGCTGTCGGATTGTTTGGGAACCCATGTTGCAGCGTCTGCGAACCAAAAGGAAAACGTTTATCAGTCGATGCGCCACCCATTAGACGCTACCATTAACCTTTTAACCGAGTTACTTTGCGATTATCAACGCATGCAATAGACTAGTGAATTTACCTCGATCGTCGAACAAGTATAAATATGTACTCCGGTTTTCATCTTTCGCATTCATCGTGGATGTTTCACCTGCGATGTACGTTTCTAAAATATTTTACCAGGATCATAAATTTCTAGCTCAAAGTTCCAAATGGGTTATGAACAGAAGGGTTAACACACGCTATCATTCAACGGCGGTTGATTATTTTGATATGTCCGCGCCGATCAAACGATTCGATCGTGTTTGATATACTTGTTTGATTATCGCTCGGGGTACCTTGTAATCTTTCGGATTACGAGACGGTAAAAATGTTTATCAAGTTGGATACAACAGTTATTTATAGTGATGCTCGTTGTTTCAACTATTCTCTCTGATCGAAGACGGAACAACTTTATCGATGTATTATATTTCTTGTTGTTGGTTTAATGCCTGTCGTTTTTAGCGGCAGGTAATTAAATAAATGTTAAGTAAAGAACAACCAAGTTTGTACCGCTGAAACGTGTAAGCGTCTATCATGTTACTCGAGGGTGAAATTTTATCCCTCGCTGTCCAGACTCGGTCCTCTTGCAACAGAGATTCGAGACGGGGCGAATCTTATAAAAATATTTCATTGCTGAACGTGTTAGTATTGAGAATTAAGTGTCGGAGCTAATTAATTTGATCGTCACATTCTAACAATTTATTCGCTCGAGAACCTGTGGCAAGAACAAGTCAAAATAATTTTGGCGAGGACACCAAGCGCATAAATAGTTCCCAGGTTTAGAAATGATGATGTCTCTTTATTTATTCATAAAATACAGAATTCATAAAGTCTGGCTTTCTTTCCAATCACAGTTATGTACGTTTGCAATCAGTCGTGACTAGACTGCGGATTTTCATGGAAAATAAAACGAAAGAAGAAAAGCTGAATAGGAAATTCACGGCAACGTAATTTTCGCCCTTTCATTTTGTTATACGGACGATGCGCGATGGGATCGAAGCGAATGAAGCCGACCGGCATCGCAGTGTATGTATACTCTCGGTTGTATTTACATATATTCGATTCATGAATCGGATCCGTCATTGCGCTCGTTCCTTCGCAATAATTGCGCTGCTTGCGGTAATCAACACACTATTTATACGAGAAAGTCACTAAAAATAGTCCGTGCTATCTGTATCCGTTGTTGGAGTTGGAGTACGGTCGCGCGCACATGAAAAACTTTCATTCACGACGCGTATCAATTTACGCGGGACTTGGACGAGCGAGCGTGAGAAAAAGGTGTCTCTTAGAAAGAACTACATATGTAGGATCGCTGTTCAAGATACGCGAAAGAATCGCGTTGGTTTTCTGGTGACAATGTCGCGTTCAGATACATATATGTACTTCGCCTTTATTTCCAAGATCGTTTGTTTTCTACTTGCAACGCCTGTCTGCTCGCAATCTTCTGATTTTTGCGAGACAAATTTGTTATCTAACCACTGCACTCTACAATCTTTTCAATAGACGCAACACCTGTTCCAGTGCCGCTTTCATTAAATTGCAACGTTGAATGTAATGCTTTCACATTTTTTAATCGATACGACTAATTTTTTTTCTAAATGGCTTTCTTACAATATCTTTTTATCTTTATCGAGAACACGATTGAAGTTCTCGGTAGAAGATTTCAGTAGAAAAGACAAAGATCGAGGAATATCGAAAGAATTTCCACAGTTTCGAGTTAAAACGGTACACGGTGCGCTGGCAGAGGCAGGCACGCCCCAGGGGTTGAAGAAGAAAAGATACAGAACACACAGGTTGCGTTCTTGTACTTTTAAATGGACTACGAGACGCGCTTAATTGAAACAAATACCGAGAGATAGGCTAACGATCGCGACGCTTCCCTTCCGCGACTCGTTACGAATGCAATTAACAGTAATTACGGGCATCGTCCGTTTCCGACTTTTCCCGTTACGATTTTTGGACGAATCGTCTGCGCAACGCATTAGTCACCGATGAGTCAGATATGACGTTGGTTCCCGTTAATCGAGCGCCGCGCGCGAACGGCGAGCTCGAAAAATATCTTTAACCCCTTTACTTATCCAATTTTCCACAGTGCTAACTCTTTGCACCGCGAATTTCTTTTCCATTTTATTCCTCGTATCGTAATAATCAAATGATTTGTTTGCAATTCAACGAATCAGACACGTTTCTTATGCGCAGCAAAATTTGTAAAAAGGAAGAACGTTCAGACCGCAGCTTCTCGAAGAACGATCTTCGTTGTACGTGGACGGAATTGTTCGAAGAGAAATAGCGAAACACCTTTCTACCTGAATCCGGAGGATCCTTAGATGGATACGACCGCACGTTACGATCCCCCAGATTTAGGGCTGTGCCATGGTAATATCGATTTGACGTGTTTCCACTGCGTGATTAGAAAAATGGTTGCTCATTCTAGGTATGCCGAGAAGACCACCGGGATGAAAGGAAAGAGGGCGAGACCTTGGCTCCAGGTAATTTTCACGAGAAAGAGAAAAGGTGTTACCATGCTTCAGAGTTACGGGAAGGTTCGATCGAAAGAATTAGAATTCGGTAAAGCAACAAAGTGGCCCGACTGGTGCGATTACGGTCTTTATTCAAACCCGAATTTTGGGCCTGTGCTTCAGTTTTTTTCTAATCTCCCAATCTCCTAACTCGAGGGCTTGCCATTCGGTAAAATTTCGTTTTTATTTTGATTATTTTATTATAGTTGTTATTTTGGACCTAATCCAGACCAATAATACAATGACAATAGCAACGATATATTTTCAGTTCAAGATTAATTGTAAGTATGGTGCTAGCTAGCACTGGCCTAATTAGCTTCCAAGAAACATAAGAAATTACTCGATCGATATCCCGCTGCAGTCGCGTTAACGTAAATATTTTACGCTGGCGCTATAAGTAGTCACATGTCCAGAATCTCTTTGTACGTTGTTTTTAGTACGTTGCTCGACCAGATTTGACAAATAAATAGATCGACATTGAATCATTTATGACAATCGATTTAATTTAGTAAGATTCATACGTAGGTAGAAAAAAGACGAGATCGCAATTTTGCCGACACTATGCTAGCCTAGAGTAGAAAATCTTGAAAAATTCAACGTTTCCTTTCTTTCGTCGATACAGATACATACTTTGAAAGATAAACTGAAAATAATGCATAAAGTTTTACTAGATTTACTATCGTTTGCAAACAATTTCCGTACACTACAGACGCATTTAGTTCCACAATTTAGAATTACATTATAGAATATAAGGTGTAGGAGTGTAGGCAATGAACACGCGAAATAGAGACAGGAAAATATTCGCAAATTGTTTTTACTTTCGACAATAGATTACGATTACGGTACAACTTTCAGAATAACTGACGCGTGTCGGTTACGTGGCTACGACCAGGAGAAGCTAACGGTACATTCTCGCTCGTATATTACGCTTAGGATAAAAAGGGCTAGGCACCTTATCGTATTTTTGTTTGCGCAAAGAACCAATAGTATCTTGCCCTTATCGCGGCTTCCCTTTATTGGGAGTACGTGGAATTGTATATGGCCTCAACGACGTCCGAGACAAATAGGTTCTCGAAATCATCCAGAAAAAGGGATTAGCGTGAATCCAATTATTAATATAAACGAAATATCGTTAAAACAAGATCAGATAACGGGCACGTTATCTTCAAATGAAAGACCAAGGTTTCCTAATCGTCCATGAAGCTAATCGTCCAAGCACCATTTTTTATCAAGCTGCTTAAACAACTCGAAGAGATTACGACTCGATATATCGTGTACTAGAAAAATTGACAAATAACCGAAGCTAATTCAGTTTGATTTTTATTGTGAAGGGACCAAGTAAATTATGAGTAAAATTATATTGGACTTTTTGCTTCAGAGTTTGTTCAGATTTTCGCGCAGCAACAAGTCTCGTGATTACTATCATCTTGCAGTCATCGATTCTCCACACCTCGTTCCGGTCCAACAATGAAATACATAGATGAAATAGAATCGATGGCGCAACGGAACGCAATTTGTTTTTTCATGGGACCGACTGCGGTATGAACACCGCGGCTCCAGAAAAACGAAGAGGTTAATTGAGACAACGAGCACCCTCCGCAATAAGGGCTTTCTATTCTTTTTCCGTGGCGTGCGTCTTAACGCACAGAGCGCGCTACTTTCGCTTCTAATTGCCCAACGAAACAAATTAACCTACATTTCTTATTATTCCATTTCTTAATCCGAACGATGGTGTAGCAGCATGTAGACGAAAGATAATGGATTTCCATTACAAATGTGGAGCGATCATCTAACTAATTGAAATAATAAAATGGTATACACAGTATTGTTAAACGAGTGACAAGATAATGGAGGACTGCATGTTGTTATACAATTAATACTAGAACCGAGTAATAATTGCGGCTGATGTATATCGCTTCGCGATAACGACAAGACTGTTCGATGCGTTTCAATGCAGAAGCTGACCGAAAAATTTCTGACGAAAACATTTGCATAAATCGGTCATTTTCAATCTACTAATAATAATGTAACGGGTGGGTTTAACGACTTTGAAAAATCAGGGCGGGGAGGGAAGCTGCGGAATTTGATTCGCGGCAGTTTGAGGAGCGAGAGATCGGGCACAACATCTATCGCGAATCGATCGATCGTGACCGGCGTGGCGCGGCGCGACCTGATTTGTACGCCCGGCTTTTTTCGCAATCCGCGTGTTGTCGTCAAACATGAAATCCACGAGGCAGAGGAATTATACCGCTTATAGGGTTTCGCGGAACGGTACACTAGATGGCTGGCGACGATGACAGCCGGTCGGAGACAGAACCACCAAAGAAACGCGCCATACACACCGCACACCGAACCCAGACCACAATAATCCTGACTGTGCACCGTGCGTCTCGAGGCTGGTTCGGCTGGTTGTCTTCTAGACTTTCGGTATCGATTACGTTCGGGTATCGACCTGTTGATTCTCCGCGACGCGCGACGCGCTCTCGCTTCTAATGTATGTACAACATGCTGTATCGTGTTCTCCGCGAAGACGGTTTCCTCCGATCCTCGGACATCAAGTTACTCTTTTCACCAAAGTCCGCGGAGAAAGTGCTTTTTACATGTATGACTCACGTATCGACCGGTGCAATCGCACCGCACCAATCGTCCAAATCTAATCGATCTCTACGCAACAAAGTTTCTTTCTGTTACGAAGAAGATCTATTCAAAAATTCTCAACCCTAGGCCATAGAATTTGATTATTTGGTTGTCGATTCCGCTCGGTCCGTCATCCGGTCATCCGATAATATGTAGAAATTTTATTTTGACCGTCTACAAGGGTCAGCGATCAATAGTAATCTCTCTCTCTCTCGCCAAACAGATACCTACAACTTAAACCGCGATTTCGCGGTATATTTATGGATCTCCTTGAAACTCGATACGTTCGCAGCATTTTTCAATGAAAGAGTTATTTGATCGAGTATCTTGGAAACTATCACAGCCAGAGAATTATTTTGAAAGGGAAAGTTGTGTAATTGTTTTCAAGTTCAAGCATCAAACAATTAAAACCCGAAACAAACTCGGAACGATGAAGAAATAATTCTGTCCAGCCAACGCCAAGAGAAATCGAACAGCTACGCGCTGTTTCGATTGACACGTCGAGAGCGTACAAACTATGAAAACTATCGGAATCAACTAAAAAACGATTGCGGTGCATTCGAAGGATAGGAGGGCGAAAATACATATAAAGGGAAAGCAAAGAATAATACGGTTCTCCGGAATTTCTATAGAGTGTAGTATTTGTTTAATCGAGAAAAGCATCGCGGCGATTTTCACTTTCGCTTTCCTCCGGTTACGGCTAAAACGGTGCAGCTACTCCGTCTCCTCTGTGCCGTTACCTTCACACTCGAAACGAGAGTATCGATGTTATCGACGAATGCGGCACGGAGACACGATAACATTGTTTCCTCGCAGAATACGAATCTAATCGGTCTCGGTAATCGCGACGTTAACGAAAAAAAGAAAAGGAAAAGCAAATATGCCATTCCGATGTACGCATACTGGCGCACACGCACACACGCACACGTGCGCGCGCGTAAGAGTAGATGTAGAATGTAGATGAACGGAAGAAAGTGTCCTGCGTGTTCCGGCAAGTCGGGTGTGGGCGCACCGAAATCTTTTTCCGATCGAGAGGGCTCGAAGGCGGAGGAGAAGGACTTACCTTTTGAAAGGCGAAAAGATTCTGTCGCTCGGCCGTGGGTTGTTGGCCCTTCCCCCTGATAAACTTGAGCATTTCTGTGACACGGGTGGTTTGTTCGTTTGCTTGTGGCGCGACGACACACGCGCGTCCGTTAAAGACGGTTAATCCTCACTCCCGGTGTGTAAGGCGCACACGCGACGCGTATCATCCAGTGTGGTCGCGAAGGGCTCGCTAGGACCGCGGCACCTCTCCGTAATTAAAACATTCTTGAATGGAACGGTGAAACTCTTGTGGATCGCGCGCGCGCACGCGAGTTCACTCGCTCTCCCCGTGCCGCAACAATAACCCGTGTATACCCGTCGGTGCGTTCGACCGCTACACACGTCCGTCTGATACGGCTGCAACACGTCAGTCCCCTGTCTTTCACGCCGTGTCGCCGTGTCCTCCTCTTTCCTTCCTTCTCTCTCTTTCCTGGTTTCGCGCGCAAGCCGTGTCCCTTTCGCTCCAACGGTCTCTTTCGCCTCGCCGCACCGCGACGTGCCGTGCTGTGCTGTGCTGTGCTGTGCTGTGTGTCCAACCTGCCTTCTCCTGGGCCGATGTGTCAGCCGCTTCGCGTTTTTCGGCGACGTTATGCGAATTTCGTCACGGTTCCACTCGAGAACGGTCTCGGAAGGTGTGCACCAGGATACCGTGGCCTACTGTCCGACTCACGATACGTACGGACTCGTAAAAACCATCGAAATACACGGATAGAAAGACAGATGCGTGAAGTCTCTCCACGTCTGTCGCTCGCGTCTCTCTCTCTTGTCTTTTACCGTCGCGTCGGCTCTCCGCCAATCATGGGCTTCGGTCGCGCTCGTCCTCGTTCGGGATTTGTCGGCGGCGCTCGTACAATCTCGCCACGAAAGCCTGCTCGGGCGCGCCCGCACGAACAATGACCTCGATCAGGCCTGCCAAACCTTACGATCGAATACCTACCTTTCGTTGATTCGATCACCGCGCCGCGATCACGCGATCATACCGCGATAAGGTGGATAGGGAGTATTAGAGAGCGCTGTGCCGAGTTCGTTATTCGTTATATGCAGTTATTTGCAGTCGGATGCAGTTATATGTAGAGAGCAGTAGAGAGGATTGCCCGCTGTTCTTCAATGATTTCTCAAATGATTTAACAACTTTTTATCAATAAGTATTTCGAAGCATCTGCATTCAATTCTTAGAAAAGTATTTTTTATATTCCGTGATCGAAAGGTATATGTACATACAAATTTAGATTGAAATATAACCGCATTTATTTAGGATCTTACTTATGGCTTTCACGCGATACATATCGATTCGTATAATTACCTAAATTCTAATAATTTAAACAAATGCCTAACATTTCGTTTCGGTGACAGAGATGTTTACCTACCCAAAAATTTTTTTATTCCAATCATGCTTCGGGAAGTCACGTGTCGAAACAATTTCCTGCGTCGCATACCTTCCTGCATTGTACAGCACCCTCGTATTAATGAAAATGTATAGCTGCATTTACATGTACCATAATAACGCTTTAATTCAAGGGCAGTGAATGCTTTGAAATATGTACGATAAATCCTTTTTTTTTATATAAGATCTCAAAATATATACATATATGTATACTTTTCTATTCAAAGTATGTATAAGGAAGTAAATAAATGTATATCTATACTCTATGTAAAAATCTTACGAAAGTCAAACGCTTTTAACAATTGTCAGTATAAAATTTTGCGTATTAACAAGTAACGTGTAAGTAGGATGCCACAAAAGTTCTTAGGATTTTACTGATATTTTCTATGGTATTTATATCAATGTTATCACGATTGTCACCTGGCTTATGCCAGAATGTTGGAAACGGATACGGTATCACGTGCAAAATAGGAGTTTCTGGAATATAAATTTTTCGTTACGTACGAACCTTGGAAATCATTTATAAACATGTAAAACTCATTGCAAACCTCGTTGTAAGAAAGGAATGTGGTCGTCCTCGATAAAGGCCTCCATGGAATAAGGTTGAAAATAGGATTGCGCGGGTTGCCCGTAACTGTATGACAGAAACTTTCTAGAGGCAGCTAACTTATTTTCAATAGACACTAACAGGGAATACCATTTCTCTGTGCTGGTGAAGTAATTATAAAATGTTGGATCCGCCGCACCTATCAGGTCCAATAGGACTAACATATCCTGCAGAAACAAAAAATAATGCAAAATTCTATACAATAAACTATAGCTAAAAACGCTTACCAGTTTGGCCAATTCTGACACATTTTCACCATTTTCGTGAGCGGTGTAATTTTTATGCCATGCCTTAGCTAAATGTCTCGCACCGTAAATGGAATCCTTCGGACCCCATTCTTTAAACGCTTCTTCGCCGTCGAAGAATATAAACATTAAACTCACGTTATTCTGAAAATAATACGGTTTCGTTGTAAGGAGCTACTCGAGATTTTTAGAGATGTATCGCTTACATTTTTTATGGTTCCCAGATGATCTTTCATAACCTTGGCCAAGTTGATCATCTGAGCGCACGGCACCGCGCTATCCGTAGCACCGATAAAATTTCTTTCTCTAGTGTATTTCGAGTCGTAATGGCAAGCCAATGCCAAGTATCTTTTCGCATTAGAGTTTAACTTGGCAATTATGTTTTCAAATTGCAATTTCCCAAAGTTTGGAGTAAAATCCTCAAAGATATCAGACTCCACGTTCCATCCGAGATCTTGCATCGACGTTTTGATGTACTACAAGGAAAAAGATACATTTTCCTGGTTGACGTCCGTGGTGAGCTATCATGTTTGTAAACCACTACTCTAAATTAAGACCGTGACAACTAAATAAGTACTTTTCCATTAGAAGTCTAAATTCCATTAAACAGTCAATACTTGATAATATCAAATCTGTAAATGTAAAAAATACATATTACTCGGTACACTCACATTTTTCACTCTTCCGTGCTCCGGAGTGCCAACGATTCTCACCACACATATGTTATCTAAAACCTCGTTCGTATGTGTGACATTTGACAAATCCGCCAATCTATTTATCTGATTGCTGGATAACGTAATTGGCTTGTGATAGTACTGGAATTATTTCATGACTGTAACACCGATGTATGCGAACGATTGTCAATGATGCACATGTGTTACAGAAGATGACAGACGATGAATACTCGAAGGAAGAGCGAGGGTGGAGCGAAGCGATTTCTCGGATGCATGGTGATCGTCACGTACCTTTTCATCTCGGAATAATGTTCGCGCCGTTAAAGCATTCGAATCGATTACGAACGGGCCGATGAAGAGCAGCAGCAGTTGTAAACAGATTCTGAACATTGTAACTATATATATAGTGCGGAACGCATTAAGCGAGTGCGTGCGAACTCGGACGAATTTTGCCGTGTACTGCTTGGTACTGGCTACTGCCTGACAAGCAGTGCTTGTGCTTGTGCTGTGACCAGCTGTGCCGTGCTCGTGCTGTCCGCTATGCTTTCTCTGGAATTCTACATTCTACACCGGCACTGTAGCGCACAGCGGCACGGCGCACACGGCACGACACAAGTTGACACAACGCGACGCGACGCGGCGCACAGATCAGACATCAAACGCGCCCCCCCGCTGCTCAAGTTATCTGTGACCACGGGCTGTGATCTGTGATTCGTTCTCCCGCCCGATTTTCCCCGAAACCCGAATTTCCCCGAAGCTAGCAATGTTATTTTCTCGATCCGGAAAATCCAGAATTGCGGGACTCCAATTATTAGATTTGAAACCGCGACGCCATGTTGGGAACATGGTCACCTGACGGTGGCAAGAATGTCGATGCCTATTGTATTGGTCGAACCCAGCAAACAATGCGTTCATTGGCTGATTGTTATTCTTATTCTATAAAAATAAAATTCAGACCTATTCTCTCTATAAAAGTTGATCGGGCCATCGGGCGCTTACCGAAGTCAATCAACAAATTTTAGTTTCGATCAAACCGGTTCACCTTTATGCGTCTTGCGTGGACTTGCCAGCAAACGAAAAAGAAACCGAAAGCGTTATGCTGGATTCTGAAGGGTGAGTGAAAGAGAATCGCTTCTTTGTAACGTATCGAATATATTAAACAAGTTTTCAACGATACGTCGCATCGTTTATAGTACATAAATGGTTAGGTATGTTTCTCTTTTTTTTGAAAACATTTCAACTTTGCAGAATCGTCTGAATGTTTTCCTCGATAAAAAATAGAGTTCGTTTACTTACTTACGGTAATCGTTCTAACTTACGGTAATGGTTCGAACAATTCGAACGTTTACGTCGCTGAACGAGCGAAAGACGGGACATAGAGGTTGAAGTTAGGTCCGACATTGTTTTATTTGCTCAATGCGTGATATGCGTATATGTATAAGAGAACTGAATTATTCTTTCCTTTTCTTTCTTAATACCTTACGTAAACATACCGCAATAAGAAGTCTTACAAATTGTCGTTATTATAAATGGGTGGGGAGAGGGAGAGGGAGAATCTATACGTTAGAAAGTCTGGCGAGTCGATGACGCGAATCGTTCGTATGATATGAGATGTTTGCGAATTAAACGATGCACCGGGCCCACTATGCTATGCGCCTTCTGCCATTTACATCGGTCCGACTGACCAAATATTTCTCTTGCACCATGCTGCCGAATTTTTCTAAACGGGGCTCGCTCGATGATTTCTATCGAAAAGTTATTCTCGCTTTGTTTAAACAATTGACCAAGGAAACGACGATCTATTCGATCCCAGATTTTGAAATATGTTTACAAGTACATATTTTGTACGAATATCGGCAGGCTATTTACCCATGGCGGAACGTGTGTGTGTGAAACGTTCCTCGTCCCATTGAGAAAGATCACGTATAGCCGTAACCAATCGAACAATTAACTTTCCTCGTTCGAAACACTATGGTTATCATAATTATCAGTAACACCATTAGCTATCATTATTGTCCTAGCACGGTCAGCACGTTACATTATTTACGAAAAATAATACAATACAGTTATTAAATTGGAAAAATATATGTATATATGTATATGTATATGCATATGTATATGCATATGTGTATGTATATGTATGTATACAGAGCGCGCCAAAATTCATGGTGCAGTGCTTCTCAATGATAGGCTCGAGGTAAAGAAAACCACGTGACATCGTACAATTCAATCACCGAATGACTTGTTAAAAACGCGGCAACTAATCGCGAAGGAGAAATTTGAGAAAACTGCGGTTTATCGATAAAGATAATTCGATAATATTAAAACGGACTGGTCGAGCCGTTGTTCTCGTTTACATCGAGGACGACAAGCAACGCCACGAATCATCGACAGGTTTTGCACCAGGAATCGCAGACAGCCCTCGGTATAAGGTTATCTCGGTTCTAGGTAAATGCGCGGGCTTCTTGAGCAACTGTCTCTCTCGCGAGTCGAACCTGAATGCCGTTTTCGAGAACGATCGCGTGGTGAAACGGGATCCTCGCCGAACCGGGAACCGTGGGACCGTGGGACCCGCCAGGGTGCGCACCAGAATTGTCCGTAAAGTAACTAAGGTCTATGATAAATGATAAATTATGCCTAGGGCGGGACCCAAGGTCGTTCTGGTCCTCGTTCCGTTTCGAATCTGATCGTTCGCGCGAGGATCGGTTTCGGATCGATTTCAAATCGATTTCGGATCGGTCGCAGAGTTTTGGCTTTCGGGTTTCGCGTCTCATTCGTTTCGTTAGCTTATTTAGTATCTGCGTTTTCGTTTTGTTATCGTTCCCCCGGGGATGTTGTTAGCCGAATTTCCTTTCTCTTCGTTCCGAGCACGTTCACGGGCTCTTCGAGACTCTTGCCTCTGTCGACGCATCATTCTGGTGGACTTCTGGTGGCTTCTTCTCAATAGTTGTAGGGCCCGTATTGCGATCCGTGATAGTATGGCGCTGGATACGCTGCCGGAGCTGGGTATCCGGCATACGCGTACTGTTGTTTTTGAGGGTACACTGGAAAATATTATCAGATCGCGTTAGTTCCGGAACATCCGCTATCCGGGCGTTCGAATACTCGAACCACTCGATCGGTTCGAGGATCGGATATACGGGTACTATGCTATCGGAGCATCAATCCGAGTACCCGAACTTGAAGCTGAAGACACGCGGTAATGTCTGGATCTATGTGAAAATTTCAGAATCGAAATTTCACAAATATCGTGCACATCTCTTTCAAACATATCGAGAAATTACTTCGTGCGGATACTCGGTATTAAATCGAGGATCCGCGAGTACTCAAGTTCGGGTGTCCGGAGATCCGAGAAAAAAATAATATAAGAGGCCCAGTTAGTTGGGTCGCTTCGTTCCGCTGTCGGTTCTTAGCCTGCGGGTAATTATGCTTTCGCCGTGCCAACCGGATTGTTATTATTCAAAGAATGCTTTGGTGCGTTCAAGGAAAAACTGGGGATTGAAACATAAGCTCTTGCAGGGTGTATTACGTCAGCCTGTAATTTGAACACGTTACGGTAATGATTGGAAATAAACGTCACTCGTCTTCAAAGTATACATATACTAGAAAGTTGCGGTTTAATCAATCTTTACGGGACTTCTCGTTATGTTCAAAATTATAATACGAAAAGTGTCTTGGAAACTATCTTGAAAACTTTCACTCTTAAGTTCTACTCTTTAAACTAGCGAATTAGAAATCTTCACGACACTCTGCACAATTATTTAAGACAAGGCTAAGAACCATTAATGCGAGTCCTACTTATCAAGCAATTCAATTAGTATTTCCACTCGTCTAGTATCCTTTCTCAGTTTTGATAAAAAAATCACTCGGTTCCGATTAGGATCATGCCTTTGTACCAGAGCGTGCACTCCGATCGCTCGGTGATTGCAATTCTCGTTATAGCAAACTTCTCGAATATTTAACATCCACAACATTATTAAAACGCATTCCATCGTTCTCGTACGGCGTACAGGGTACAAAGCGTGCTCGATTATCCGTCTTCGCAATACAAAGCTCGTAGATCCTGCGGGATTAGACTCGGAAAAATCTGAATGTCGATTCGGTAAAGTTCATAGACCCTGCAAATTTGAAGAAAGTTCAAAGTGGATGTACGAAGAAAACCGAAAACAATTTCCACCCGGCCTTGGCCTAACTCGTAGGAAGGCCGCATCGAACGCGATTCTATGCCGCGCGAAGTGTACGCTGAATACGCAAACTCGAATACGCAGGAAATCCTCGTAGCAGGAGGAGGCAAAATTAGGCAAGTGTGTCGCTTTCGACGAATCGACTCGAAAGATATCCGCGGATACATTGCGCGATGATTTCCGGTTTCGAGAACCCCTGCTAGTCGAATCGCTGCGCCGAGACAAACTGGATACGAGCGTGCCTTGTACTCGCTAATGGAGACCCAAATTAGCGGAACAACTATTCTTCGACGTGTTCCCCGATGATATTAATCGGACAGCGAAGCCCGTTTTCCGCGAGGAAAGGATGAACTCGTGGCGGCTTCGGAGACGAGTCACAAAGTACCGTTTAGAGGTATCGTAAAGCATGATTATCGATCATCGCTGGAGACTATGCTGTCTCTAGAAAGTTTCCCGCAGGAGCGGACCGTGACAGAATCGCTCTAATCCACCGGTGGAAACAGAGCGTGAGCCGAGTAAGAGTTTTGCGAGGACGAATATCGAGCATTCCTTTTTCTGACGATGTCCGCGCGCGTCCCTTCGGATCCTCCGACAACCATCATTCCCAAAGGTGTGCGGAAATCCAAAAATGTCGGGCCGGGGCGCGGACGGGTCGAGAATTTGTTTCGGGACTGGACCGGATCCTCGAAAGTTTCAGAATATTCCGAAATTTTCGAGAACCCGAATCGCCCTACCTGACATTTTCAGGATCTCGCATACCTCGATTCATTCCACCTGGACGTCGCAGTCGTCTGGTACTTTATGTACAGATTTTAACGTCCTCCGGTTAAGATGTTAAAGAAGCGAGTATCGTCTCGTTTTCTCTTCTTAAATACGGTATTCAGATTAGTTTGGGGTTTGTTTGTTAACACTACCAGCGATTATTTCATCATTTTCGATGAATTACGATTATGAATTACGAATATCGTTCCTTAATTGAAATTAAAATTTGATTTACAGGGACTTGTTGGTAATCTACCGATAGGGGAGCAATTTTACAGTCTGTAATTGATCTTTCGATCCGTTGATGAAGAAGCAATTCAACGCGGGATCAACGATAACATTTTGGTAAATTTATTCATGTATAAATTGGTGAAATTCTCGAACGAGCAATCGCCACTCCGGTATGGTCTGGATTAGGTCTATTCGCGTTTCAGTGTTAACTGTAAGCCCAGAGGAGCATCATTTCTGAAGAAAATTCCTCTACATACATATATGTATGCCTAGGTGAACGGCAATTAAGCGAACAGATTCGAAGGCGATATTTCCCGGAGCATTCTAAAGCGTGGTGCAATTTTCTCGCATTTTAGACCGGCGCGGCGATTTCTATATTACGCAATCGTTAATTAATATAGTGTATCGAACCATCTATTGTATTGCTTCTATATCAACCTTAGTCTACGGTTCTCTATTACCTGAACTGTTTCTAGTTAGTGGAACGTCGTTTTCGGGGTCAACCCAGTAATCATGAATCATAGTTAGTGGAACACGCCGTGCACGCAGACTTCTGTCTCATCGACAACGAACCTAGCGGCTATTTCCATATTGCCACTACCTTCCAACTTAACAAACGCGACTCGACTCGGTAGAATACTTGTAGTATCAGAGTCTCATCGCCGCGCCGAAATCAACCTAAATCAGGAGTCTGCGCGCGTGTGTCGTGTTCGTGGCGCAAGCAAAACGGTGTTAAATATGTACCAGGCATGAGATACTGCATGTTCATCGCCTCCTCGCGCATTCTCTCGCCCCTCAAGCAAATCGCCGCGGCGCTAAACAAGATCGCGCTGACCAACGACCAACCGACGCCGACCCAAGCGACCACGTACGACCAGTCGTACGAGATTAGTGAGTTGTCCTTCAGGACCTGTGGGATGTGCCGCGCGTTCCGAGAAAAACAAAAAAGACAAGACACGGGGGAAGTTAGTCCGGTTCGGTTCGTTGTTATCGTGTCACACCTGGCATGATGTACTGAACGTTCTGTGCCTGTTCGCGGGCATGCTCCCGCCGCAGGCAGGACGCCGCGATCAGGAATAGCGTCATCGTGCCTAAACACGTCGCAACACCCAGCCAGGCGAGGTAAAACGACCAGCCGTACCACTGCACCGCGTTGTTTCTTAAAACCTGTGGGCAAATTTCTCTGTGAACATTTCAAATCGCGAGTCCGTAATTCTCCGCACCCTCTGGATCATCTTCCTGTCGCCCTGTCGCCCTGTCGCCCTGTCGCCCTGTCGCTCTGTCGCCTGCTGCCTGCTGCCTCCCCGCAGCATCCTCGTTCTGCGCCTCTAAACGAAAGGACAAACATCCCGAGACATCTTTGCTACATAACCACCTTGCTTTTATTGTACTTTCACGTACCTAGATAATGAATACTTGGTTAGTAATATCGTTATACCTGGTCCACATGGTTCTCTGCAATCGTCCATTTTAAAGGGGTGAAAATCAACCCTCGGTACTCGAGCGACGACTCTGAATCGCCACTAAAAATTACCACTACCGTTATTCAAAGTGTTCTGTTTCTTTCAAAGATTTTCCCACACGTAAAAAAGAGAATTGTCGTAAGCGACGGATGCGAATCGCAGGGATGACTGAAATTTATGTAGTGCGTTAAACTTGTACTTGGATGATTAGGATGCTTGGGATCCATAGGAAATTTGTGTAGCGTAACAGGGGGATAATGGGAAAAGAACTGAAATATTGAAAAAAGTACAAATAGATGAACAATTGAACAAACGAAGAAACTTTTTTCATGAGAGTACAAAGGGAATTTTTCAATTAAAAATCCGAGTCCCAGTGCTTCAGTTTCGATCACACGGTACATATCAAGATCATGTTCCCGAGACAAATGACCTTCTCGTCAAACGAGAAGCAACAAACTTTTCGTGTGGCATTTAAAACCACCCGCCACTTTCTACGTTACACAAGTCCGCCTCGGGTATTTACGACATCTTAATCGACGACGCATTAATCGCCGGAAGTCCCTGAACAATGATGTAAGCGATACGACTGTTTAATTGCTAGGAAACCTGTAGGTGCTAAGAAAAAATGTCGGATAAATGTCAATAGTCGATACGATTTTTCTAAACGGTGCGGTGGCTGAGCTGCTGGGAATCGGATGTTTCTTTTTAGTTTTATTCCCTGATCGCGTTGGGCGTTAATTAACGTTGATTACTCACGTTGGTCCATTGTTGATAGTATTCTTCGCCGACGACCTTCTCTTTCTCGTAGTATTCGACCCCGTGCCAGAGCCCCATCGCGCTTGCACTAAGGAGACCTGGATCATTCGAAAAACAGTGCAGTGTTATTAGTGTTAGTATTCTCCGGTCAAGTTCAATAATTACGATTAATTGGCGAAGAATAGAGGTTTGTACAACTAGGGTAGTATCGGTACGTCAAGTATGAGTACTACTGACACGCGAGCAGCATCAAAATCGCGGTCGCCGTGATATTCCCAGGCGACCTCTTCCAGCAGCCCACCACTCCCGTCCAGAAGGCGGTGAAGATCGCGACGAATGCTACTATGAACAGAGCTATCACTGATCTGCCCATGTCTGAAACATACGAGAAATATTAGCAACGCTGCTTGACTCGAACAAATATTTAATCCCTAGCGGACGAGGTTTTTTTCAAATATTCGGAGAGCTTGGTTTCGCGTTAGAATCTTCAATTTTTGGGAGAAAGAGAAAAATGTGAACTGATCTGATGCTATTTAAATGATCGAATTATTGATTTGCAACTTTAGGAATTTCCGCCAATGTGTCGACATTCGTTCAACAGTTTCATACAGGATACGTAAGGGTTGAAACACTGATCTCTATCACTTACGAAGTCGAGTCATGGCATCATCGGAGAAACCTCTCGTCAGATTCTCCTCGTCGGGGATGAAGTAGTTGACGTTCATACAATGCGTCTCCACCGGGCTCAGATATGTCTGAACTGCAACAACAATCATGAGTACGATTAACAAAATTAGTAGAACTATTTTTTCTTTTTCGCAACAAATAAACACACTATTCTCCGCTTAAGGAGAAACGCGTTGCTCTGGCAAAGTTATAGCCATTCTTATTACCATAACAGCTTTCACTAACCATTCACAGTGAAATTATAAAGCGCTCTAAAACGTCGTTTTGGTAAATCTAAATAAGGTCTCTCAACGCGACGGTTTCCATGAAATTAAAGCAACCATTTTGCAAGGACCTGTTAGACACGTGTGCGGTTCAATTCGCTGAAATTAGACCGTCTCGGTGAATTTCCATGTCTGACCAATTAGTCGTCGTCCCGAATCGGCATCGATTTTCGGCATTCGAATAATTCGCGCGCGTCGAATCAGGCCGAATAGTTCCCGGTAAACTTCGTTATTGCTTATTAACCGTGCATAATTAATTTATCTTTGATCCCGATACGATCGTTTGAACGTTCGAGTTTCTTGTTTTCGATACAGTTTGTGGTAGACTATGGTACAAATTTGATTATCTAGGGATCAATGAATGAGAAGAGTTGAAACGAAGCAGTCTCTAATTTGCCAATAAATTGTTCCGTAATTATAGTTTCAGACAATTTTCGCACCACGATTAAATTCTTTACGAAGCAGATAATCTTCCGTTTCACACCTTGACGTTACCATTGAGAAATCCACCAAAAGGTTTTTTAGACATGTGCATTTAAAAATTATAAAATCATCGCCTCTAGGCAATGCGTTAACAGGTTTGCGGTGAATGAAGCGTTAAGGGTTGAATCGCGGGTTCCGGTGCATATAGATCGAAGTGCATTTTTTCCAATAGAAACCCGAAGGATCCGTGCACGCGTATCGAAAAGCACGTGACCCAGAATGCAACACGCGGCGCGTGTGTGTATATAACTCGTAGCCGGTCGGTCGTGGTTTTTCTTGGACAACGGTACTTACTCTTTGGCCATTCCTAATCCACGAAATACTACTTTCGAAAGGCATTTCACAGCCGGGTGAAAAGAAAAAGTCGCAGAGGCTAATGTCGCGATGCTTTCACGGTTTCCTGTCTTTCTCGGAATCCCGACAGAGAAAACTGCAATCGGATTAATTGCAACGCGTTGTCGTCGTTGCCTTCTCCTTTGCTACTCTTCTTTTCTCTTCAATCAATGGCGAATCACAACAAGACTACCATCTTCTTTCTACTCCGTGTTCCATTTAATGGTCCACACATCGGTAAATACGAGAGTATCCGAACATTGTTCAATTATTACTCGTTTCTCTACGTTTTACACGCTGATGGAGAAAATATGGGACACACCTCGGCCATCTATTCTCAAGTCTGTTTTGAGAGAAAGTCGATGAACTCCTTCGGAATAGATACTGGGTGAGATGAAAAGATAAAAATAACTGAATAAAAGGTCTCTAGCTTGTGAGAAGCTAGAGGGCTGCTGCCATTGAACTCAATTTTGATTTTTCGTTTGTGCGAAAATTTAAAAGAGGCGACAAAAAGAACGGTATCGTAGTAATTCTGGTTGATGGATGGACGTCAGGCAGGACGTCGATTGTCGACGGGGGACGCGGGATGCGTCGCGCAAACTCTCGTTCCGTTTGAAATATTTGACATTCAGCCGGTGGCAGCCGGCCACTCGTTTCCCCGGCCTTCTTCGAATCTAGTTTCGCCTAATCGAGGCGCCATGCCAAGATCGTTGACTCTCGGCTAACTGTACAACACCAGTTGAGAGCCGTGTTCGTCAGCCCCGCCATTCCGGAAGAGGAACCGTCGCGACGACTGGTAGGACCCGACTTTGTCCCCTGGTCGACGCGACTTCGTAATTACGACCGGATAAGAGAGTTGATGGAAAGAAAGACGACGCAAGAGGAAGGGGCAAAAGCGAACGAACACATAAAAATTCCCCGAAACCGGTCGTTGACTGGTTTCTTGAAATTTTTCACGCCGTGCAACGCGCGAGCGCGTACACCTGACCTCCATTTTGTAGGACCATTTCTGCCCGAAGGTGGGAATATCGGCGAATATTTTCGCTTCTGCCTGTCCGCCGACCTCGAATCCCCGTTCGATTCGTAGTGCTCTGTTGCGTCAGGATGCGTCGACAGTTGTATTTTCTCGCTTCTTTTTAATTCCGAATTAGCGACATCGATTTCGTACGACTACATCGAATCGGCTGGTTTAACGATTCTGTACGGACACTCTTGGCAACAAAGGGACCCTTTTCTCGCTCTATCGGGACCGACGACCTCTCACGTACGCTAAATAAATCAAAGACAAAGCCGGAAGCGGAACGCGTCGCGCCGCGCCGTGCAGCGCCGGAAGCAAACGGAACGTCGCAGCCGATAAGGAGCTCGCGGTCGAAGAACGGTACAAGCGACGATACATACGATGTATCGATCATGTCGATTGTTTTCCGCCCGAACCGCGAGAACAATGTCCACCGTTGTGTTCCGATTCTCAAGAATCCCGCAGGTGCTTTCTATTCGACGTGCGACGCGACGCGACGCGACGCGACGCGACGGTGCGCGGTGTCTCGTTCTTCATTTTTTCACAATCTTCGATCTCGTTTGCCGTTTACGCAAATTATAAAGCGTATTGTCTCGTACGACGTACGACTACACCATCTTGCACGAACGAGTCTGGGAGATTTTCACTGTGTTATACTTTATCCCCTTTACCTTCTTTCTCTAACGTTTGTCCTATTTATCGTCTCTTAACCGAACATGTGGTTTTTGGGCTTTCTCTTTAGGAGGAACGGAGGAAGGAGAACCATTGCTCCAGCACTATTTACGATTGAAATTGTTATTACCGGTGTAGGATCTATTGAATCTTGGCAGTCGCAGCAAAAACTTTGAATATCGTCAAGATCATCGGGTAATTACCGTCGTGAACATTGAGAGAACATCCTCCTCGCAAGAAACAAGATTCCTTGACACAATGAACCATAAAGACAGCACCGTCGTCGGCGCCGCGCCGGCGCCGACTGCACAATTCAACTGCTGCTACTTTGTTTACGATAGCCACGAATATACATCTACGAATGGCAGACAGGGTTGATTGTGCCGGCAGGTGCGGTGTTTCGATCATAGTTACGCGGCTCGCATAATGCCGCTGTCGACTTGTTGTTACCTTCAAGTCCCTTTGCCGCGACAGGTTTAACATAGTTACTGAGAATTTGTTTGTTTCTTGAAATACGAGCATAAATCGCGTACGCGAAAGCGGTAAGAATCATTCGAGCACGAGACGCGTGTACGTATGTACCATACATGTGCGACACTAGCTATTGTACACACAAAGGAACGATCGCGTTTCTGGCATTCGCCAAGAATCGCAAAGGAACGATAACGCTCATTGTGCACACGGCCACGACTGGGAAACGTTTAGCTGTTTATTGTGAAGGTGCTGCACTTGGCTCCCTTTCACGAACGCGGTTTCTTTTATTATGCAAACGAACTTTCCATTTGTCCAACTATTGTACCAGGATCAACGCTGAATGGAATGAAAACTGGAGTGAACGGCTCAAATTCGGTGAAACTCGGTTTCACTTCTCTATCCTGATAGGATTAGAATTAGACGATAGAGTCTTGTTCTCGTCAGTTTCTCGTCAGTTTTTTTGTCGTCTTCCGAAGGTGATTACTCGAAATTTCGAGTTTACGCGAAACTACTCTCGGAGCGACATCAATTTAAAATTCTGCATCCACTGTTCTTGTTCAAGAGTCGTCTTTTTATTCGTGAAATTATTGGATGGGAAGGAACTGCAAGCAACAGTGGTTCCAAATGCAATTACAATCGCAACGGTCTATTTATCGAGGTAACGTTGACGACGTCAACGACGACGCGCGACGGGCCGAAGCGTCGCGCGTCTCGTCGGGTTTCGCCTCGTAAAAACGATCAGAGGTTCCTCGGTCTCGTTGCGAATTAAGTAATTCAGAGCGTTCACGGTCTAACGGTGGCTGAGTCTCGAGTAAATGCGATTTTGATGTGCCCTGACTCCTCCGTTAGCAAAAAGATCAAGATCGTGGACGACTACGGAGCTACACCAACCAGAAACTATTTCTGTTCTCTCTACTGTTAGCAGGATTAATATTCCTCGTTAGAAAAAATGAACGGGAGGATACGTCGACTGAGCAAACTCCTGGAAAGACGGAAGACGCGTTTCTCCGGGCCATCGCGTACACGCGAGCAATTTCGCGGGACGCGTTTCCTTTCTCTGAGCGAACTGCGTGCAACCGAACCATCGATTCTAAACTCTTAACCTATTACGTGACCGCGGATAACCCGCGACATTACGGTATCGTAACGTAGAAAGTCCCGGGGCAGCGTCCATCAGCATCAGATAACTACAGCGATTTGTCGGATTCAATCCACCTTGGCTCCGCTTCAATCCCCAATTCCATGCTGTTGGAAATACCCTCGCATTTCATCTATCGACTACCGAACCACCAGCAATCGATCAGTTCAGATTGTTAATTCTACAATTACTTTCACGAAAACTATACGAAAATTATAAATTAAACTTCCGTAACAATATTATACGATTATACGATCAATTGAATTTTTCTCGGATCAATTTTGCTCGAAGCGTTCACCGGAAAGAAGAAGATTGTTTTCGTGCTTACCAGTGGGCGGTCTTTCCTTGGGGTAGCATATCCTGAAGAGCCCCTGCGTCCTCGTGTAATAGTAGTACTTCGTATTCATTTGCTCCACCAAGTGGCTCTGCTCGGCATGCTTGGCCGCATATTGCTGCAACAGCACAATTTATCCAAATGATTCGCGCCGTTAACGATCCCTTTCATTCCGCATAGGTGATATAGAATCCATCGACAACAATATCGAAACGCTTTGGCTTTGGAATCGAGTTCCACCAGCGATAAATCTTTGCGGGGTCGCCGCGCCGCGCCGCGTCGCGCCGGTCGCACGCTGAAAATCATCGAAAGGGAATCCTTTTGGCAAAGCCGCCTCGTACGAATATTACGATCGTTAGAAAGTAGGAAAGTAACGATTGCGAATCGTTCTTGCTTCGAATGGACGTTCCCGCGGGGAAACGATTTTCGATTTGATCGGGCAGCTCGTCGAAAGCAGCTGCGAGAAACACCGGCGAATAGATTACAGGAAATTAGACGCGAACCGTGCCTGGTCAATTTCAGGAAGCCGCGGTTTCACAACGACCGCGACGATAGAATGGATAAATTTGCATGTTAGCCTTTGCGAATCGATGATCGGAACAGCTCGTTCGTTACGAAACTATTCAGGGGATTGCGCACCTTTACGCAAAATCAAAACTGTCCAAGTAACAACTTGTTAACAAAGTCGCGGAGAAGATTTTCGCAAAGGGACAAGTGACTTGAAACGAAGGATCAGGAATCGTCTCTTTCAAGGAGGAAAGTACACACCATTTTTGGGACACCCTGATGAGTCGCACATTCAAATTCGTTAGGAAATCAATTGTTTCCGAAATAGCGGATTTTGAAACGATGTTCATCGTGGCGATTGCGTGTGTCACAGGTGTCCCTGCGCCTGTAAAGCGATAACAACGGAAATTGCGGAAAGAAAGGAAACGGTGCTCGCGTTACGAATTTTCAGGTTCTATGCGGAGGAACTTCCTGAAGAAACGAAGAAGCTCGCGCTCGGCTAAAAGGAGGCCTGGAGAGCGGAGAACGCGCGTTTACTCAGCCGTGTCGGCTCAAGTTCCGGGCTTTCTTGCGATCGAGGATGCACCTCGCATGCCGCCCTCGAAATTAAATGTAATTTCAGATTCTCTGCGACAGGTAGCACACACCTGTGAATCTTTTTACACTTTACAGAAACTAAACTCTAAACTCGAGCCATAAGTCAAGTTGTGGGTGTCAGGGAGCTGCGAAGCAGTCGCCGCCTCGGCGTCAACGCGAACAACGCATCGTTTAATCTGATAGCGTTTCCCCGAGCCCACGATCTTCGTTTACTCCCCCGAACAACTACCGCGCTTCGCCGAGGACATCAACGAGAGTGCAACGTTTGGGAAAAAGACAATTGAAAGCGAGTCGTGCGACAACGAGCCTGAGAGAATTATCCCGCGAGGTGTGGTCCTCCGCGCGGCGCGGCATTGTGAAAGAAAATGTTGTCGCGTAGTGTTTTACAGCTGCGTGACTGCCATGCCGGCAACACGACAAACTTCCTTCGTGGATTCTATGAAAAAGGAACTCGGCCGCGAAACTCGGCCGCGTACTCCCACGAAATCCACATTTTTATTACCGCGAAACTACTAAACAAAAAGAACTCGATCTAATCTAGGCCACATATGTATAATTTTCATAGTTCTCTCGCCCATGAAAAAGTCACGACCAGTTTGCGCGCAAGTTTTGAATCAGCCGGTAGTCGACTTATCGCGCGACTCTCGAGTATTGGCCTTGAACCACGTGCAGGGTTGCGACACACGCTGATCGCCAAGCGAGACCAGGGCCCATTAGGCGAACGATGATAAATATTGGCCGTGATCGGGCCGTGATCGTCGCATCAACGTGCCCGTATCCGAGAACGATCTCCGGTGGCCACGAGAAACGAGAAACGAGAAACGATACGATCTCTCGTTGCTACCGCGCCGCGCCGCGCCGGTGCAGTGCCTCGCGAACAGTGAAAACAGCCTCGGATGGAAAACGGATCGCACGCACACGCGATACGAACGTGGAAAACGTTTCTTTCTGCGCTCGCGTTAGCTGGCTAAACCGCGCGCGTAGCCGATCATTTCGCGCGCGACCTCGGCTTATTGCACTTTCTACAGTGCACCCGTCAGAAAATCGCCATTGCACTTTCTACAAAATGGCCCGACGCGACGCCGAGGATACCCCTGAAAACTGCTATCTGTCTTGTACCTTCAGATTACAACCCAATTCTACATTTTTCTTGCGTGAAAACGGTGTTTCCATTCGTTGGGACTGTTACCAAGATTACGGTCTTTCTAGCGACCGGAAATAAAAAATTAAATTACGTACGAGTGCGGTTATGGTCGAAACCAAAATAAATAGATAATCTTGATTGCTAACAAAATCACGGCATTTGCAAGATCGCTTTGTAAGCGTGTCTTCGGGATTTCCGTTGCAGGATTTTCCTGTCGCGTGTGGTAAGAAGATAGGGGATTAGGTTTGTTGGTGTCAATCGATCATGCAGAAGAGTCACGTTCGTCGCGCAGGAAACCCGAGAGATTCCGCGTCCCACGGTTTTCCCCGATCACAATGCGTTAATCGGATACCGAATGCTCGCGTGTTGCAAGTTGGAAGATCTTCTTAACCTTGACGTACACCCATGCCTCCCGCAGCATTCTCTCCGGCGCGGTGCGGTGTACAACGCACGACGAACTTTCGTCCACGCTGCCAACGATCGCGCGATTTTTCCTCGTCTTATCGATCCGTCGAAATATTTACGAATTTCACTTTGTCGTTTCAACTTTGCATCGTTTTATCGATCGCGTACGCCATGCGCGAGAAAGGAATTTTCCGGCGGAATCGATTTTATTCGCGGTTCCAATTGAGCAACGCAACGATTAATACAATTTCAAGGTTCTAGATGAATCATGAAATTTCCCTTCGTTTTCTACTCATTTTTCCGCTTGTTGCCATACGAGTTGCGTTAATAGTTTAATGCACGTTTCAAGCGGGTTTCGGAACCGCGATTTTTATCGGGTTCCGTTTAAACCATTTTTATGGCTTACGCATTCATAAATACATAAAATCCGCAATCTATTAAATAGTACCTGGTGACCAATTATATTTGACGTACACCTCTTGTAAGAAAACAAGATTTTTGTATCGGTTAAGACGTAAAACGTAAGAGATTGTCTAGCGAGTATTCGAATCGCCAGTTTTACGGCAGGTAAGTTATCTAGGCTGGAGGAACAGAAATTACGCGATTGTCGTTTTCTCCCGGTAATATTATCGGCCAGGTGGTAGAAAAATGACAAGAGGTCGCGACCAGGTCGCTCGAATCTGCTTTCACGCGGTTGTTTCGCCACGGAGACTCTGCTCGCCTCGAGCGCGGGAACATCGTCCTGCCTCTGCGATTTCTTTGACATAGAAAGGAAAACGCGGCTCAATGGGAATTGCAAAGTGCCTGGAAACAGCTCGTCCATTCTTCCCTCACAATCTAATTTGAAAATCAATTGTCATTGGGACCGTGTCACAACCGAACTCGCATCAATGTTAAAAACAGTCTTCGACTAGATGAATAGATTGGCACGTAGGATTTATTAAAATGTCCCTGTTTGTTTCCCTATTTGTTTCCCTGTTTCTTGTAGTTTCTCAGTTTTCAGTTTGTTTGATTTTCGATCTGCAAACTGGAAATTTTACCAATGTAAAAATTAATAGCGAGATCATCTGAATGACCGCATTACGGATCCGTGCCACTGTACGTTGTTTTTTAACATGGTCGATTCCGCTTCGTCCTCTAGGTGAAACGGTCCCGCGGTAATTTCAGGAGAAACCTAGTATCGCGATGAAAGTGCGTTAATTGGACTCCACGCCCCTTACTCTTGTTTTTTATTTTTCACTGTTTTTACATTTTAATATTTCTATCGCACCGTTTCTGTGAATATTCTGAATTCTCGAAAAAAGAAATACAGATGTAACGCGGCAGCGTTACGCGTCGCGTCGACAGAACGTCCAAAGAATATTCAGAAACTCGATACATAGAATTTGAGCGGACAATTCCTGGATGATTAATGTACTTGTGTCGAAGCGAACATAACGCCCGGCAATGTTAACAACCGCCGATGCGTAGTCGACGATCGATGTCGGTGGAGAGTTCCTTCGAAAGTCTGCTAAGATACGATCTTTTATTCATTTTCTTCTTTTACGTAATTTCGCTTATTTTTTATTTTTTCGTGTTGATTAACCTGGCGGGTCGTAGTTTGCCGATTCCTGAGCTAATCTACAGCCACTTTCAATTTTCTTGGATCAACGATTGACGCTTTACGTAAGACGAAAAACAGTATCGTATCCTGGCGCAAAACAAGAGCCGTAAATCAGTCGAATTCGCGACCAAGGGAGATTTGCAGCAAACGTGTTTCCAAGACTTTTTCCAGTTTTCAACAAGCGGTAGCAGAGATTTCTAAAAGAAAAAAAGCACACTCGCGCCGAGTTCAATGTCCTACGTCCTACGTGCATAAGTCGAAAGCGTTAATTGAACGCGGCTTATCTGCAACGAATTCGCGAGAGAAGAAAAAATCGCAGGTACACCGTTCACCGTGGAACTCGTTCCTATGTAACATTTCAGTTTTGCGAATCACGAGATAGGTAAAACCCGCTACAACTTTCATACCGATTTTTCAATACCCTTACGCATTGAACCGACCGCGGCCCAGCAATTACAATCGCTTACTCGCTTCTTAACGTAAGAACGCGTTCCAAGTATCTGTTATACGTCTAAAATTCGTTTCCTGCTGCCACTGGTTTTTTATTAAAATTTCAAAATTTATCGCTAAAAATTTGCACAAACGTGTGAATTCACTGAATTCCCATTTGTAACATTGAATTTCTTCCCGAAGTCGTCTCTGCAGTGTGTGGCCTACCGTGGTCGTGGTGGAACGGAATTTCTTCGCGATTCACCGATGATGACCGTTTTTCCGCTGGCAACGCGTCCACCATTTTCCTCCGGCCTTGCAGAGACCGATTACCTTTCATTCCGGTCATTGAAACATCTTTTTGCCGATAATACATCCTCCAACGGCAAATAGAGATCGAATGAAACGGCGTGCCACTTTTAATTAATATCAATCATTTTTTCGAGACGCGGCTCGAGGAACAAACGTTCGTGGAAGATACCGCGCAACCCTTCGCGAGTTTTATGTCTCTATTATTCGGTTTACTCGGTTTACTCGGTTCGCTCTTCAACTTCCCGACAATTTGCCCTGCTACAACGTGAAACGAACGGTCCCGTTACTCCCAGGAATGTAATTTCGTTGCATCCAACAGGGAAACGACTGGGGATGTAATTTCTCAGCTGTTTCCAGCATTCCTTTTCCTCGCGTAATCATCCGTTATGGTTGTTCGGAAATCCCGCGGCCGGAAACGCGCATTTCCCAGGAAAATATCGACCTCCCCGGTTATCTGCTAAGAAAATCTTCCCCGTGGACATTCTAGCGAGTCCTGGGCATAATGACGCAACCGATGCGTTTGCTACTTTTCGTAGATACGTTCATCGATCGTAACAACGTTCCGCGGTTGCGAAATCGCAGCTTGCTGCAAACATTTGACCAGCGGCGCATATTTGCACAACTTCCGCAGTCTATTTACGAGTTACCAAGATCGCCGGAGTCGATTCATTGTGTCGTCGAGCAAAAATGCAAGCCGCAAGGTTTGTTTCAACGAAACATCGGTCCGATTACACCGCAAATTTCTTCGGCTGGTAAATATTTACGGCGAGGAACGTGTTCGTCGGGCGCGAGCGAAACCTTCCGCGCGCTTCGATTGCTCGTTCAAGTTCGAAGCAGTGACAAGGTAACGATGTAAAAATCAGATTCTCGGACAACGAGACATCGAGTACGACCGTTGGCCCACGCGAGTGATCGCTCAGCGCAGCGCCGAGAACGATTTATGAAAATGATTTCGCGCCGCTCCGCGCCGCGCCGCAACGGGCCGGTTGATAAATACGCGGGTCGCAGACATGATTGTCCCGGGAGGCCACCGTTTAATGGTCTCCGGCTGTTTGAATAGCTAGACAAGCGGTTTGCGCAACAATGAAAGTGGCAAGCAGGGTAAAGGTTTCTCGCGGAAAACGACATTCCACTCGTTCCTCGAATAAATCTGGTGCAATGAATTTCTATACACTATACTGTATACTATACGTGTAGATCGTGACGTTGCTCGATCGAAAGCTGCGAGCGAACGCAATCAATTTTTCCATCGTTATCGAATGTAGATCATTTAATCTGCATGCTAGACGGGGTTAGATATGTAGATCGTAGATCCGAATAGCGGAGTTGTGACTGCTTCTAATCAAATTGTAGAAGACGCTCGAAACAAGTCGTAAACTGTTCTAATATCGCCTAATCTGTGCTAAAAACATCGAGGAAGATTTATGATTTTGATAGTTAATTTTAGACTTTAGGTAGATATTATAATTTTAAATTTTGAAGGTGTGGGTAGGCTTTTGCAACTGTACGCGAATGCAACTCTCCTAGGTCGTGGGTCGGAACAATGGAATCACCAACTTTACATCCACATTTTAAACGAGTACGATATTACTGATCTTGACAGTACAATTAACTCACAGCTGAATTAACATTGAATCAAACAACGGTGGAAGGTTCACATGACCATCAGTTAGCAAAATGGCTTGCGCAGAGGAATAGCATTCGCTTTGCTTGTAGAGATTAAGATACATTCGAGATTACGTTATCTTCCGAATGATTGCAAAGTACTGGAGCTCCCACAAACATTGCTGCGATTTTTTAAAGAAACGCTGCGTCCGCAGAATCGTTTTTGTAAGCGACAACGATTCCGTTCGGCGCGGCGCGGCGAGGCATTCGAAGCATTACGCAAACCGATTACAATTCGTGCGACGTGCGAGCATGTATTTATTGTGTCGGCAACGACCGGCGGAATTGCAGTGGCGCGATGTAATTGCGCCTCCATTGAAGAAATCGTGACATAACCGGAAGATCGATTCAGGCCACGAATTATAAAGGAACAGTCGACGCGTCCTTGCCGCGACACCTGTACAATTTGCACGCAGACTATGGCGATTTCGCGATCCTGATTTTTGTCGTTTCCTTCTCCTCTTCGGAGGATCGAGCGTTTCGAAACGCGTCGCGTTTCAACAATTTCAATGTTTTAATGAAATTTGCGCGGGTCTGGCCCTCGGTGGCAATTCAGAATGTTCCAGGGGCAAAGGGCAAAGAGCCACCCAGAATTGGCCAGAATCACCGAGAACCGCCTCTAACGCAACCGAGTTCGTTCCGCAACGAATTCCGAGGATTTTCGTCGCTCGACGGCAGTTTCGCAAGGGTCAAGTTCGTGTCGGATCCCTTCAACTCCGATTACCCGTCGCACATCGCAATGCCCGAATCGCGCGTCAAGCAATGACAATTCGAAGCAAACGTTTCTGTCGAATTAACGTGTTTCCATATAACGGTTCAAACAACACAGCAAAAACTGAGGAGGATCCGATCCGATCGGATCGCATCGCGTTCGGTTAGGCCCGAAGTGACACGAGTGCGAGAGATCTATGTATAGTCACGTTGAGAATCGCGAATCGGTGGATCCATCGAGCATTAACCAACGCTCCGGAGCGTGACCACCTCGCGGAACGCTGACGAGCACTGGACCATCGAAAATCAAGGCTCTCGAGGTTCTCAAGATTCAAGGTTTCTCGACCTGCTCGAGCGAACGACGCTCCTCTGTCTCATTGTGGCAGCCTGATTTTTACCGACGAGATATCTGTGATCGTTCGTATCCGGCCGCTGATCTTCCTGCTTTATTACCCTTATCTAGAGCCCCCATTGATTTATTTACTTCAAGCCCTTCTTTTAGTGATCACCGATCGAATGGTTTGGTAAGAAAATTGTAACAGGTGGAAAATTAATAATTCATTCTGGCCAGTAAACAGCGAAAGAATAAACCGCCTGCCGCATGGGAGTCTCGTTTCCTAAATCGTTGAATAATCGGTGAAAACGGGGGACAGCAGACCGAAGGTTGCAGAAACAGAAAAAGGAACGGTGGAGGATATTACGAAAGGGAAACGGGTGCAGAGGTCGACAGGATTCCTCTGCCAAATAAGCTCGTAAGAGGGGGAGATTTGGTTCGAATGGTCGAGACAGACGTTCGCGCGTGTTGAACGTGATCCTCGTGTATCCTCGTGTATCCTCGTGTATCCTCGTGTATCCACGGGCCTGGGATCTCCACGGGCCAGCGTTCCTCTACGCGTCTATAGTCTAAGTCTACAGTCTACAGTCTACGTTCTACATACATGTACAAACACGTCGGGAAAGGTGTAATCGTTCACCTGGCTGGAAGAAGGAGATGGTGCAAGTAACATAACTGTACGGATCGTCCAGTGTCGGCAAAAGGGGGAGTCGAGCCGACATTTTTATTCTAATGGGCGCGAGCACCGGCTGCGCTCGCCAAGGTAAACGCGCTCCGGAGGCTCCAGCTCCTAGAAATAACAGAGCGGCGTACGTCATACAGCCGGCCTGTCGCCTCCTATACGATCGAATAATATTCCATCGACTTTAACCGAACCGCACCACGGTAATCGCCAAAGCAACTCTTTGTTCTCGGCACTCCCTCTTTATCGACTCCTTTTCGCTCTCGATTCTTTTAACACCTATCGCTATGAATGGAGTATCGCACGTGTTCCAAGAAATGCACTTGTCACCGTCTAGATATACTGACGCTTGTCACGTGTGCAATTGAAAAACTCAACACCGACAATAACAAATTCTAAACACATTTATTTTGCATAAGCTTCCCACGGGTTCAGAAGAAAAAAGAAACACTTGGTGTGTTATCACACGTGTTAGTTACTATCCCTTAAAAATATCCAACCTATAGAGGCAAACTTTGAGCGACAGAGTATCGAGGTGCTTTATTTCGACGTATAGGAAGGAAATAAATAAACCTGTCCTATACATACATATAGAGGCTCAAATTATTATCGATGCTCGACTCTATGAATGGCCGGGCATTATTGTTTGGGTGATTAGGCGATCAAGGTGGATCCGGACAACGTCGAACAACGTCGCTCGTACAACTCTCCATTGAATCGGACAGGAAAGTTCCCGCTGCAGGATCGATACGGCGCGCGGCTCGGAGCAGCGGTTTTTCCTCGGGATCCCAAATAAAGGAGGCGCAGGAAAGCGGCGTGCAACGAAATCCCGGTACATTTTAAGAGAAAAGTCTCTGGTTGTCTCGATCCGGCGACCGATTCCCGTAAAGGAGAGCGAGCGCGTGCACGATGGCGCGTCGCGCGTGCATCGGGCTGCGCTAAACGCGAGACTTGTCGAGTCAACGCGCTGAATATGGGCGCGGCTTGGAATGTCGATCGTTCCTGCGGATCGTGGATGACGGAGGCTAGACCGAAGCAAGCCCAGGGCCGACCGAAAAGATTCGCGGCTAAATTCCACAGCTGACGATCCTTGTGCGGAATGACACGGAAAAGTCCCGCATTTTTCCCACGATCAACCCCTAAACGCCCAGAAAATTCCTACCTGCCAAGACGAAACGTGTCAGTGTTTAGAAGCATACGAGCAATTGCTATGTACTTAAAAATAGAGATCAAGAAGAAATCTTCGCTGGTAGCAACGAGTCATCGAGAAATCTCGCTCGAAGAGATACTGTTTCAAAACAAGTTCACGAAAGTAAAGACTTGTGTGCTCGAAAGTATCTCGAGACTAACATCTCTGTAATACCGTACTTTCTACAGTAGAATCACGGCGTGCAATTCATTCCTGTCCCGCGAATTGATACATATTTTAGTCGGGGAAAAAAACTCCCTGTCGCTCATTCCGTAGATTTATCTTGTAAAAGTAGCACTCGACGATTGCTGAAATTTCTCGCGACTTAAATCGCTGTATATACCTACTTACAGGTACGGTCTCATTCTTCCTTTGTCTCGTAGGATCGTTGGATCCTATTATTATTAGTTAGGTATTATTATTATTATTAGTATTAGTGTTTTGAAGTGAGATTATTATTGAAATTGTGGAAGGGTTCGGAGCAACAATGCGCTTCCATACGAGAATCGAGAGTGAGAATCTCCTATAACGCCTCCGCATTGCCACGGAAGAACGGTATCGTTCGTTGTAAAGGTGGTACGGCTTCCGCGTGGAATATTTCACGAAAGATTCGTGAGAACATCTTCCTTCGAACAGACTCGCGAGGCCCTCGAGGATGAACTTGACCTTCGACCCGAACGTTCACCTGTGACAAGGACGACGGAAGCCGAGGAGATTCCACTTCCGGTCTCCCTCTGGCTCGTTTAACAAGAATATAGCAATTTTCTAGACACTCGGAATTAACGGGCTCCCTCTTGTGCCGGCGCCATTTTTTTCAAATTCTTCCATTTCGCCAATGAACTTGATAAACTCTTACTTGTAATAACTAATTCGCATTCAGTGAATAATTTTAATGCAGCGTAGTTTGCATACGAAAATTCGATAACAAGTTGGAACAGCTGAAAGAGTAAAGAAACCAGTAGGCAACAGAGAACTAGCTACGGGACGAACGAACTTTCCAACGCGTTTGCCGTAATTCGTCCGTGTAACGTGTTATTAATCGAATTGTGTCCCACGATATTCGTTCGCCGTTGACAACCGAAGAAATTTTGTCCCTGTTCCAACCAATACACTTTCTTCAGCCTGTAAATCCTCGTGCCGTAGAAAGTGGAAATCAAAACGAAGAAACATCGACATCTTTTCTATTTTCGATTTTCGATTTTTCAATGCCTCGCAAAGAATTATCGAAAAAATCTCGGATCGGTTTCCCAACATCCACGAACGATAAACAGATTCGATGAGCGAATTCGCTAAAATATCCTACGTGCACGCACGGTACTAGGTGTATCCGGGATGACACAGTCATCGACACAAGGACACCAGTTTTTCTACGACGAAAATAAACTCGCACCGAAGCGCTAGAAGGCTTTAAAATTTCGATGTCCAACAAGAGCCTGATTTCACATTCAAAAATTCGCCAACTTGTAAATCGGTCACGCCTAACCTAACTATATATTTCCGTTAAAAACACGGTACAAGCGTTAACTTAATTTTAATGCATTATTTTAGCAATGCATTATTTTAAAAACCGGTTCCAATTCTGACCGTTATAACTTCGTTTATGTAGCAACGAAAATCAGTCGCGTTCAAGCCAAAAACTAATACATAGTCGATTCGTCAGAATTTTCTTCGAGTCTGACGAAAATGCGGAATCGTGGAATCGAGCGACATCGCTGAACGAAGGCTCAGACGAAAAGCAAGAAAATCGCGACGGAAACACGTTGTCCATTAAATAACGGGGTTACCAGTAGAGTTGGATCTCTCGTTGGGCCCGACGTGGCAGACTCGGGCCTTAGGCGCCTTGGGCCCGAGGAGCGTGCGGTGGGACGTTCTCGAATCGAAAAATGCGTTTGTAACGAGTAGACTTTACGAACCTGGATTTGGGCGCGCTTGACCTCGGTGTAGAGCCAGTTGTCGGTGGAAAAGGCGATCGCGAGGAGGCCGCTGGCAATGATACCGGTTATGGTCGCGAGGGACAGCGTCACCGCGGAACAGGGCATCTTGATATCCTCTTCTTCTTCGTCTTCTTCTTCTTTCTTTCGAACCAACCAAAGTGTTTCCTCTTCTCTCTTCTAATCTACCGATTTCCCTTTATCGACGGCACACCACGCTCCGTTAAATTCACCCAACACGGTACCACTGTAACGATACCGGAGAGCAGTTACGATGTCGAGAACAGAGGTCGTCGTCGTCCTCGAGGTTGTCGAGCATCCGCGATCCGAACGAAAAGGGACGAGAGAGAGAAAGAGAGAGGGGTATCCGCACGAAACAGGTCACGAACCGTTCACGAATCGGTCCAGCCTCGCGAAATATCCTTCTCCGGTCGGATCGAATGCGCGTTCTCGATCAACGTGGATCACAGGATCGTGGGTTGGCAAACACCGCGCGAGATCTGTCGTTCAATGGAAGAAGAAGAGAAGACAAGGCAGCAGGTACTGGCTCGCTCGACGATGAGGACGTCCTTCAGGGTGCACGATACTCCGCGATACGCATTACTACCATTCTCTCCTACGACAACGACACTAACGGCCCCGGCCCGACTCACCTCGGAGAAAAGCCGAGAGTCGACCAAGGAGAGAGAACCGGACCCTAGGTGGGGATGCATATAGCCCCGGGCAGGTATATTACCTGTGTTTTATCCGCAGCGGTGCTCAACGAACGTGCTCCAACGCAGAACGAAGCCACGATCGAGAACCGAGAACCGAGAACGCTGCGAATGCGTTTCTGCTCACGCTCGTCCACATCCGCGCACATAAACTCGCCGATTGGCTGCCCCCACGGGATAATGGAATCGCACGGTGGGTGGGTCCCTGTCCCTGGGAACCTATTTTTCCTTCGGGAACGTCTCTTGAACACGTGTCCCGCATTCCCTGCAACCACGATGCAGCGAAACCTGCAGTCCACCGATGCGCCGGAGACTTCGACGCACGCATGTGCGCGAATTCCTCGTTGCGTACAATTCTGTGCTGCTCTTATGAAACAATATTTCGAATCAGGCTTGAAAAATAATCGTTAAGATATATATACACATATGGTAGTTTTCCCAAGCGAGTTCCTATTTTTACTAGATGAAGATTTTCAAGATGATACGGTAGAGACGATTAGCAAAACAGTATACTTGTAAATGTTTCCAAATTACAGCTTGAAGACCAAATCATTTCGAAACGCTTGCAAGCAGTCGATATGTGTACCGGATAATACTTATTAATAAATATTTCGGATGCAGGGGAAATGAGAACAGCGTGTTGTGCTCGGCTGTCTACCTGCTACCATCGTAAAGCATTCCTTCCTTGTTCCTTTACCAAACAGTCCCACCACCGAGATAAAGTCGGTGCAATAGACGACACTGGGGAAAAGCGAGGAATTTCTTGCATTCTGCGCGGCTCTCCGTTCGTTTCGCGGATCCTCGGCAGCCTTGGCTACCGCGTGATCCACCTTTTTGCCGTCTTTGATTAATATTGATTCGCGGGTAATCCTCTCTCTCCCTCTCCCCCTCCCCTGTCTCTCTCTTTCTCTCTCTCTCTTGGATACCTGTCGACGATAGATCACCGGCGAGAACCACCCGCGTGCCTGCGGGCTCATGAAATCGCGGACATGCAGGTACCAGGAATTTTTGCGCGGCTAATGCCACTTCGACCTTAATTGCCCCCGCCGGAAATTGACTAGTCTAGTTGGATGATTGTTGCGTCGAACAATCAGTGCGTACAATGCATTATGATGTTCGGAGACCGAGCGTTTGCAATGATTACACCGCGGAGAGCAACTACGGCAAGAGAACACGCGTGATCCAAGAAAATCGGAATGTTTTAGATTGATCAAAAACCAAAGAAACTTTTGGTGCAATATGGTGTAATATAGTTACACAATAGTCTAATCCTTCTGAAGCTTTATTCATAATCTTATGTGTTGAACAATAAAATTACGACACAGTTTGAGTAAAATTTTTGTGTAACGTCGTTTTTCATGTAAACAAATTGGGCAATTGTGTATGTACCGTTAAGAATTCTTTTTCTAGCAATTCTGTGAATGGAATATTAATCGACAAGATCGTAACTCTACGATCGTGCTAAATAAACTAAGTAGAATCTTTATAGTTCTTTAACATGCATGGCTTAATAACGTATAGATTATTATATCGTAGCACGGTTCCGTCATTTCCGTTTGTTTTGAACTCGTTTCTCAATAGGATCGCGAATAGGTGGCCGGATGGAATTTCTTATAAGAACATAGTCTATATTCCATGGATGTTTCTAATCAAAAATAAAATGAACCTGTTAATCAGGATGGACAGATTAACTAGTCGTTTACATTAATATTTACCTTCCAACAGCTTTTCAGTTTCGATATACACTTTTCGGGCTGTATCGAATGATTTTTCAGTCTGTAGATTTCGATTCAGATAAAAAACATTGTTGTATATACAGTAAAGTCGCATTTACTATCCGGCGTCGGGTATGCGATCACTATCCAGTGCCTACGTCGCGCCGCGCCGCAGGGCGGCGATGATTGATCTCGGCTCGGGTATATCGGTGTGAACACCACTACATTGACACTATGAATCGAATGTAAGTACAAACTTCTTAATTTTCTTGATTTTTTTATGGGACTTTTAATTAATATATTAAATATTAATTTAATTAATATATAATATATTAATAATTTCAATTGTATTTAGTGGTTTAATCGACGACGAAAGTTTCGAACGCAACGAAGAACAGCGTATGGGACATTCTTTGAACTGTGCCGGCTACGGCGAGTGAGGGCGTCTCTTTCTTTCCCATACGCTGTCCTTCCTTGCGACCGAAACTTTCGTCGTCGATTAAACCACTAGATATAGTTGAAATTATATCGTGTTTGGTCTTATTTTAATCAGAAAAATGCCAGAAATAAGTTAGTGAATATTATTATTAGTAGTGGTTCACACCGATACGCTTCGGCCACGCGATCCGTGGCCGATTTACGGACATTTCATTCTGTCCTTCTCTATGTTCGGCTTTCTTTTGAACTCTCGGCGCGGTCGGCGCGGTCGGCGCGATAGACACAATCATAAAAAGATAGATAGATAGATCAGTGCAGAACACGGCTGTTGGAGAGTAAAAAATTTTTCATTTACTAACTCTAACTCGGATTATTACCTCTCAAAGTACCGCAGGTTTGAAAAAGATGTTTATATCGAAGATAAGAACAGATATATTTTGCAGGTAAATTTTTCTATGTTATTAATCTAAGACACGCGACGAACAATTTTTTTCAGATGTACTATCATCAAACGGTCTAATAATAAATACGTGATTTTATATAGACAATGGAACTCGACCGCCGTTTCTCATAAACGAGTAACATGAAAAAGTACTTTGAGAGATATCGGTCCATTTGCGCCGAAGCATGGAAACACATTGTGATTTGTAGTTAGGTAGAAATAGGTTCGTACGCGCGTAAGCTCTTCGACCGATATACAAAATGATTCGTTAAGTACTACCGCTCATTCGAATACAAATCGCATTAACTAGTTACTAAACTTTAGAACCGAGGGATCGTACGGTGTGCCTTCGAAGGGGGACCCTTTCGCGTTCCATGCCTTTTTCAAAATCTTCTCCATTCTCTGTAAATAAAGAATTTACAGTTACGTATCACTTGTGGAACCTTCCGTTTGGTATAAAATGAGAAGACAGAGCTGCGCTCACAATTTCCTCGGATGTTGGTTTGCCAAGAAGTTTCTGCTGATGATTCCACATTAGTTCTTGAACTTTCATTTGCTCCTCTAATCCCATGTCGTCGAGATGTCTCGAACAGTCAATTTTACTTAAATCAATTTTTGGCTCGCCGACGAGAAACGCGTCCCACCACCTTTCAGAGGCTTTCTCGAAATGAATCTAAAATAAAAAAGATACCTTTTATTTATGTGAACAAACTCAAGGGATTGCAACGATACAAAGACAGCTCGATCGATCGGTGTTTCAACGTACGCTGATATGTTTTCCAGGTACAACCGACCACACGGATTCATTTTTTTTTATTTTATGACAAAGCTCTCCAGAAAAAATGGCGTGCCATATCAAACCGCTATTTACAACCGTTGGTATTCTTGCCTTTACTTGGATAAACGTTGACTCTATATCGACTGTAAGTTCCTTCGCTGTCTTTATACAAGGAGGCAGTTTAATCAGAACGTCCAAGTCGTTAATGGACTGCGACCACGTATAGCGATCCCTCGCCGCTCCATTATAACTATCGGAAACTTTATCCTCGCCTTCCAAACAAATCTGTTTGTCTACTATTTGCGGTTCTACGCTAGTTTCTACTTCAACTTCTTGTGCTACTGGAGAATCGGTTTCTTCCGCAACTGTTGACGCATCGTCTTCGGTTCTCTCGACGGTCCGTACATTCGAATTATGATTTTCCGGGTCTCTACTCGAATACCGAAACTTGGGCATGTTCTTCCATTTCCTAAAACTGTTTAATACCACCCTCTCCGCTTCTCCAGGTGGAAGAGCCGATTTCTTATCTGGACCGTACTCGTCGTAAAAATCTGTACTGTGATTGAACAAAAGATCACTTTTTTCTATCGGTGACACATCTTATATTAAATATATAAAATGTATGGATAAATCTAGCTATCATCTAGATATCATCACTTACTTTCGGTGAAGGAATCCAAAAATTGTGTCAAAGAAATTGACTTTCTCTTTCAAAAAAATTTTTAAAAGTGTTTGATCGTAGTCTAGGCTCATCGCGGACGATTTTATTAACCTATTTTTATCGAATGTTCCTGAAACAATGCAATCTTTCAATAAGATTTAACAATTAGCGTTTCATGAAATATTTTCATACATTATTTGCAAGATATTTTTTTTAACCTACTTTTCTGTTGTGTGTTTACAATTTACAGTAACGCCTTCATAACTGCAAGGTTTTCTTGATTCTTGATCATTCTTGATGTTCTTGACAATCAATTTCTTATCTCACACATACGCACACAGAGTTTGGCGATTGGTAGGCTAGTTCACAGCAGCGAGTCGACGACCAATGAAAGCGCAGAAAAACAAATTTTTATACATAATTCTATAAACTATAACCTGTAGTATCGCCCTCTAGAATTGATGCATTGTTTACATTGTTTTGACGTTTCTAAAAATTAGTCAAAATCAGCGGCAGGAAGTACCTAAACAAGAATCCTTTATAGAATAAAATAATAAGGAGTCGAGTGTATTCAGAATCATAATATGAAACAGCTTAGCTATCTTATTGAACAATAATACTGCAATTTGCAACCTATATAAATAGACTAAATTATTATTGACACGTTCGTTCGCATTAATCTGCCTGTGCAATGACTACTATGCCTAATTTTACTCCAGAAATAGCGAAAGGTACTTAATATTTCAAGCAGAACATTCACAGTGAAATTTACATGGATTTGATTATTCAATTAATTATTCAATGATTTTGTTTCAGCTGTTCTGACAGACGTTCTAACAGCGCTGAGTACCGCAGAGAATATTCAGAAACTGACAGAAGCAAAGGAAAACTCAGGAAATGAAATGCTGAAAATGATGCAATTCGTATTTCCCATCGTTGTTCAAATTCAAATGGATGTTATTAAGAACTATGGATTTGCAGAAGGACGGGAAGGTAAACTCTATACAGTCTGAAGTTAAAAATTCATTCCTTACAAATAATTTATTAGTCTTTCATACGTTACAGGTACGGTTCAGTTTGCACAATTACTCAGAGCTTTAGAAAGGGAAGACCCTGAAATAGCACAATTACATAGTCAAGTTCGCTCGTATTTCCTTCCTCCGGTTACTATAAGTTCTTCGACCGAAGCATCTCTTTAAAGTAAAATGTGTTGCGTAATTTCTTTACTTCGTGAGACTAGCCATGACAAATAGAACAAATCAACTATCTCTATTGGATATGGAAACACAGAATTATGTACAGAAAAGAAGAAACAACAAGAAGATAAAAGAAGAAACCATTCTGCGGGTTCATTCTTCAAGATTGTGTAGCGCTTCTGTAACTTTGGATCCAATATAAGTATTCAAGTGTACAGTTTTCATGTGATTCACGCCATAGAAATAATAATCGTTACTTGTTCTTGTAAACGTTTTTCAACTCGAAAATCGTAATTTGCATTCAGTTTAGAGGAAAGATATATACAAGGAAACTTCTCAAATTAAATATTTAATCAGAAAAATTAAAAATTTTTACATTTATTTGTATAATAATAATAATAATAATAATATAATCTACTAAAATATATAATATTCATTCTTAAATGTTCTTTGAATTTGCTCTGCGCTTACACCAACGCTAAAAACTAAACAGTGTTCCATTGTTCGCGTAAAAATGAAGCTCGTGCATCACATCATGTACGTACAGAAGAATACCAATCTATTGCTTTGTACAAAAAGTAGATAGAAAAAAGAAGGAAACAAGTTACTTGATCATTTTAGTTAACGAAAATAAAAGATTTAGTAGTTGGTCGATGTCGAATTCCAGACGAAAAAAAAAGACACGTTCGCATAAATACAAGAATGTTTCTACAAAGGCGGTGGAGAACGCAGTCTATCAAATCAGTGAAACACAACTTCGAGTGGTATACGGTGACTTACATTCCTATCACATAATAACTTCATATTTTCGCGAACATCCGGATAAATACATATTAAATATACAGTTTCAATCATAGAAGCAAGTATGTTGAAAATGCATAATGCAACAGAAACGATTAATTTAACGGAGAATAATACAATGGAATTATTTAAGCAATATTTCACTTATAACAGAATTTGAATCGCGCGTGTAATCGATCGTGTACGATTCAATTAGAAGCAGGCAAACACTGTTCCCCCATTTGCCAATGTTGTATTCTTGTATAAAAATTGTAAAATGCGTTAATTGCTTCAAGAAAGGAAATGCTGAGTCGATATTCACGCTACCTGCAAAGTAGTCCTTTAACACGTCCAGGACACAACTCGGACCAAACCACGAGATACATATTTTACATATAGAAAATTTGAAGAATCGGTCGGTGTTGATCGATATCGCGCGGCTCTTCTTGTGATGTCTTCGGTTTGGCGACGTGATGCGTAATCGAGTCATCCGTCCTGAACGTGTTAAAAAAGGAACTCGCTAATAAATACATACACGCGTTTTGATTGTCGACTATCGTGATTAACCTGTTAACCGGAGATCGCGAGTTAATTCTTCGTAAGTATTCATTTATTCCTCTCGAAATTCAGCTTCTTCCGTTGATTTGCTACATCATGGTGAATGGTGATTAACTTTCAATCTGCTTTCGATGAATTTTCTATCGAGCGAATATAACTGTATTTTATAAGCGAAATACGATCTAGTCATCCTGGTACCGGTCTCTCGATAGTTTTACAGAAAGTCATCTCTATGTGGCCCGTAGCTCGTGAATGGTACCGTTATCAGACCGATACAGATCAAGTCGTTTGTACTTTGTATATCGCTGATAATGGCAGTGATACGGTCGAGCTTGGTGGCCTTGTATCGTGCATGGCTAACATTTCTATCGATTGAATTTGTTGTTTGGAGAATCGGCCGGTTAACAGGGTAAAAATGCCGACCGTCGTGTACCGTCGTGTTCCCGCTGAGCCGTCGGAACGGAGACGCGCTCGTTCGAGAGAAAGTATCGATGTAAAACCAACGAATTCAGCAACGTTTTCCTCGATAAAACGGGAAAGAACGAGCGGACGATGTTAGAAAACACTTTCAGGCTTCGTTAAAAGTATCCTATATACCGTCCATCGAGTACAGACGAAGAGAAGTTGACTTGACAATTGGGGAACGATATGCTGTTAAACGTATTTACAATTTCTCGTTTTTTTTCTTCTTTCATTATATAAATCAAGGTACAATTGTAAATTGTCTCGTGTGGAACGAAAGCTAATGCGATTTGCTTTACTGTCCTCGGATTAGAATCGATACCCTTAACCTGTTAACCGGGGAAGACTTCGCAGCTTCCCGGTGTCTCATTTATGAATAATTAAAACTACAAATATTTATGCAAATATAGACACTCATAGTCTAATCCATAAAAACCAGGAGGTATCGCATCCACCAAGATGCGTGTATTTTCTTTCGTTTTTATAAATTAATGGATTTATTCTACTTCTCGAGTTTCTAATTGAAATCCTAATTTAAAACCAAATAAAAATCCGATGATAATTTCATTTTGCGCATATAAACGAATGCTATATATTGCATAAGTTCCACCATCTACCAACGATTCTCGCAAGAAACGATATCGTAGCGCTCGCATTTCATATAAATAGTATTCTCACCCGTATACATATATCGGTTAACAGGTTAAATCGACTATCGAACGAGTAAAATCGCCTCGTATTTGTAACCCTTCTCGGCGTGTCGACACGTGAGTTTCCATGAAATTATAAAACGCTTCGATTTAGTAAACAGCGACAAAATGCATACCAGCCCACGCTTGTTCCTCCGCGGTGCACGAAGCCTGTGCAAATAACGCTTGAACGGTCGTCGGAATGAAACGTGTGTGAAATCTCACAAACTAAACTCGACTCGTACGTTACACGTGTAAAAGTCAGCATTACATTTTCCAGTGAATTGCTTTCAGACTGTCCCATCCGCAAGTACCTCGAGGTATTGATAAACGCAGTGAATAATCAGCGAACGACGCATCGTTTTACTAGCATACACGTCTCTCATAGCAAACTGAGTATTTAAGTGGAAGCACACATTTTAGTTGCGTTTCGTGAACTCGTGCGATAAGTCATTTGTATCGACGATAGGCTGTGGATTTTCTGCACAATTTTATCAAATCCGAGAAAGTTCACTGACTGTCACCGTCATTTCCACATCGAACAACGAAAATTTGTGCATATTTGCATAAACATCCACAGTCTAGTCGCTATTTCACGACCATTCGAATCATCTATTTTCACAGAAGATAGTTCGATAAAACGATCCCTTGGCAAGTTACATATATTATATGTGTGTTCCGATATCTTTTTAATTACAGCAGGATACTTGGCAGGCCGTTGTTCCATTTAAATTTAAGAGACCATTTTGTATGACAAAACGACCCACTGGTTTCAATAGCGATTCACCGACTGACCTGTATATATTTGCGTGTGTGAGGTGCATATTCTTTTCTCCACAACAAGGAAATTCTATATTCTACGTAAACATATAATTTCTTCATTATATACGATAAACGATGTACATTTATCAAGACTGCGCGTTCGAATGGAATGCGGCGTGGCAACGATGTCTTCGAGCGAGTTAAAAACGAGTTCACGAAAAGCAAAATATGTTTCCACCTTTCACACTTTCCCCTTCAATTAAAAAGCATGCTACAACGCGAATGTATATTAATTTGTTTCTTTTTTTGTTACGAGCCGCGATCGATGCACATTGTTAAGCGTATGAACTTCAAACCGAAGAACCCTGTTCGATATAATATGCTTTTGCAAATCACGATTACAGTCTCACGATCTCGTTAGCCGTAGAAAAAGACGTATACATATATATACATATGTATGTATATATATAAATACAAGGACAAAGAAATTGATTCATGACACGTCGACCACTGCTCCCATCGTCCCTCAGCTTCACGTCTTATAGTCCGCCAAAAATATTGTTCAATGATTCTATCCTATTACCGAGTCAAATCGAGTCATACTTAAAAAATATACTATATATGAAAAAGGTGATTATAAAATCTAGTTATACACCTTGGGGCCGCGCAAGCATCCAAGATTTAATTTACACCACATCGTTTTCCCGTTTGTTGCGCATCCAACGTTATCCTCGAAACAGTTCCTCGTTCATCGTCGTTACGCGATTAATCTACAAGCGATTCGATCGTAGCGGACGCAAAAAACACTTCTGCGCAATAAGCACGATAGAAATAAATGTTCGCTAGACTGTCTCAAGTGCTATGTAAAAATAAACGTCGATGTTAGCCGTGTCCATTGTTGAAACTTTGAACGGAGCCCACTAGCGTACTTCCTTAAACATTTCTATTTTCTCACTGATCGATTCGAGGACTCATAATAGGTCGCTAGTGGTCGCTTTAATCATTCCTAAAAGACTCGTATTACTTTCAAATGTTAAAACTAGCGTGTTCAGAATATCTTCTATTTTTTGTTCTTTTTTTATTGCGATAGGACGTTTTCACTCTGTTGTCGTCTCTCTGTCTGTCTGTTTGTCTGTCTGTCTGTCTGTTTCTCTCTCTCTCTCTCTCTCTCTCTCTCTCTCTCTTTCTCTGTGTGTGTACGTATGTATCATGTATGTGTATATGTGTGTCGCCTATATCTTGAAATAAAGCTATTTTATAGCGAGCGAGAAACTTATACCGTACAGGGTTACCGCTAAAAACCTCGAATACTTTTTAAACCACGGTGCTCTTGATTTATCGACTGACGTCATCGACAATTCTATTGCCGAGCTACGAGAGGAACGGATTCGCTGTAGTAGGTGCATTCGCTGTCCATGGATCCTGTCGAATCTGATTGATCGTAGGACGGGGTGGTGGTGGTGTTACCGTCGCAAATGGATTTGCTGAATACGAGATGGTTGCTGGAAAATCGTTTGCAACGTTAGTCTACACTCGTAGGTAGTTATTCGTACTGCAAGGTATTGCAAGAAAATTACAATAGGAAACAAATAGTTTTTTAAGGGTAAACGCGTCCATTAAACTGTAAAGATAATGCATTCGATTCACACGTGTACTTAGTACGTCTGTCTTAGTCAGTCTTCGCTGTAAAAGAAGATTTACAACAAAAATCCTTGCACTTTTTTCAAATACACAAAAAATTGAGTCATGCACTCATACATGCAGTATACAGTTAATCAGTTTGTTGATACTCACGAATTTATTCCCAATGAAATGCTATTTGCAGACAGAATACGTTACAAAAAAAACACACACATTTGTTTTCGAGAAAAGTGAAATACTTTAGAGGTTAAAATTTTGTGTTCACGTTCGAATGATTACTTGAAATTTTTGTAAACCGATGGCCGTGCGAGTGTTAATTACAGAATAACCGTAGACTACGCTGTTCTGTGCCTAAAACCACTGCACCGCGATGATTAGGCCGAAACCGATAGTCGCAGTTATTTCTCACGACAGATAGAGAATTCTCAACGTTATCGATTTGAACTGAAACGTTACCTGTAGGTGTTGGTGTGGCTGGTTTAATCGCAGAAGTACTGACGAGATTATCAAGGTTAACCAGAGCAGAGTTCTCCCCGAGGAACGACTGTGGTGTCTTTTTAACAGCTCCTGTACTCGTAGGAAGATTTTCGCCTATACCTCCCAAATCAAAGGGATCCGGTGATAGCGAACCTCCTGCAAAAAAAACGTAGTAAAATGGTTTCAATCAATCCTGTGTCTCACGATAAATTGTGTCACACAATATATATAGCATTATAGGCGTTACGTTTCACACCTTGGATATTTTTCTAATATATACCCAACGAAATAAATTTGTCGAATAATTCCTCGTGGATGCATCTTTGCAATCTCAATAATCGTAAAATAAAAATATTAGAACGCGTCCGGTAAAGCTAATGCTAATGAAAATTATAGCAAATTTGGCTTTGCAACGCCTACAAAACTATAGCCTGTCTAACGAGACGAGGCAGTAAACGTAAACATAGCCATCGGAACAAAGAATGTACGCTGGTATTTCACCGCCTGGTCTCGTTGGACAGACTATATTCTTCGTTAGAAATAAAACAATAGCAATACCATTGTTTACTGGTTGTGGACTAGATCCAAGCTTATTTCTGTTAGTAATTACATCGAACTCGTCTAGGTCGCTCAGCGGACTGGCTCCAGAATTGTTTTGATTACCCGCGGGGAAATGATTAAAGCTAGACCCGGTGCCGTTGAAGCCGTTGCTCGTGGCGTTGAAAGAGTTCGAAGTAGTAGGCAGATTAAAGCCTATGTTTGGCGGCGATGGCACCGCAAAGCCAATGTTCTGCGGCGATTGCGCCGCGAAGCCTATATTCTGCGTTAGAGTAGGATTGTTGAAAGACGGAGAAGCAGAGGTTGCACCCTCTCGTCCAGCCTGAAACAACGATACATTGGATTTCATTTGTTACGAATGGAAACATGCTAGAAGTGTGCGAGAACTTTACTTGTTTCTTATTTGTTTCAGCTTCGCCGGTAGCGGGCACAGGTGACCAGGGATCCGCTGTAGGTGGAGATGTAACTGGTACAGGCGAAGGTGCGGGTGCCCGCCATGGATCAATCGCAGCCGCTGAAATTGGACGAATCGGTTGATCGCTAGAAAATAAGATGGACCTGCGGAATAGCTACCTATCCTCTGATTTCGACGATTTTTCGATACGTTACAAATAGACGGTGCGTTTTATGCGTAAGCATAATAGTTGTTCTGCAGGTTCATGGACGAAACGATTTACGACCGATTATGTAATTCTTAGTGTCTTACATGGTCTTTGTGGCGGTACAGGTGCCCATGGGTCGACCATGGGTGACGTACTAGTTGTAGTGGGAGCGCTCCACGGGTCGTTTTGCGGCTGCGGAATAAAAACCAGTCAATTAGTCTGGTTTTCTAAGTTTTCGAAAAGTTTCGGGACATAGCTATAGCACAGCGCTATAGTATCCTAGGCTGTATTGGCCAAACATACCTTGTACATATAAAACTGAGACAAATCCAAAGACTGTTGTGCAATGTGCAAAGAGTACGCAATATCGTATTAACATGCAATAAGCGAATGCGCGCACGTATCGTTCAACCGAAGAGCATATATGTATACCTGTGGTCTGGGCGGCGGTGCGGCGACGGGCACACCCCAAGGATCGGTTTGCGCATTGGCTCCGCCGCTGGCTTCTCCGAGATTAACGTCCAACAAGTCCAGCATGTGGCTTTGTTTCTCGGTTTGCGGAGCTCTGAAATTCATTTGTGTCCTTAGGCAAGAAATTAATCGCGAGACTTTTATCTCTGATACTCTAGCGCAAGATATTTCCGATATTCCAAGTTTTCCAATAACCTACTTAAAATAACACTAACTTAAAATCTTGCTGACTCTGACTGAGAGCTAACTGCAGTCTGACGTCGTCGCTGCGTCTTCTTTGTTCTTCCTGCTCCGCCTCTTCTCTAGACATTGCCAGAGCCAATTGCAATTGCAGTTCCTCCTCTCCGACTGTTTGTGGCCTTGCAGCTTCCAATTCGGCTAATCAGCGCACAGATTATAGTTACTTGTAGGTTGCATGCAAAATTATACAATGTATCTTTTTTTTATGCGGCAATTCATCTTTAACCCTCGGACGGCGCGGCGGAGAAATTTCTGCACCGGCACAATGGAACCTGGCATATACAAGATGTGGCCGAATAACAAGCGTGTACAAGCCGCTACAAGCGCGGGCAGCGGGTGATTCTCCTAGTAGTCCTAGTAAAAATAAATCGAAAAAGTGGATAACATTTTCGATTTATTATTAGAAATTACACGTCGATTACACGTCGTTTGGCCGCACCCTGCATTGCCCGAGCTAACTACTGCTGAACTCGCGCACACTGCTACATTACATGGTCTATTACATGGACAAATATTGCCCGTTACGCTGGCCGAACGTTTCACGATCAACGAGATATTCCTGCGTTCTCAGTTTGCGAAAAAAGACACACTGTATATAGAATATATTGGTATTAATACGCACGTCTAGCTGTAGATTCGGATCCCAGACGACACGGCTCCCAATCCTGAAACTGAATCGGTAAAGTATCGTCATTTTTTAATAACGCGATTGCTTGATATTTTTATTATTAATTCTACGGAACATACATCGCTGCTCACTGGTGACATTGCATCTAATCCATCGCTTCCGAACCCGCTAACGGATTGTGTAAATCTTTCTTTAGCTTTCAACGCTCTAGCTCGTTCGTTTCTTAATCTCTCATCGTCTTTTAATAAGGCCACTAGTTGCTTCGCTTTCTCTCTTACGTTCACGCCTTGATCTTTAGGCCCTTCCATGTACTGGAAATCTAAAAACAATAAAAAGAAGCTCGTCAAGAAAGTTTATATTATATTATTATACCGTATCGGACGAAACAACTTACCCTTTAAAGTTTGGATGGCAAAAATATTTTCTTTACATTGCTGCGCAACCTTTTCCGATCCTGTTTTAATTAGATACTCCAAGAGAACTAAAGCTTTGTACACGTGCCTCCAATTTTTACCATGATCGTTCAATCTTTTCCACAACATTTGCATGATTTCGGTGAAAGCCACAACATTGTACGTTAGATCGGAAATTTCCGCCATAAGCGTGCTGCTCGGACCCCATGGATCGTTGCTGGTGGCTTTACGCACAGCTTTCTGTTCCGTGGAACACATATTTTTTATTAAACGCAAGAATAGAGCGGTACGAGGAAATCATGTTTAATCACCTGCGCATTGCTGTAGTTGTGGGCGAGATTAACAATGTCTCGCCTGATACCCGCCAGGTTAACTTGCATGACGTCCTGACCTTGCCTTCTCATCTAAAAAATAACCACCATATATTACAAGCAGGTAGTAAAATTCATGCTTCTTTCAAAAGCCCACACTTATCGTCGTCGCTTATACATTCGCGTTTATTTTTTATTAGATTTAATAGATGCTACGAATTTCCAACAGGACTGAAACACAATTTCATTTAAAAGATGTGCAAAGAAAAATGAAAAAAACGATAAATATGGGCAATCGTCGCATACCAAAGCCATGCGACTAAGTACGCATTAGTAGAAAAGCAAAAAATCATTTGTAAAATATTTTTTCTAGTCTACTTTTATCGAAACAATACGTTATCGCTACTTTCTATTCTCGATTAGTAATAAAATGAATGAAAGTAGCTAAAGTAAAAGTGCAATCGACGACAAAGTAAAGAAACCCCTCTTATTATACGATAAATGTTCCTCTCTGTCCTATCGGTTGTATCTGGCCGTATTACTCGCAAATTAAATCTTTCGCACGTCAAGCAGAATTGCGATAAGGTAGTAGAACAGGATACAACTACTTTAAACGTGTAATATATATAGCTTCGAAGTAGAAAAACTTTCTTTTTTGAGATGTGCCTATGTACGTATACCCCAAATAAAACGTTTCGATTAAACCAGTGCATTTAATGTCGCGTAGATTCCAAATTAATATGAAAGAGACTGGCACGTATTTTTTTGTAACGACAGCTTTTTTCCGAGAACATTCTTTTCGCTGTATCCAACGATCTGCCTAACGATCGTTATCTTATGTGTCTCTGCGAAAACTGAAAAACTTCTTTGAAAATAAGATTTGCTGCGATACCGACACGCATAATGTGCACAAGTATTGTTATCTTATAATTTTGTAAAGAATAAAACATAAATGAGTCCATGTATGTGCAAAAACTTGATTATTAAAAAACTATACTTCGTCATTTATCATTTTGTGTACACAGGATGTTGCGCCGTTAAGATTGATTTCAAATTGATTGTTTTTTCATTCTATGCATTTGTTCGAATCGAAAAGTTTTCTCGTTATATCGATCGTAAATCGTTATTCTTCGTTGCCATCGCGAAGCAACTTTCTGTGACATCCTGTATACTATTTAGAAAGGTAATCCACAAAACATTTATCTAGGCAATTTCTTTATCAAACATTTTCTAACAACGTCGTCGATTAGTAAGGTAATAACACTTGTTATTTTGTTGACTGTATGGCCAGTTGTGAAATTTACCTTCTGCATCGCCATTGCTGGCATACGAAATACTGCTGGCAGTTGTCGACGAAGCTACTTCTTGTCCAGAAATATAGAAAACTTCCCGAACACTCTTCGAATCAGAATAAAATCCTACACTATTAGACAGTTCGCTAAATAACCAAGAAATATTTGTTATATTTACCTGTGAATGATGAATGAATTTTTATGTAACGCGCAAACGATTAAATAACTAACCGAGGGTACTTTGCGTAACTCGAACGATCTTACTAAATATTATGCAAATAAATATTGCACAGAATACCGTGTATCGAATCGGACACGTATCCGTGTATAGTCGTCGAATATACAGTATCATAAAAGATGTCACATTCGAAGAATACCCAACGATTAAATAGGCACAACTCATACTCGATGATAAGTAAATTACGCTATGTTTCAGCTTTAGATGTAATTATATTTTATCTCTAAAGAATCGATACGGATACCATTACTCTATTTATCTCTACAAATAACGTATAGAGGAACTTATATAAACTATACGTAACAAATACGGTACATTTAAAGCAGGTATTTTTTATCGAAACAGTTTATATTACTATCCGCAACAGTCTCTATGATGTAATTACAAATTCTCTTCTCTGGAAAGCAACTTTGTACAAAACAAAAAATTAAACTTACTTAATTCAGTTAATGGTAAAGGCAACGATAAAACTATAATTCTAAATTAACAAGGAAATCAAAGTTGCAGTTTACGCGCTATATTATATCTGAATTCATCGATATAGTATCCTGCAATATTATTTGGAGAATGTAAAGTACTACGTTAATCCTCGAAACTACTTTTATTCATTGCGAAACTTGTTGCAAGCGCTTTATTGTAAGTTATTAGAAAAAAAACAAAGAAAAAAGAAGAAGAAACTCTTATATTAAAGGAAAAAGAATCTGAACCAAACTACTCGCTTAAAAATCAATAGACCGCATGCAATAGTTATATAAGAAATCATATTACTTACAGCGATAAAATGTAGAATTTGAATTTTTCTTCGAGATAGTCTTGTTATTAAACTGAAAAAGTAAAAGAAACCATTATTATCTATCGGTCGATATCATTGTATTTGGATTTTATCTTATCGCGCCAGGCGTACAATGTCAATTTGTACAGCAATATCCTCGATAACGTAAACGATCCAACAATAACAAAATTTAAAAACTACTCGGACTTCTAAAAATTAATAGAACATAGAATTATATTTTATAACTTTGCTCTAGCCGTAAAAACATATATCAGAGATAACAAGTACACGCGCGCTTGTCGGATATCCGCTTTGAGCATCTGTTTGCATAGTTATGTCGTATGTAGAATTATCGGTTAGAGGAGTTTCTGTAAGCAAATACACCTCCAAAGAAACAGTTTAATACCGCAATACGCATACGTTAAAGGAATTATTTAGGCATCGGATCTCTTCAGGATTGTCGTTTTATGGTTTCCTGGCGAGAGTTACACGGTATTAGACTTACGAATGACCGCGAAACTATTGATCTCCATTTTGCATTATCCGCTTAACAAATTCCAAATAAATGGGGAATAGTTCTAAACTGTAAATCGATTACAAAGGTCGTAATATCGCGTTCAAATAATTCATAACGAACGCATTAGTTTCTTGTAATGTCATCATTAAGCTGAAACGTTTTATACGACAACTCAGCAGATTTTTTGTGAAATTCACGAGCATAGTTTTTTCGTCGTGTGTTTCTGATGACATTCGTTTCTCGACAGCATTTATAAGTTGAGACAAAGGTTGGAGATACCGATATATATATACATATATATATATACACAAAAATATATACGTAGACGACGCGTAGAACGATATTTCGCAGGAATATTTAATACGGAATTGATATTAATTTTTGATTATTATTATTGTCCTTTAATTTGCATCGGGCAATAAATGAAAATTTTGTAACTTCGAGACCGTATTTATTTAGGTGACCGATGATCGTCACAGGTTAAACAGAAAGATTGTTGTCGGACTTCGGTGACCGACGTGGCGTCCAATGTGTTGAAAGAACAATGCCGTCGGATGTCGGACATGCACATGCTTTGTGTACACACTCACTACTTTCGTAATAATCCGAGGCAATAGGTAAATACACGTTACAGTGTAGTATAACACATCGAATTCGCATTTAAATACTTGTTATAACGAAATAGTTGTTATTACAATTTACAACATGATTTACGTCCTCGAACCGATTTATTCTATTTATCGTCGAACCTTGTATCCGTTAATAGCTGATTATTACAGACGATACGCACTTTCTCTAAAACATTATATTTTTCTGCATCTGAACATTCATCGAAGTTTCGTTGCGTTTGTACGTTCGTGCAGACGACATGATAACATTAGGCGTTTCAACACTCTGTCGAACACGATTCGAATATTCCAGTACGCGAATACTATCCGCTAGAACAGTTACGTGCATGGAAAAATATTTCTGTAAAATATATTCGAGCACGCGTCGACTTAGCTGCCAGACCACTTAGTTCATGAAAATACGTGATATATCAATTTCGAAACTTTCTTCCTATCGCTTCCTATGCGTTTTTACACACACGGGCGTGACTTCGCGATCTTGTTACATTAGAAAAACTGGTTCCGAAGACAGTTTGACAGACGGCGAATGGAAGAAAGCGAGAGATGAAATAACGCATCGCGATTAGAAATATTGAGGGAATCGCGATCTATCGTTGAAACGGAACAGAAAGCTCGCACACTTTTATTCGACGGACCATACCACTCGAATATATGTTGTAGTTCGCGTGTTCAACGTAACAACAATTTCGTTCTCGGGTTTTCGTTTCGCGCGATTTAATGCAGAGCCATTCTACTCACCCTGACGTGTACTCGGAATTTAATACACTAACTTTTGCAACCAAAAACCGAAACAACGAACAAAATAACATAAAACACTTATGACAAGTCCATTCACAGGCACTGACGAATTAGGAGCTACGAGGCAAGATGGCGCTGGAAAATATTTCCTCCTCCTCTTTCCGTTGTTTCGCGGTGCAATTCACGAGGATTTAACATTCAACCCGTTTCTGACAGATTGAAAAACGCGTTCGAGGCTGTCCGTTGATAAACCTATGCCTCGTGCGTCTATGCGTGCTTTAAATCGTTGAACGTACTACGTGATTTTTTTTATCGAAACAACGAATTTGTCAATGAAGCGTTGTCGCTCTTTATTGCTCTTTATGTAATCTTATGGCGGATTTACAAGACAGTCGACCGTGGACGTCAGATGGTCGGACGTCTATCTATGTATGTTTATGCTCTAATTGTTTGCGATATAGGCTAACTCGGAAGTGGCGTGCATCGCGTTTACGATACACGGATACCTGAGAACAATTGTGATGCAACTTTTTTATTCAAAACGCTCATCGAAAAAACGACTTTGTATAATCAAATCAAGTTATATAGAAATAAGCTGAGACTATGTATACATAGAGGTTTCCTCTCTGATCTGCTCTGGATTCATGCCATTCATGCGCATGTATAGTAACTTTTGTCGAAATCTTTGATATTTGTGTTTCTAAATCGGATAACCTAAACCAGAGAGGAAATGAGAGTGCTCACGCCCAGGTTTTGACCGTGCCCGATATAGTGCTGCCCCCACACAAAATCCTAGCCTGGATCAGCTCCTAGACCGGCAGTAGAGCGGACGCTTAGCTGTTCTGTTTCATGCTAAAACTGGTGTGCTCTCTGTTACGTGGTAAAAGTGGGCTCTGCCGCCGGTATAGGAGCTGTTCCGTGCTAAGCGTGAGCGTGCCAAACAGTGGAGTCAAGTTCAGAGATAGGCGTGAGCACTCTCATTTCCTCTCTGCCTAAACGCATACGGTGTTGTCACAGTTGTCACCAATTATTGTCATCAATTCCCATTGAATCAAAAAATTTAAAAAGTTTTCAATATCCTGCAAAATTTGAACACACATAATATATATGATCACAAAAAGAATGTAATTAATAAAATTAATTTAAAATAAAATTTTATAATAAATAAAATTCCGTGTCACTGCATTATAAAGTTACCTGCAATGTTTGTTTCTTTTATAACTATTTCTATTGTGTATAAATATTACATACTATAGTATCCTTTAATTTTGTTAAAATATAAAGTCTTTATAAAATATAAGTTTATGGATCGGTAACGGGCAGCAACGGGCAGTAACGGATCATGGCGACACTGGCGATGAGAATCTCGTCCAGAATCTGGAGCTTGCTGGAGCTTCACGAACGTGCGACAGAAAAATACATTGGGCGGTTGATCTTCCAGCGTACCTCTTCCGTGGTCATACGTACAGTGGCGCTACCTACAAAACTATCTATGCATTTGTGCTCGATTCAAATCTCCGTTGTATGCAGTTGTATGTATCGGCACTCAACTGTAATTTGCGCATTCGTTGCGCACACGCGCACACCCACAACTGTTTCGAAATTATTTCAATCTCGTTTCTTACAATAATTTCATTTCCTCTACTCGGTACAGTTCATAAATATTTTTACATTGTGATCATGATTTGTGTGTTGTGTTCAGAGTTTCTATAATAATAATCTGCATTTGAATCGTGTAGAACCTTAGAATTCTTATAAATGTTTGTAACAGTTCCTCGTAGCGTTTCGTTTCACATGTTTCTGTTTATATTAATGTGATTTCTGTTTCGATGTAGACAAATGTACAAGTCAAACTAGGTTATGCAGATATAGGTATCATTACACAAAATATGTAGATATATATAAAAGTGAGTTCCCTTTCAAATGAATCGATCAAGTTATGATTATTTGATACTGTCGAGTGTTCCCAAACGATACCCATGTAACGTTCGAGAGACATGCGCCGATCAACGATCCGCGAGCGGCACCGTGGTGTACGCTTGCGTTCCATTCCACAGAAAAAAGAGCGTGAGAGAGAACGACAGAGAGAGAAAGGAAGACGGCACGCCGTAACAACGACAACGACACGGTCAGTCGTCTGCAGTCCTCTGCAAACTTTTGGTAGTGCCAGGTCGTCTGTCATAGGAGTTTCAGGTCGTTTGGCATCACGCTTGCTCGCGAACCAGTTCGTCCGCTGACAGCCCAGCTAACAACAACGTAAGACGATTTCTGGCTGTTATCTATACAATTCTTTCACCGTGTAATCAGTTTCGATTCATCGCTATTACGATTGATAACCGTCAGCTATTTTTGGCAACGTTTCGCAATTCTGACAGAACCTAACCACTCGTTCATGATGACAATATATTTTTGTACGAGCACGAACTCGTTCGTAGCGAAGTGGAGCACCTATTGTTTTGTTTTTGTGTGTTGGCACAATAAGCATTTCATGTGACTTATACTCGATGAAATTGAATGTTCAGGGATTAAAATTTGCAAGTTAGATATTTTGCAAGCAAGATTAAATATATATCAAACCTGAAATATTTACATCATTTTTAACGGCACTTAACGGCATTAAATTTTTAAAGCAAGAAATACTTGTTTTCAACAAGCGAATATTATAACAACAGAGACTCTTATCGAAATCATGCTTCCCGCAGTTTTGAATAGTATACAGCGTACGTTGCTTGAAAATGAAATCTAAAATATCTACGTTATTTTGAACGATACAGAGAAACTTTTTCTTTAAAGCAAAATATATTTGTGACGTTGATATTATCGACGTGGTTTCCAAGATCATCGATGTTATTTTAAATGTATCTGTATAATTTTTGATACAACGTGTATTACATGGTTTTCAATATCTCCATCCACAAGAAAGTGGACTTAATAATTTAGGAACGATTACAAATAACTCTATTCGAATGTCATACAGTTGTGCCACGCGACTTGATAAAATATGGAAAGAGAGAAAGAGAGAGGGAGAGAGAGAGAGCGCGCGCGCTAGTAAAAAGTACGTTACGACCGTATCCAAGCGATTTCTACGACCGAGTTTCGCCAATTATATAGTTAAGCATCAAAGTCACGGTTTTCAGGTCTCGATCTATTAAAATCGATTTCGTCGTGTTTCTTAGGTTGTCGAACTTACCGTTCGAGTGTTCCGAGTTCCGAACGAATGTATGAAGCGTGAGCGGGCGATTTCGTAATGTCTTTAATTGGAAACCGACTACGATGAATGTAAAACTAACAAGGAAAGCCACTTCAAATCCATTGAAAATCCAACAATTATTTCGGCAGGAAATGTTTCATTTTTCTTCTGCTTTTTAGGTAGAATTTATAAAATTTATATGTAGAATCAGAATGGTGATCTTTTCTCTATCTCGTACGGTCACGAAATTGTTCACGTTCGAAAGAAGAAGGTACGGGAGCACGTGGAATTTGTTTGGCTGTGTATAAATAATACGTTCTCGATTACGGGCCCGCTGTCAAATTATCGACCGCGTCGATCATCCTTGACCGATATTTATTAGGTGGGCGTTTCATGCTTGATCTTGATCGTCGACCGTTTACTGTTATCGCCGGCGATGCCGTAAGAATTCGCATTCTGTCAAGTTCATTCCATACGAGATTGAATATCGATCTTGAACGCGCCTGGAATTAGTCATCGTGTTTTAACCGTCGCGTCGCGTCGCGTAGCGTCGGTACGTGAAGATTCGCTAACCGCCACGAGCCTCATTCTTCTCCCATTTATATGTATAAATAACTACATATGTATATTTACGATTCCAAGGCGAGTCGGGAGCTAGTTCTGTTACCTATGCATCGGTGCGTTTCACACTTTACCTTTTAAATAGGCTCTCGGCAATTCTACCACAGTAAAATGTAGTTTAAAACTCTTCTTCCACATAACAATCTGAAAAGAAATGATGGCGCAGTCGCTGCAGGAGACCTAACAGTTCGCAATGATCAAAGATTGACTTTCGTTTCGAACTTTTTATTTCCATTGATAATTTTCGGAGATAGCCGCGAACAGGTATACGTATATTGTATGAATGGCCTCTTCTTCGAACTTTAGGATGACGTAGCGTCTGTTCGCGTCGATATTTTCGCGGAAAGATCGCCCCGTGGCAGATAGCACGTAACTCTGCGGCGATCCAGGAAAATGAATCACGACGCTTCCGCTGCCACGGAATGATAGTCGATTAGCAATTAAAGTGCAGCATTCGAAGAGATCGAAGTCTTTGTAGGAAACACGTTTCCGTTTCGGTCTACCGGTCAACCGAAAGAATCAGGGAATCTGATGGCATATGGCATACGGCACACGGCATACGTGACCATAGTCGATGTTATACAGGGCGTCCCAATCTAGGAAAAATGTTAATGTTAATACTATAACTGTGAGAACAAGTCTTTATTTTATGCAAAATCAAAATTCAATGAAATTTCGATTCGTTCCCCGTTCCTTACAATTAACGTAAACAATTTTGATTTTGCGTAAAGATTCGCTGTCTAATACCTAGTTGTTATCTCTAAATTTTGTTTACGATTCCGAGTCGTTTCGATTCGAGATTGTGCTTGGCCTCGCGCCTCGCGCCTCGCGCCTCGCGCCTCGCGCCGAGCGATTTGGACAAACTACAGTGTTTCAACTATGCCACTAACTAATCGCTACCGAACGCAAATAAACCTGAAAATAGCATTGACGATTCGCGCGTGACTAAACAATTCAAAAAGATTCGAAATAAACGCGGAACGTTATTAGTCTATGCCTCGTGCAAACATCGATCATCTTTTCAAATGAATTGCGTTGAAAGGGTTGAATTGGTTGTCGATGTTACTCCGATACTTGACAATTATTTCTGTTATCGAGCAATGTTCGTTAACGTGCAATTATTGGCCACTAGAAAATTGTAATTTTTCTTGACTAAACCAAAATTATTATCCTTTCTACACTCGCGATACAGCGAATTGAATTTTGATTGATCAAAATCGAGTTTAGATTTGATTCGTTCGGTATGAAAATGAAAAAAGTGTACCGCGATTAAAGTAATCGCATAGAGATCGATAACGACATTCGCCTGTTGCGAGATAGCAGAATGATCTTCGCGATGTTAATGGAGCTGTTGTATATTGCAATTATCTAATAAGTGACTAAGATCCTAACAGCTTTCAGAAGTTCCTACTTGACTGACTGCTACAAAGTTCAAATTAGTTGTCTCATTTTCATACGGTGGCGTGCAAGCGTTTTTCTTCAAATAGACTTTTCAATCTGAAAAGACACTTTACCGAGTAAAAGTACATCACGACAAATAATTAATCCTGTATCTGGCACGAGGAGAAATATTTATTGAAAAAATATGCCACGACGTTCTCGTGTTCTAAATACATATCGCGGATAGTTTATACATTTACGGAAGAAATGTGTCTGTGCAATTTGAAAGAGTACAATGATTCAGAGAATTTAATATTATTATAGCTTTTTATAGTTGTTAAAGAAGGAAAGAAATTTCTAGAAAGAAACTTCTTTCTCTATGTACTGTCATGTAGTGTAACGTCATAAAATGGCATTCAAAATTGTTATTGCCGGGGGATTACAAAATTAGATACAGGCTGAAATTTATTAGTCGCGCTGTTTTCGTTTATATTCGGGATAAGAATCCTCGGTCCCCATATTAATGAAAATTTCGTGGCTATCAACGGTGAATAGAGCCTAGAATATGGTGGTAAACTTCCGTGCAGCATTCTACGTTTTATATTATTTATGTATTCCACAGTTCTACATATATGTATCATAAATCATAATTCTCCAGCTCGGGCAAAGATCGCAAACTTGGCAGAATTAAAATATAAATTCGATAAATTGCCTTCTTCATCGTGAAGCCATAATGGTAATCATTTATATTTATGCAATCAAAAAACGCTAATCGCTCGATACATATCATATTTATGCTAATGCTGCGTATCTTGAATATCTAAAGATCTGTGTCGATCGGAAAAAAGCGTCAATTTCTTATAGTATTATACAAGCTAATAGCATGTCTCGGGTCTCCTAATATGTAGAAAGCAGTCCTGATTCTTTTTCGACGAAGCGAATTTCAGGCTATTTTTGCGTTTCGATCGTTGGGAAACCGATCCATCGAAGATCGAGAAACTGCTGAATGCGTTCAGCAGACTGAAATAACCGATTTTCAAAGAAATTCAGATATCTATCAAGTATCTGTGTCATGTATCAGAGTCGTTGAAAACGTTTCGGCCTTCGCAGGAACAATCACGAGAACTTTCTAAAAATGTGCGGCGAGATAGAATTTGCTTTCTTCTCCGGAAGCAGAGTGAAAGCGATCCTGCATTTCTTCTCATTTTGATTCGGTTGAACCGAGATTATCATTCTAATTTACAGCGACTCCCATTAATATTCGGGCACTCTTAAGAACGACGCGACGCGACGCGACGCGACGCAAACAAACGTCTAGAACAATATGAATGAACCGCTTTTAATTTGTATCTTAATTCGCGAGTTGCCTTGGATCCGAACTGTAAATATTCAAGATTATCGGTATTCTTTGCAATACGCGGTAAGAAGATAGCAAGATTGTATCGGTACAGTTCAAAAGCAAAAAGAACCTCCAACATTGCCGTTACGCAAGAAAAACCAGGACTTTCCATTACCACTCGGCAAGACCTCTCACGTGATGGATCATGCTCGCGAAACCACTGCAATCTTCTTAAATCCCATTATTTGAGAATCTACTTTAATCCGTATGTCGATACCTGTGCACCTGGCTATTGCGAAACTTTGATTTGTGTAAAAATGAATTCGTACCGGATAGTCGAATTTGTAACTTGGTTTTACGTTCAAACGTTCCCCAGGATTCGTCAGCTACCTGTAAGATGGTGTGTAACTCTATTAGTTTACGTTCGATCATGCCCGCCTTCTGCGGATTATGACGGCTGCTATGACGCACCGTTGTTCGCGACTCGTTTTCGTAATTCCATTGTGCGCGTGTGCACGTTGTTGCAAAAGAAAAACTGTGCCGGTATTTGCGCAAGGATACACGGCCACGGATGAGGGACTTGCCATACTCGAAAAGTTTGGAACGCGTTGGTTCCAGGCCGATCAACGTTCGCAGAGACAATTAGCCGAATCGAGTGATTAAACTGACCGATCGCTGGAATGTCCTCGATTCGAGGCTCGATCACAGGGATTTCTTTGCCCACTCCACGGTTCACCGGCCCCCACGAAAGCGCTCGATTTTCTCTCTCTCTCTCTCGGATTTCCTACGGTTCCCGATGCATGCGTTCACGCTCGCAAATAATTAAGAGATCGAGTTTCTAGATAGGGAAGAAAACTGGAACCACGGTTGCAAAAGGCTCCTCGTTTCTCCTCGTCGAGTGCGAAATCAAATTGCAACGCATTAGAAAATCGCCGAAAGTTGTAAATAAGCTCCGTTTGTTTTCTAATTCGAGCTCGAAAGCGTCGACAAATGTGAAATTAGATTCTCCACGGACCCGTACAATGCTCGGAGGATACGAAGATACAAACAGTGGAAGCATTGAAAGAATTTAAGAATCGTGTTGTATTATTTTCAACCGATTAAAACCATTAAGGAAGGAAATAAATGTACCTCCTGTATCTTGTGCATAACCTAATTATAACATTATTTTCAACGTTTGGAAATTATCGAACGAATGCACTTTGGAATGTTGTTATTTCGTAGAGAGATTTACCGGCCTGTTACTGTCAGCGTCTTGACGGTCGAGTGATTGAAATTGCGGAACAATCGGCGAATGCGTAAAAAATGTGTAACCCAGACCCGTCCGCAGAAATCTCAATGAACTTTGCGAATCCGATTGTTCAAGATGCGTATTGCGCGATCACATTTATCTTCGAGGCGTTCGATTTATGTACCATTACTTTCGATTGGACCAGACGAGCGACAAACCGATCATGGTCGTCGGATAACTTGGTTCAAATCGAGAGGTTAAATTGCCGCTGCGCCACTTTCAGAGAACATTTAAAAGAGGGCTTTGTATGCAATCCAAGTGTACATAATAATATCGCATTTGTAGTTGCAGGACGTCCGAACGCGAGGATCCGATTAAACTGCAAATGTTATCAAACAACGCGAAAGGTCAGGGACATATGTAAATAAAGATAATGCTTAATCATACACATATGTATATTAAATGCAATGATCTTGAACTGGCAACAACAGTATGCATCGACGAACACGTACTCTGACCGGGTAATCGTCTATCTGCGATTCTTAATTATTCTGTTATCAGGAGTACTCGCTGACGCGTCTCCTCTGCTGATTTTCTTCGAAAATAGTGATAAGGCTACCGACGGAACGTCGGAACGGAACGTTATACGAATCGCGTTGACACTTTCTTTTCACCGAAAAAACCTATCGATAACACGTATTCGTTTTACGTAACTTCGTTTTACGCAACTTCGTTTTACGCATATAAAATGCACTCACCATTTTGATTCGATTCATTTAGCGTATCATAAAATACTTGCAAATTTCGGTACTTGTGTACAGTGTACAGTCTACAGTCTACATATACGTATGTATTCCGTTGTCAATGCTTCGACACCGACACCGACACCGACACCGACACGAATCCTCCTCATACATCGTTACGATATACGTATCTGTGACGTCGCTCGTTAACATCTATACAAAGCGACCTTGAGATTAGACCACCGCGGTGCACCATGGTCTCTGACATAATTGGAATTTGATCGTTTGCAATCTGTTATCCGATTATTAAGTCTCGTGATCGATGCCGCCGCGCCGCTCTTGAAAATTCTTACGCATCGTAAATTATAACTGGAAATACATTGTTTTAATAACAAAGAGGATTTACAAGTCAGATTTTATTGAATTTGTCGTGCGTGCTAATTATTAAAGCGAAAAAAATTAATGCCGATATATTCAAGAAATGCTACCTGAGTGTCTTAACGATATACATACCTAATGAGGGAACTACATACACGATTTATTATACATATAGAGTATACATAGAGGCATACGTCGCGCGTCGTCTCGATGTCGAACGAGGACCAATCCGCGCTGCGATTCCGGATACGAAACAATTAATACGGCTGTTTGTCACGGACGATCGCGAAAATTAATCGGCGAAAATTAATTAACGCGGCGTTGGTTCGTGAATAGAAATCTCGTTTTCGCTTGGTCATGATAACGTCATGTTAGGCTACACTGGGCTACACTTCGTCAAAAAGAAGAAAAACCATCGGAGAAAAACGCTCGAATGTCTTTGTTTACTTGTTTCAGCGATTGTAATTCACCGTGCTTTATTTTACTACTGTGTTACTATCTGTTTTGCTCGTTGAATCGTTGAAATGTCGCTGATGCGATTTATGCGTTCCGACGTTCACCCCGCGGCGCGGCGTTTCATTTAATCGGGTCTAATACCGCCATCATACTTTTTGTAATGACGCAGGTCATCTTTCCGTAACGTTACATGTAGGTTTACATGACCGATTACGATGGAGGCATCGTTGGACATTCAAATTAACGAGCTGCAATAAATAATGCTCGTAGTGCTTTCAGGTTAAAACATTGATACGACGTATATCGATCGTCTCGATATCTCTAAATATGTATGTGCCGTTTCCCTTATTAGGTTTACTATTTACTATTATTACTATCGACTATCGTTACTACGTTAATCTATCTCGATGTTATTACATCAGGATATTTTATGATCGAATAGTGGAAAGCAGAAACTGCGCCAGTGCTGCAAACTGACAGGATAGAGAAGCAGGTATCTAATTACGCGTAGTTGCTAGTTAAGGGTGAAAACGAAGTAGCACGTTATAATTTCATCTCCGAACACACGAATACTAATCGTATCCGCTCTAGAAACGAGAAATTGCTTTGACCGCTGCGATTAAAGTTACGGGGAGCAGATTTTTTTTGGCCGCAATGAATTTCATCGAGAATTCACGGTTCACGGACACGCAGTGCACCTTGCATGCTCTTTCCCAACCTTCGTCGAACGTTAAAGCCGGTTTGCTTACTACATACATGTGTTACGACTTACGACACGAATACCGGCGCAGCGCGTCGCGGCGTCGCGGTGGTTTCGTTGGCACGTTAAACGGACGCCACTTTTCATGTAACACCCAGACCTTACTCTCATTCTTTTACATTCTATCTTTTACATTCTATTACAGTCACCATCGGTCGATGAACAGCTACACACAGATATAGATACAGATACAGATACAGATACAGATACAGATACCCACAGACACACAACAAACGCAAACGACATACTCTTTCAGAAAGAATCGTCGCTCTGTGTCGGTTACTGTCCATTCCAACGAAAACTAGAAATGGAAAAGAACTGTTCTAAAGCGAAATTGTAGCAATTTCATTCTGCGGATTTTTTACTGTAAAAATGCATTACATGGCATCGCATCGCATCATTTCGATGTTTCTGTTGCAGAGCGTCGCCGCGGTGCAATTATGCAAGAACTGTGATCGACCGAGGAAGGAAACAGTGAACTCACGTGGCCGTGAAAGAGGAAGAGAAGGAGTAGCCGGCGCTAGACATGCGTCTTCGGACGTGAATCACGGTCAGAAGGAAAACACCGTTTCCCCGCGAACGTGAACACGGATCGAGTCGGGCGCCGCGTCGAAACGAGAACCGTTTGTGATTCGTCTAACAGGAACGATGACTACCTCGCCGAACCATTGTTCACCGTCCCGGTCATCCCTTAGCTGCTGCCAAATCGATCACAACAGCCACGACGATGTGCATGGTGTCACGATCGTCTCCAAAGAGAATTACTACCTGAAGGAGAAACACTCGTTTCCGAAGAGGCCGGAAGTCGACCTCGCCTTCCACGATTTACGGTACACGGTCACCGAATGGAACATACGAAACATCAGACCGAGTAAGTGTCCACCTTGAACCGTAGTTCTCCTGGCTACCAACCTCGCGAACCTTGCGTAAGAACCGATCGCTCTTCTGCCAAATTGATTAGCTCGCGCGAACCTCGTAGCGTTCAAGATTTCCTGGGTGCTCGTTTCTCACGAATCCGATAGCGTTCCTCTCCTCCAATTATCATAGTGCTTACTTCATACAATTATCATAGTATTCATCGCTTCGTACAATCTTCATGGAACACGTTCTTCGAGATTTCGCCAGTACTTTCAGAATTCTTAACGTTCAGTCCAAACGACATAATATCTAAACAAAAAACAAATGAGAGTTCATCGATTCATTCTCAATTCCCGAAGAATGTCCATGCGCATAAGTGAAAATTGTAGGTGTGCCAAAGATCCTTCGATTCGGTGTGATCTCGTTCAAATGATCGATGATAGATTGGTAGGGCATTTTTTTTCCTCGTGAAAGCTTAAATTTCGAAAACTTATGCGGTCCAACGATAGGTCAGTTCACGGTCGCAGTTCGCGATTCCGAGGCTGTATATTTTAGTGTATTAAATGTGACCGGTACGCGGCGCGTCGTCGAGAGAAAGCGGATGAAGTGGTCCTGCGAGTGGCGAAGAAAGTTTTAAACAGAGAAAGCGGTCGAGCGTTTTCAGAAGAAACCTTTCTTCGTTAGAAACCAACGAAACCAACGAAACGAACAAAATAATCGCGCGCATGCAAAATGGATTCGGTTTAACATTCGAACGACCGACAGATTCATTCTGAAAAGTTCCTCTTTGGATTCCTGATGAATTCGATTTGGATTCCTCTCTTGATTTCGAGATACAGGTTATAATTGTTTGGATCAGCGGAGAATGTAAAAGGAAAGATTTCGGAATAATTCAAAATAAAATCCGTGAACTCGGAATAATTCACATTTTTTCGTTCGAATCGAATTTTGTTTGACTTGTTTAGGTACGATTACTTATTAGAAGTCTAGCTTGCATTCAGCAAATATGCACGTTTATTATACACGTACGTTCTATCGGAGGCATAAATTTCTATTTGACTTCTGACCGATGGGTCACGCGTTCGTCATGTGCATCGATGCTTTTCTCTCCGATCGTTTTTTGCCGATAATTGCTATCGTATATTAATCGCATCTCGTTTCAGTTTATTAGTTTTACGAGGTAAAGCTTCGATCTGGGAGTGCTATTTTCAGCGATACATCGCGAGATTGCAAAATTTACAGCGACTCGATGAAATCAACTTTTAGTCGATAACAAATGCTTTATCGGTGAATCCATGTATCTGGTTTTTCTTTTTTTGCTTTTTTTGTAACGATGTTGAGAGAACGATAAATGATAAGAAAACTAGCTGTTACTGTTTACGCAAATTCCAGGACACAATCGGATCCGAATTAGATTTGTACACGATTTGGCACATGTTTCCTTGGCATACGGTGGACTTGACCGTCAAGCTTTTCGTCCCTGGTTTATCGAGTAGTCGGAGTAGTTTGCCTGTCACTCATATTTTATTCAAACGCCGCCGTTGCGTATCGCTTACTCACGACGCGACATAGATATTCCCCCGCGATATTCTAAACGCGCAGTGTTGAATCGGGCGTCTTATCGCCGTGCCGCGCCGTTGAATACCGCGTCTATGTGTTTTTATGGTTGTCACCGCGCATACGACACCAGGCAGGCATTGCTTGTACGTAAAGTTCAGTCGATCGCATCCGTTCGCCGAGATTTTGTTTCGAGATTTATTATTCATGCACTAACAAAGGAAAAAGTACGTCATCGACGACGATGCGGAGCGCGACATCGCATATGGAAAAACCAATAATCGGGGATGCACGATTCCATGATTCAGCGACTAAAAACGCGATATCGTTTCGCTACGATCCTTCTTGAAAATTTATCGGTGACAAACCTTAATATAATTCTATTCTTTATTCCAAGTATTCGAGAAGTATTTAGCCAAGTTGCACTTTAATTTAGAATTAGATTGCGCATTTGATGTGTTTCTCAAATTGACGAACGCGATGTTTTGGGCAGCACAGTTTTTCCGCCAGAAGAGACGGCGCAGAGGCAAATCGAATTTCGCATCGTGTGCCGGCTCTAACGTTGCGTTGCGTTGCGTCGTATCGTCACGTATTTATCGACCTCCAAACGGAAGCGGAATAACATTATTCTAAACACGGGCGGACGACCACACATGGCGATCAATGTTCTTCTACGTTTCCACAGCAACAGCGCGAAGGAATCGGAAATTTGCAAAAGTACATACAACATTGAAACGTTTAAGACAAGGAATAAACTACGTAAATTTCATTTCTTCGGTAGTTGCATCAGAAAATTTGGATGTCGGACGGAGATCCGACCGAGATTCCGTCAAGTTACAATTTTGCACGATACTTTCGCTTACTCTTTAACGATTCCACGAAACGATGTGTTGACAAGCAGGCCAGCGCGGCGCGGCGCGGCGCGGCGCGGCGCGGCGGTGCATGATAAACGATCGTTTTAATCGATGGAACGCGCCGAAAGTAGCTCGCATGATTTTTTCCGCGTGACCTGTATACATATAGGTCAGTCGTGGATGGCACGAATTATCTGACCAGTATTCCTAAGTCAAGGATAGCGACGCCGCGCCGCGTTTCAATTGAAAACCGATAACACGAATATACATATATTTTCTGTACCATTAAGGAATCTTCATTAGGAAAATGACAAGCGCTTTTTACTTCTTTTTATTCTTCCTTTTTCATCCTCTAATTGTAATTGTAAATAGGCGTCGTGCTCCAAATATTTTAACTATTATTCGTTATCATTGTAGCAGCGTCTGTCCACGATTCCTTTTTTACGGAAGAGAATGACATACTGATCGGATATGTTATCGAAGGTCGCGAGCGATGACATTTGCGCGCGATAACACCGAATTTGGCGTGTTACGTGAATGTTACACACCAGTAACATGTATCCGATTATCGTTCGGTTTCATAAGCGTCTGTGTATAGTTTAACCAGCCTGCACGAGTTCGTGGCAATTTGAATTTGCAGAAGCAGATAGCCGCCGTAAATCAATTTTATACGTCGCGCGTAGGTGCCTTCTTCTTTGAGTAGGAAATCATATGTAAATAGTTTTTCTCGATACTGAATATTCAATCTATCGAGCAGTATTTTCTATAAAACCAATGAAATATTACTATATTACAAAGAAGTTTTTTCAACGTTAGACTTGACCGGGTTTTATTTGAAAAATTCCAGAAATCCCCGTCATTAGGCAATCCTATTAATCGATTTCCGTTTTGTTTTTCACGACGCGGCGCGACGCGGCAACGTCGTGTCCGCATGGCAACGAATCGTTCGACCGTGGGAAAAAAGGAACTACATCAGCAATACGCTCGGCTTCCAATCGTGGATGCACAATAGCAGCTATATCGCGTTACACAAGAACTTTGACTTAGCATCTACGGTGCAGCTTACAATCTGCTAACTCACAGAATTTAAAGAACACTTTGACATTGTTCGCCTACCGTCTAGTTTTCTAGACGAACGGTAATAATTACACGAGACAACTGGTTCTTGAAATCAATCTTGCGCTTATCCTTGTTTTTATGAAACAATCTGTCAAGGTACGAATAAAAACTGCGAATCATTAGACTTAGACAAAGACTAGTTTTGTCGCGTCGCGCGTCGCGCGTCGCGCGTCGCGCGTCGCCCGTCTGCGAGAATGATTTCCTTGACAGAAGTCAAACTACCGTATAATTATTTTATGTAATTATTATAGATCGATTGTTTTTCTCTTACAGAATACAAGGAAATTCTCCATGGCGTCAATGGGGAATTCAAAGCTGGCGAATTGGTCGCCATTATGGGACCCTCTGGCGCTGGAAAGTCAACCTTGTTGAACGTATTGGCTGGCTACTCGTGAGTCAACTCTATTCTTAAGCTTACTACTTAAGCTTCCGTGAAGAACACAACGATCTGTGTTAACATAATTGTTGTATCGAATCACTGTAGTTGCACAGTCTTTCAGAAAATTATTATCTTTTAACTCGTACTCAATTTGTACTCGAACTTTTGCCGAGTTCATTGATTCGTCGCTAATACGATGTCCTCTTACTCCTTACCTCGGGATATTCAAAATTCGGCAGTATCGTATTTATTGTTAGTCTTGGCAAACTGTGGACTTGGCTTGGAAAGTGAATCTTTAGAAACCGTAGCCTCCGTCTCTCTGTGTCTATTGCGGGGATCAATTATTATTCTTCGATCCGGCTTACGCAGCGAGCATTTGATTTCCATGGAAATCTGCATATTGTAATATGTATGCAATTTGTTTCGTCATCGATCTAATCGAAGGCCGCCCACCATTAAAACCTCGCCGCGAGCGTCATTATTCATATGGGTACACGTCGTTCGGTCTACATAAAACGCTTAGAGTGAAGCGACGCGACGCGTTTAAACGCACTCCTAAACGTAATCGCTCCTCCATTGTGCTCGCCAGGCCAGAGGACCGTCGCGCGTCGCGCGTCGGCGTCGGCGGCGTCGCGTCGACTTCTCGTAACGACGAAAGTGGGTCAGTGCCCTTGGTCGTTGCGAACCCATCGTTCTCGGGTTATTCTGCTTCCGCTGTCTTCCTTTTACATTTTACAAATTCCACTTTGCCACTTCAGAAACCAGCTGTCTTCCGCGTAAGAGAGGATCACCTTGAATAACTACGTTATCTTTATGGACGTACAAAAATATTTTATACGAAAATTCTACTCCCGGGAAAGGGGAGTAGAATTATGTGGCTGTAATCAGTTTTTTGTGGATGAAGCATTTTCGAAAATTTCGAGGTCATTCCCATTTTCTTCAATGGAATTATACAATCTTTTTTCGCGCAATTGGTTGCAGTTCGATATTCTGTATAAGAAGAAAATAGCGAGCTATGCGTGTCCAAAAATGATTGCTTCAGATTTGATTCTTAAAATGAAATAAAAGATCGAAGCTTCAAGCTTGTTTATAGTCTTTTAGTATTTCGTCTTAAACCGAAAACGGAACGAACAGCGGTTGCATCGCTGCAACGAATTGAGCAGACGGACAGGCTGACTGTGCATTTGATTGGATCATAAACGGCAACTATACCTCGTAATCGCGCCATAAACGACAAACACTGTCCCGATCTTGCCAGCGAATTCGGTTCGGGATGTTTTTCTAGAAAAACGGCAGCAATATTTATTCGCGCGGAATAGTAATTGTTTATCAGCGCGAATACGTGATTTTCACGTAACAACTTCGAGTCGGTAATTAAGGCGACTTTAAATTAAGGCAATAATAGTGAAAATACGAATGGCGAGGGCAGGATGACAAATCATAGGAGAAATTTTTTCCGCGAAAAATTGACAGCCGAGTTTCGAGAATAATGCGAGGCGTTTCGCGGTAAATGCAAACGTAACGTAGATATCTTGCCGAGACAAGAAATTCGCTGAAACAGCATCGAATCATCAAGGCATCAAGCTTGCCTTTTAGTCGCCGTCGCGTCGACTGTCGACGATGCGGCGCAGCACGGCGGCCATCGAACGAAAAAATTTCCAGTCGCGTTAACCGTAACATCTCGAAGAGACAAGAGTCCAGTCGTCCAGTGTGGCCTTCGATTTCGATGCGTTTCGTCCATGCATCGCATCGGTTGAACGCGTCAACGCTTCTTGCCCATTGGCATAATGTTTTCACCGATTTCTGTCAAGATTTACACCACCCGATTAACGTTCAATCGATTCGGATCGAAATGATATTTATTAGCCATGCGAATTCGTTGTTCTTGTTTCGTTCGATAAACCGGCAATGTGACTTAAATGTACATTCTGCGATTATAACATGAAAAAGGAAGAAATGTCGCCAAAAGGTGAAACGTTAATAGTCCTCGATAAATAGTTAACAAGTTGAAGCGATTGACATTCAAAGGGCAAGATCGTGTGACGGAAAGTAAACTTTTTAGATGGGACAGAAGAAGTGCTCGACATTCGTTATACCGTGACCGATTCGACAGGATAAACAGACAATAAATCACTGGAATCGTTTGAGATAAACAATACGCGAACCGTCGATCTTGATTACTGTTTAGGCTCGCGAAATGCTCTTTTTGTCACATATTCGCAACCAATCGCTCGGTTGAAATTCTACAACCGGATTCTCGGTAGCAACTTTTTGTCGTTTTCTTATTAATAGATCGACACCGTTCATGCAAAAAAAACATATAACTGTTCCATCGCGCGTCGCGTCGCGTCGCGTCGTTTATCTAATAACATAATAACTAATATGTCAACTTTTAGTACAACTACTTTTCTTTCTACCGTTTTTATTAGCAATGTTCTTGTTTCGTGGTATTTCGCGGATATCTGTAAATCGCATAGACTCTTTTTGTATTTTCACTCGTCTCTACCATAAGCAAAATTATTCTGTACTTTGAATTGTTGTTGTTTTTTTTGGAGACACGATCGATGTCGAAATTGCTGGATACTCAGAAAACCGATCACGTTGCAGAGTGAAGGGTGTCCAAGGAAAGATTCTGGTGAATGGAAAGGTTCGGATGCCGTACAGCGCTGGGTGGAAGAGAACTTCGTGCTACATAATGCAGGACGCCCTGATGAGGACGAGGATCACAGTCGGCGAAGCCATGACATTAGCCGCACACTTGAAACTCGGCTACACGATCAGCTCGGCCTACAAGCATACTCAAGTTAGTCTTTCAATTTATCCGAATTACACCGATCTCTGACCTCGTGCTACTCCATCTGAAAAACACTCGATATCATCAGTCTAAACTACAAACTGCATCGCAAACACGTTGCTCGTTCTCAGGTTCTGGAACTGCTCGAAATACTAGGTCTGAGCCACTGCTATGATACTTTGTGCGGAAAATTGTCCGGTGGCCAAAAGAAACGTCTCGATGTCGCCCTGGAGCTTTTGAGCAATCCTTCAGTATTATTCCTCGACGAGCCAACAACAGGTAATTAGAAAACCTCGTGAAATTCTCGATAAATTAACGAATAAATCTGACTGCAACGACCCGGCGCGGCGCGGCGCGGTATATGACCGATTAAAGAATATGTACTTCGGAGTTTCGCTTCGCACGAGAACGTGCAAGATGCGTCCCCGACTGATGCGGCATACGAGGGTTTCGTAACATCTTTTCGCTGATCGCGATGCATAGTTTCCATTATTTTCATTGTACGCTTTCGGCGACTTCGGAAGACTCCCTACCAGCGAGATAATCGATTTCGTTTGTCGAACATTTTGACAAACGTTACAGCTAAAAAAACCATCCAAGAAACAACTGAAGTACAGGAAGACGATCATCCTTGTTTCAGGTTTGGACTCCGCGTCCTGCAGCCAGTGCATCGCGCTTTTAAAGCGTCTCGCTAAAATAGAGAGGCGTACAGTGATTTGTACGATACACCAGCCGAGCGCGTTGCTCCTGGAGATGTTTGACGCGATTTATTGCGTCGCCAGTGGCTATTGCATTTATTCGGGTCCGGTAAAGTCGTTACTGCCGCACATGTCCTCGGTCGGAGCCGAGTGTCCATCTTACCACAATCCGGCCGACTTTCGTAAGTTACCTTGGAACATATCGAAATCAGTCCCGTCTAAACTTATCAATAGTCATAGTTGACGGGGACAACGGGGTGTGTTACAGTGCTGGAGATCGCGATAGGCGATTACGGTATCAGCGTCGAAAAATTAGCAGCTGCCGCAGAGTCGATGTGCATGGACGATACGACGGTAAAAACGTACCCGCCGAAGCCGAATACAGGTATATTATTTTCTCTCTTACGCAATTATCCTTCTCTCTTTGCATCCCGCTTCTCCTTGACATCGCCCAAAGGTTGTTTCGACGAATAAATTTTCAAGGGAATTTTCAAAGAAAAAACTCAACTCTGATTTCTCGATTCAGACAACTCTACGGAGCCCCCCTCGCCTGCAGGATTCCTCGCGCAGTGTTACCTGCTCTACAAAAGGCATCTGCTATGCCTGAAGAGGGACTATACGTTACTAGTGGTTCGACTTCTCTGCCACCTGCTGATCGGAGTAATTTTCGGCTACCTGTACATGGGAAGCGGTTACAGAGCGAACGGTGTCCTAGCCAATTACATCTACCTTTACGGATCCTTGTTGCTGATCGTCTACACTGGAAAAATGGCTGTTACCCTTGCCTGTAGGTACCTAGAGTCGACGCACCTGCTAAATTCATCGAGATTAGCGCACCATTAAAAATAACAAACCATTAGTTTCTCGAATCGAGCAACCCGCAAACCTTGCCGTTATTAATTCAGCGACCGAATTACAGTTTTCGTAAATTACAGTTTCTTCGTTTTATGACTGGGGCACCGAAAACCGGATTTCGGAATTGCTCAACTTTTTCACACACTCGCGCGCAGCGGGCGAAAACAATGCACGGACGGATGGACATGGATCATGGACAGGCGTTTGCGTGCGGGTGCGCGATGATTCGCCGCGCCGCGCGAATCGCGACGAACTCGGTCAACGCGCAAGACCCCGTTAACGGTTTCGTCGGGATTCGCGTTTGCCGCTTCGTTTTAATGGGACCAGCTACATGAAATCTAGGTTTCTCGAAACGCAGAACGCGTTTATACGCATCTCTATTCGCGATCTTGGAGAGACCTAGCGCCCGTCCGTTCGCATCTCTTTTCTTTTTCTTTATTAGAAATCGCTGATATCGTATGCTTTCGCGATCTAATCTTTCAAACACACGGAGATTTTTGATTTCGCATGGAGAGCCACTGGCTGTAACTGGAGTTGCTTCACTGGAGTGCCCTTTTAATTGGTACCATAAGCGGGCCGCCATAAGCGTCGTGCCAGCCACTTTCTCATTTTATTCTTATTGCTCTTTTATGGAAAGTATTTCAAGGTGAACGTAGTCTAAACGGTTCGCGGTTCATATGTTCGAAAGAAAGTGAAAACAACTAAGCGTTGCTGCTCGTATAACGGTCCCAGGAACGAGTTCTTCCAGATATCGATCTCCTATTTTTACGGCAGAAAACGTAGCTGTTCCGTGCGCGTTATATCCCGCGGCCCTCGGATATCTACTAAAGTTCTCTTTCTTCTCGACAATGTTTCAGTTCCGCAGGAAATGCGGATTCTCTCGAGGGAACACTTCAACCGATGGTATCGATTAGCGCCGTATTACATCAGCATGCTGCTGGTGGAGATCCCGTTCCAAGCAGCTTGCGCAGCGACCTATTTGGCTGTTAGCTACTGGCTGACAGGACAGCCGGTCGAAACACCTCGTATTATTTCCTTCATGGTCGTTAGCATAGCCGCCAGCTTGACGGCTCAGGCTTGGGGCTTCTTCATCGGAGCCACCACGCCGGTCAAGGTACGCTTTGACTTTTTCTCTCTCCTTAGTTCCAATAAGTTACAGAACCAGTGTCGAAACTCTACTTTCAGATCGCCGTGTTCGCGGGTCCCATCCTAGCGGTGCTGTTCTCTGTTTTCGGATTTTGCATCCGTTACATGGATACGCCGTTGATGTTCCGTTGGATGTTCCACATATCGTACTTCCGCGCCAGCTTTCACAGTCTTTTGCACACTGTCTACGGTTTCGATCGGATGGACCTCAAGTGCGACGACTTCTATTGTCATTATAAAAAGCCCACGCAATTCCTGAAGGAGATGGACATCGCCGACACCAGCGTGATCGACAATCTGATTCTGATCTTGGGTATTGGCGTACTGATGCATTTGCTCACGGCTAGCGCGCTCTGGTGCAAGTTGAACAGAAGATAAAGACTACCGGTCTGCCGACCTCTCGGTGTTCCAGTACATGTGTTCTATCCAGACACCATAAATCTGTGTACCATGGACACAGATGTGTAACGCGACGAACGTTCATGCACGCAGGGGGAAACCTATTTATTTCGAGGAGGGCGGAGGGAAGATAATTATCGCTCGAAATTTCGGCAATTGTTCGGCGTAGCACAAGGGATTAATCGCGAGAAGACTCCGGCAATCGATACCGGCATGCGACGCAAAGTAAAAGTAGGACTGGAAATACCGGACGCGTTCTAACGGCAGAACGTTAACCAAATCGTGCTACTGGCACGTAAAACATTCGGTTTTTCATTTATCACCGTGTTACGGGCCTCTGTTAAGCGCGCGACGACCGTAATTTTCTGTTTCGCCTTGAAGAAAATCAAATTTATTTTCGACAGATCGTTATTTCAAATTATATTTCCTAGGAGGATACCGTTGCATTTAGAAAGGCTGTTTCCGAAAGAGACGTTGTTAGCGAACGTACGTTAATATAACGGTAATATAACAAAAGAAACCTATTTTTTTATTATTATTCAGTAACGTGACCGTTATTTGTCGTGTAACGGTTGTGGCAACGATCACGAGTATAAGTAAACGTTCCATGTTCGTTTTGACGCGTGATCGTAGAGTAAAATCTTTTTGGGGAGGGGGGAGGGGGGGGGGGGGGGGGGGGAGGGGCGGGGTGGGGTCACACTTGTGCCTAAGTGCCTAGAGTACAATCAGAACGTGCGCGTGAATGATACTGTTAACATCGGGGCATTGTATATTATTTTTTGATAGAACATTACTTTTTCTCTATGAGACACATGCCTGGTAAGATCGTTGCGAACGAATGAATGAGAACCTTCCTCAAAAAGGAAAAGGTTGAACAAATCACTTTCGTGTATTTGTAATAGAATAGATCTAACAGTTGTATGTGATATATTTGTTAAAGATCTTCTCAGAGTTAATCGAATAACGATATTTATGAAGAGTAGTCGAAAAAATTGATTAAAAGATTTTAGAACGTTACTTAAGATTACTATATATATACCGACACACACACGCGAATAATCATTTCTATATATATATATATATATAAAAAAAAAAAAAAAAAAAAAAAAAAAAAAAAAGATATATAGATATAGATATAGGATGTCCTGCAAGTCTAAATTTCAAGTCAATATTGTATAAATGTAATAATACTGTTTTACCGTTTCTATTTGTATCTTTAAATGGAGAATCGTACGCGTTATACATACTGTAAACTTAGAATCACCCATGCGAGGCATGGATAAGGCACGATAAAGTGTCAGACTTCTGATTCTCACTTTTTATAGTATTTATTGCCGTGTTTAGTTGATCAAGAATTTTTCTACCGAAGGATTGGTTTTCTTGTTAGCAAGAGATAGACACTGGAAAAGTGATGTTCGCGAAGCTTTAAACAAACTATGTCGTAAACTGTAAACGATCGAGTGGAGAGAGGCACGTTAAACATTCTTATCTCTCGATGGGCGATGTCTTTCTGTCTACGACGATGTCTAAATGTTATATTTAGTATTATACATAGAACGTGTAAATGGATGCTCGGTTGTACGAAAGCCTATTCGATAAACGTACTTTTTTTTTTATTAAGTGAAGAGAATTCCTTCACTCCTTTCTTACAATCAGATTTTTCTAATCTTACGGTGTCTAACAAAAATTTGTTTTCAGACGCGAAAGCTTGTTTCGCCGCGAGGCAAACTTTGTAGAATGTATGTTACAAAGTCGAGTAGCACGAAAATAGAGATGCACTCGTGTGAGAAAAGAGAACTGGTTTTATATTGGTAGTTTTTATTGTACGCTGTATCCAGTATGTGTCTACAATTCGGATACATTGTTAACTTTTCCATTTTTTTGGCCTTTTAATTATTATCATATACAGATAGAACGCTAATACAACTTCCACGACCTAGTTCAATCAACAGGCATATAAAGTGGCCGAGGGAAGTGATAATTTTTATTTCGGATAAATTACACATTTTTTAAAAGTTAAAACTATCGTTTGTTTCGCATTGTCTATTCGTGATAAATAAAACATCTAGGAAACGAATTTTCGGAGATCATATGAACACTATTAAATCGAACGACGACTTCCTTCTAGAAATGTACATACATACATACATACATACATACATACATACATGTTAGCGTTTCGTCGAACGTTCGCTGGTTACGCATCTAGATGATTTGGGAACGCAGAAGAACGGAAGAAGTAAGTGACAGAAGAAACATTCAAAGGTGTATCGTACCACAGAAACAATTCAAACAGATGCAGAGAGTATTCATATGATTTCAAATGCTAATGCATACTGAACGTAAAGCGCCTCGGTTTAGCGTTAAAAAACTTTGTTTTTTTTCCCCTCGCAGACTAATCGGTGATGAACACGTGCGTAATCGAATACCGAAGCTTATCGGTGGTGCTCGGCGTAACGATGACTTCAAGCGATACGTTGCATCGGAAGAATCCAGAAGTCTTGAACGAACGAATCCGAAGCGAACTATTGAATATTCGTTAGGATGTTACGTTACATCGTACATATGTATATATAAAAATCTAATCCATGTAAAATAATGAAAGTTCTTCGCATAAAGGATGAGAGAAAAGCTATCACCGCTTCGACAACTTTGAAACTATACGCGTAGATGAAAAATTCAACTGAACTCGCGTATGACACAAATTATGTCTCTGGACAGAATGTTGCAAAATTGCTTATTAGTTTTAACTTCGCCAGTAGATTCGCCAATAACTATTGAATTCTTCCTGAACGTAACATATCCTGATGAATCATTTCTAGAAACAAAGCGATCCCAAGAGATGGTTTCTCTTTAAGAAAAATGCAAAATGGTATAAAAAATGTGCTACGTTGTCAGGACATTTTTTACTCCATTCTATACTAACGTACTTCCTCTAAAGAAGCTAAATCTTGTTCATCGGAAGCAACCCCGCTTAACTATACTAACGCTTCCAGTAAGACGTGTTACCAGTATTTGTGATTGTTAGTCGGATATACGCAACGCAAACATCCAGATATTCCAAATTTTCGATTCTTATCCGTAAAACAAAGTAAAAAATTCCGTTTAAACTACGCACGTGGGCTGTTTGTTTAACTTCTTCAGGGAGGAAATTTCTGCAGTCGAAACGAGAGAGATATATAATTTAAAAAATTTATATTAACATATTTAGAGTATATTAAAATATTTTCGGTTCCTGTATACGGCAAATTTGTTTGTTTTTATCGTTGAGAGATTCCGTTGTTCTCCGACAATTTTTTATATCGATTACCGAGAATGATTTTCATTTAAAGATTAAAACGAACGTACAAATATGTGCCGGTATCCCTGAGGAAGTTAAAAGCATACATCTTATATGGTACCTTGATTATTATATCATATATGTACAGAAATAGATGTTGAGGGCTTCTATACGTTTCTTTGATCGGCGCCTCGAGGCAGCCCGTTACAAACTGTGTGTAGACAGCTGCTTGTAAATTACAAGGGGGTCAGAAAGATCCTACGTGTTGTTTTATGCTGCAAAAGAGATCTCTGTACTATCTCCTGGTTACGTGATAAACAGTTAAAAACTTGAACGTGCTTATTTATAGCCACAAAAGGGACGCTCGTTACATTGACGCGTGATCCATATCGCGGTTCCTTTAATACTTTTACTTTTTCTTTAAATATATTAATCAAACGTTGCAATATTAATTATTCAAATTATTCAATCAGACGAAAGATGTATCCCATGCAAATGTCACTGGTGCCCGCCATTCGAATTCTGCACCATATTTCAACATTTTCGTTTAACAATTTTTATTCAGATTCTAGAATGCATCGAATAATACTTTGAAATTCGTAATCGAATAGGAATTTGAATTTACTTTTCGATACTCCTTTCAGTAGGCACAAGCAACAGAACGTATACTAAACAATAGGAAAGAGTGACGCCGATGAAGGTATCGGTGTTCGATCGATAAAGAAACGAAGAAAAAGAAAGAAAGAAAGAAAGAAAGAAAGAAAGAGAACATAAAGTAGAATACAAAAGAAACGACGAGAACTGAGTGAAACATAGATTTGTCCGCTTGGTCTGCTCCAGGGAACGTTTTAGAGAGACCGAATGAATAGGTACATTATTCGTTATATGTAATATTTACAGCAATTCAATAATTATTACTTGTCTCTATTAATTATTTACATCGGGCCATATAGAATTTTGCGTTTAATCACAATATTTCGACTGTTTCACCTTTCTTTGCGCCTCGGATTCATCCTCCATGCCGTACAGATGATGCCGGTGCTTCATTTCGGTCGCATAAGACTTTAAATGAAACCAATTGAAACAGAAAAATCAAACGTGAACTTTCGAGTCGATCGTGGTCAATGAGAAATAAAAAAACAAATGAGAAGATACGATAAAAAGCAAAGAAGAAGCAGGTGAACCGTTCTCTAGGGTAACATTCAAATATTTTCTCGTAGCATAAAAATTAATTTAGTACCAAACATACCAGACGTGAACGCACTCTTTTTGGCATGTCTTCCTGTAAACTATAGATCTCGTTTCGCTTCAGCACGAGCTGCGAACCATCTTCGAAAGTTACCTGAATCGTGAAAAAATAAAAAAGAACGTAATTACAAGTAAACGACCGTTCGCGCGATTAAGCAAATCAAATAAATGTTACTCACGGTGTACATGATCCTGTGATTCGTACCCTCAAAGATACCGGGATACAATTTCCCATCTGTCCATTTTACATCGACAGCGGCACCCCGTTGCGGTTGGTTTCCAGGATCATAATTCTATAAAGAATGGTAATTAACTTTTACATGCGCGCGTAGATAAAACCAGACGATACATTCTCGTTTAGAGTATCGTTCTATAAATAATTAGCCACCGGTGTGGAAATAGATACCGTTATATCTGACGGATACAGATCCTCGCTGAAACTGTCGTCACTAAACGTGACCATATAAAACAGGGTGTCGTGTATCGAATCCACTTTGGCTTTGTAATATCGGGAATTTCGATGTCTCGCCCAAACAACCTCACCCTGTCGAATGGTTGGAATTTTTTCCTTTCCGTCGTCGTGTCCGTCGCAGGTTACCTAAAGATAAATTTCGTTGTTACATAAAAATGAAAGTTGTTACGAAAAAAATATCCAAGACTCCCAGTTTTCAAGTTTCAAGCATAAACGTCGACGTTTGCACGTTTGCAAATACCTGAAGCTCCAGTGAATTGTACACGGGTATCGAGAACATAGCGCCGGAAATCAGTCCGCAAGACGGATGAAACAGGTTATCGCACTGGCTGCAATTTAGACATCCCCCGACCGTCTGACCGCAGTAACAACATTGTCGCTGAACAATTTCAGTCTTGATAGTTAGAACGTTGATCGGATCTTTATTGATGGCATCCTTAAATGTGACTCCTGGTAATAGGAGAGCGCATAATATATGTGCCCAATTACTGTCGCTGGTACGTTTAATTGCACCGCCGCGCATGGGGCATAAACAACACATCTGCCAAACAAAACAAAATATAATATACCCGTGAAAACTGTGTTAAACAGACATTAAACAGAATTTGCTGTCCTCTATTCGGTCGGGGCTACGTACCACTTGTTGTTTACCAGCTTTACATTTATCGCACGCCCAAATTCGTATATCCGTGGGCACTACCGTAATACCGTAACACGATGCGTGTACGGTCACATGACATTCTCTGCAACGCAGCAGCTTATCGTTGTCTGGTTCGACCATTTGTTCCTTCGAGTTCGCGACGAATATATTCGCAGACACCTAGATAATAAAAGAAGACAAGTTAGATAATCGATAACGATGCAAGACGAGACGAGAGTTGAGTAAAATAGTAGTAAATAAGTAGTTAGCTTACCCATATCGGTGAGCTTTCCGGTAAGACGGTGGGTTTGCAGTATTTCCAGTCTGCAGGCATCAGCCTGCCTTGACCATTGTAACTCGAGGTGAACGGTGCGCAGATCGCGCAATGCGAGATTTGAGCGCTCCAATAATCATTGAAAGCCTTGAGTAAATCGTTGTTCGGAACAAAGGGAAACAACATGTCGGATATATGTCCAGGTATCATCGAAACGCGATGAGAAACGCAGGGTGGCTTTTCCATGGGACTAGGTGTTGCGCCGGTGTCTTCCTGACCGATCGTTGGCCCAACCTTCTCCGGTGTATCTTTTTTCCTAGTGGTCGCCTTCTTCAACTTCTCTTTCGACTTTCGCCGAGACGTCGACCATTTGATGGGCTTCAACGGTGGCATGCTCGCGTATATATCTTCCGAACTCTTCTCTGTTCTTTGAGATTGCTGGTTATCCTGAACCGCAATTTCGTCTTCCTCTTCTTCCCGTTTAATCGGCAAAATGGTGGTAACATTTTGCGAAGCTTGTAATTCCGAAGTCGACGGATTCACACCGTGCGGCGTACCGCTGTTACTTACCAAACTTACAATGTTCAGAATCTGGCCGGGTTGACCGATTTCCAACGGATTGTCTACTTGAGTGGACACAGTCTTTACGTTACTGACAATCGTGCTTGTACTCTTACCAAAAAACCTCCGATTACAGGATTCAACTTTCTGGCTTAACGCTCTCTTCAGCAGCAACGACTCTTTCGGTTTCGACAAGATCTTCAGATACGAGGACTCGACTAAACTGGCAGCCAGGTTAGGCTTTTGCAAGCATTTCTGGCTGAAGTCGTACATCATCGAAGACTGGGGATTTACCGACGACACGTTCGTACACTTCGAGGCCGAAGGCAAGAAGATATTCTTCGATAGACTAAACGAAGACGGGGTAGACATCTGAGAGGAATCTAAAGTTGCAACGCAAGACTGGATCGGCGTGTCGTCCGCGTTCACGTCCTTCGAGTAAAACAAGCTGTTACTACCGCTTGGAAGCTGCCAGAACTTTGTTGCCATCATTTTCGACGTGTCGGTCGTTGACCTCTTTCCCAGAACCTTCACGTCTGTGCTGGGACTGCTAAGACTGCTAATACTGTGGCAAGTAATCGGCTGTGCTATCGTTTGACCCAAGACCGTGTTCTTCGTGAAAAATCCTTCGAGCCGTGGTATTTGAATCCCCGAGGAAACCAGAGGTTTCGACAACTCTAGACTCTTCGAATCGTTTCCTGGTTCCTGTACAGATATTTCTTTCTGTAAAATCGGTGGCGTAGAAAAACTTTTGTTCAAATACATGATATTCGCAAGTTTAGGCTCCTGGGGTTTCGCGATAGGCCAAGGCTTTGGTAAAACTACGATGTTGTTCGTCGCTGTGCGCGAATGTTTCTCTTCTCCCAATGGCTTGTCGGCATTCGCTTTCGAACAGCCCTCGACGGCCGGTGTATTGAAAGCTGCGCTCAGTACGTTCAACCGCGGAGCTTTTATAATATCTTTCTTCGAATAATTAGATCTCTCGGTGGAAATTGTGCCCACGCTTTTAAAGCTGGTCTGATTAAACGGCTTTACCTCCTGCACGGTTACTTTAGCGTCGTCACCGATACATTCCGACTCCGCAGCTTTGTCGATTTTAACAGGCTTCGCTTGATCCGGAGCATGTACATTTTTCACCATGGCTGGCGTAGAGAACGTTGACTTGACGATAGTCAAGTTGAGCTTCTTAGCGCTCTTCGCGTATACGCTCATTCGTTCGTCCAAACCAGGATCTACAAGTTTTTCGTTTCCCTTCGAGTCGCCGTACACAGCGCTTACGAGCGTACTCGCAACATTTACAACGGGTTCGTTGCCAGGGAATATCATGTTTCCGGTCGCTTGACTTCCTTTCCCTGGGACGATAGCAACGTCCTTCACCGCCAAAGATTTTTGCTGATTTAGGCTAGGCATGGCCATTAGCTGCCGTTGCACGTTAGCGTCGGACACGTCCAAAGGTTCGCCAGTGTCGAAGATGTTCATATTTAAATGCTTGTTCTTCTTTTTACTAGAACTCTTTGATTTCGTCTTCTTTGGTTCGCCAGACTTCGAATGTTTCTTCTTCTTCTTAACTGGTTTCCCAGCGGTTTCGGAGAAGTCCGAACCGTCCTCCATTTTCATACTTTCAACGATGTTATCGCGAGACGGTATAACGTTGGAGCAACCTTGCTCTTCGTCTTCCAAATGACCGCTTTGATCCGGGAACGAAGGAGACAAAAAGCTCAAGTCATCGTCAGGTTCTACTTTAATTTCAGTCTTGACTGTTACAGTCCCTGGAACACTCCTATTAGAGTCCTTTTTCGACTTTCTCTCTTTCTCCGCGTTCTTCTTCTTACGCTTGCGACTTTTCTTACGGTTGTAGCCGTCGTCGTACACGGTAGCTTCATTTACATCTACAACAAAAACAATTCATTATATTCATTTATATTCGGGGTTAATTATTTCAATTACATTGAAAAACACAAACTTGCTAAGAAAGTACACAGCAAACATATGTTTACCCATTTCTCCTGCCTTCAGCCAAATATCTTCCAAAACTTCTAGCTGCTGCTCGTCAGGTTGGTCGTCGGCTTCTTCCAATTCAAGGTCTTGTAAAACTTTCTTGACATCTGGTGGGATATCCGCTCGATTTACCAGCTCTTCCATATCCACATCCGGATTCGTCGCCATGATATTTTTCTTTTTGTGTATCGTATGGCGTTTGTTCTTAGGTGCTGCGCTTAAATAACTCTGCGGTAATTGACCGTTGCTGCTGTTACTGCACAACAAGTCCATCTGAGATGGCATGGGCGCAGCTGTCTGCCTAGGATCTTCGGGATGTGGACCAATATCCTCCCCGCGCAACCACAATTCATATCTGCAACCAAGTGTTTTCTCGATTAGCAAATTGTCCCCAACCTATGTACGTATTCTTGTAGAAATCTCATTACCTTTCTGGTTGGAAACGTTTCACAAACGTGTCCATGGATATTTTGACCATGTCCTTACTGCAGGTGCACTGTATAGCCCTCTTGCCATACTCTACCCATCGTGGCGTAGCAAAGTTGGTGGATTCGGCACAGTTGAATCCATGATTGAAACCAGCATGATAGCCGTAAGGAAAAGTGATCATTATTTCTCCAGCCTCCTGCGTTATCTAAAAAAAACATTAACACATTGTTTATAACTATCGTCGTGTACGCGTATTGGATTAATAAGAGACGGATGAACAAGTCGGAGCTTACTTTATTGCACGGAATAGAATACTGTCTTAATATTTGAGGAGAAATAAGAGACATCTTGTGACGTAAGAACGCTTGACAACTTTGATGACTCGACGGGAAGAAACCGCTGGCGAGTCTCTCCAGTCTGCGTCCATGTTCCGGGGGTATAGCGTACCAAGTCTTTGGAGCTCCAAAGTGTAAATAATTTATCGAATACAGATCCATGTCCTCCGTATGCCACGCAAACGTGGCCTTCCACATTCCAAAATACAGATACGCCGTATTCACACCTTCGATAGATATACCGTAATCTTTGTTCACATAGTCGAGTATCGTCCCTAAGTGATTAATGTTCCACTCTTTCACATCCGGATCGGTCAAGGAACCGGACACGTCAGCCCCGTATATAGGAGCCACGTAAGTTATATTCTTCCAATATTTCCTTTCCAGATCTTCGTAGTCAAAGTGACGCGGAGTATTATAACGCTCGGAATTGGCCAGTTTTCTGTATTCGTTCACGGTCATAGACTTCTTCTGTATATTGATTTGCTGGTACAGACCCTGCTTGCCGGTAACCACCTGGCAAACGGGAGCAGGAATGGTCAAATCCAAATTATCCAAATTATAGCCTCCTTTCCGAGGAATCCATTCGGGAGGTGGAATCACTTTTGCTAAGCCTGCTTTGTGCGCACCTCTGCTTTCCATATATTCCACGTACTTGGTAAAATCTTTGAACTCCTCGTACGTAGGTCTGAAGACCTGAATGCGGGGGGTACCCCGCGAAATGTTGCTAACCATCTTTCCTTAATTTACATACCTGAAAAATAGCAGATACAAATTCGATGTCACGGTCATAAGCCACAGTCATAAAAATTTCAATCCTTATTCTTAACTTAATCTTTAAAATTCGAAAAAAATAAATGTACCAGCAAAAATTATTACGACACAAACTTATGAATGTTATTAGTTTTTAATAACCGAAGACAAAAATGTTCTGTAATAGCAATTGAAATCGCTATTACGATTCGTGACACATAACGATAAACACGAAATCAAAACATCCCGGGCATTCATGATACACTCGCGTGCACGTAAAACGCACACGCGCGCGCGCGCGCGCGCGCGAGCACACACGTACGTACAAACGAACACCCGCTCGACCAGACTTCATTATTTTATCATGAATTACCGCCGTACACGAAAAGAAGTATCAACGGAATAGTAACCATGACTAAAACAGGCCGAATCAATTGTGCGTAAGTTTAATGTTTTCGTGAATAACATTCGAAAAACCGAGTTGATATGTGCGCCAGGTGAGATGTTTTTGAAACGAAGCGTGCCGGAGGTGCATAAACAAAATGGATGATGGCTATTGTCAAGAACTGCCCCTTAAAATAAACTCTAACGAGCAACATTTCGCCGATATCTCGGCGGAGAAAAAACGGAGCACGGAGAAAACATAAGAATCGCTGCTATCGAAAATATCCGTGACACGTTCCGTTCGTTCCTGTTGGCTTCTCGCCGCAGATACGACGGCTATATAGTCACGAAATCTCGTGCTGGCAGTAATATTGACCGACAGAAAATCGTCGCTGGCGAAACCGCACAAAAACTTTCACAGAGATCTCATCGTCGCCTGACCGCGCGCATTACTTACGTCAGGATCAAACGCGAATTCAATCACCTTTCCTGTATAAACACCATGTTCAACCAAATATCGTCGTGGATTCTGCGATTTGACACATTCACCGCTGTACCCCGCGCGTCTCATGCAAGACCAATAAAGATGGCGTTCGACGCTCTATCAATCCGCGGACGCCAGAGCAACCACGCGTGCGCACAAAGCGGCAAATTCAAATTTTTGCGTTTTGTCACGTACATGCTTTTACGTAAATATTCACGCGGATACAATCGGTTTCAAGCGTTTCCACAAAGTCGGTGATAATTGGCGTGAACGGTGTCGCTCGTAGAAGCGCATTCAGATAACTAGAAGCGTGGAAAATAAAGAATGCACGGTATGCACCGTTGTTTAAACAAGAAAATTCTTGTTTGACAAATTTGTTAGTATTCCGGCGATATTTGTACAACAGTAGAAGAAATAATCTGCAGAAATGTGATAACGAATGGCGTATACAACATTATAACCGATGTTTGTGTGTATAAGATATTTTTCATTGGTTCGAACGATCTCTCTTGTGTATACAGCTGTGTTATTAGGAATTTTATGTGCGTTATTCTTGATCTATAAATGCTAAAAAATTTGAAAAATTATGAAACTACCGTTACAGTTACAGTTACGGTACAGTTTGATTACAGCAGTTACGGTGCATTTGATCGCGCATCATTTTATTGTGCAGGCAGCGCCACGCAACAGCTCGGAGATGCACTTATTACTTGGTGATCTGTTCGGTAAGGAAGATCATTTAAAATGCAGATACAATTTGAGGGAGCACAGACAGTGTCAGTCTACTGAGTAGACGGTAGACGGTAGACAACAGGGCTGTGCGAGGACCATTCCTATTTAAATTCGTTTCGTGGTATAGAAGTCAAGTTTATTTAATTTTGGTTCACATTAATTTTAATTCTCTATTCAAATTGAATTGTTTATTTGCTATTAATTCTGATTTAGTTTCTGACTGTTTGTCTGTTCTTTCTGTTACAGATTCCACGGGAGAAAAATCCATCGATCGAAAGCATCGATGCTAACGACGATGTTCGAGAATCGAAATCAAGACGCAACGTCATGTCGTACATTCTTCAAGCAGGGGAGGACGCGAACGTGAGTACCAATTGTCTTATCAATTATACTGTGTTCTTGATCATCTCTTTTCAAACAATTAGTGAACAATTGATAAATATTCAATTTGAATTATATATTTCATATTATTTCGGAATTTCTCTTGTCTTGTGACGATCAATTGTATTTGAAATTGTTTCGTGCTATAGAAATCTAGTTTCTTAAATTTCCGTTAAAACTAATTTTGGCTTTATATTCAAATTGAATTATTTATTTATTATTAATTTTTATTTAGCTTCTGACTGTTTTCGATTGATATTAACGAATTGGTTGTTGTTGTGTTAAACGTGCGGCGCAAGATAATAGTAAGGAGTGTAGAGAGTAGTTGCCATTGAGAAAACTCACATAACAGTTCATATCATTTGCAGTGCAGTAAAATTGTTAATGACTTAGGTGAACTATTCATGCATCAATTATCTATTGCATGCACCCCTCGTTTATCGTTTTAAATCTTACAAGTATTTTCATAGCTATCAAAAATTCATAATCCCAAATTTTCAGGACTTTCTGTAGGGGGTTAGGAATCTGAATGGGGCGAGGAAAAATTATTTTATACTTTTTAGTCCGTCTTAAAAACGTGGTATTTTTAAAAAATTTATTTTTATTTAAATAATTATTTTTTCAGATTTTTTTGTTGCAAACTGTGCTCATCGAAAATGAAAAGCAACAAGTGTAACCATATCCTCCTCAAACCAGAATGTAGAAAAAATTCGGTTTTTATTGTTTTTCAAAATGATCTCCCGCAACAAAAAATCTGAAAAAATTCTGTAAAATGCGCCTTAGGATCCAAAATATGTCACATTTTTCTCAGAATTTTAGAACGAATCAGAGACCAGAAAATGCACGGAAAAGCGTGAAATCTAATTTATCCTATAACTACCCTCGCGGGAAAGCTAGATGGCTGAAATTTTTTACCCAAAAGAGTTTTTCTCTAAGGACAGTAGGCCGTTTATGAGATAAGATGAGACCGATTTATAGGGGTTCGGCAATGAAGTAATAAACATGGAAGTACGATCTATCGATAGAGCTTCAATGTACATATAATACAAGTTTCTCGAATGTGATTATAAAGTGGCTGACAGTTGGCATGCGCGGTCGTGAGTTAACTTTCAACATGTACCAGGTGTCGGGAGCCGGGACGGGACGGGACAAAAACGCGCGGACTGAGGACAGATAAGAGGCGGGAGGCGCTAATGCTAATAGTTCACTCAGTCGTCGTCGAGCGTCGAGTGCGTCGAGAGTGATGGTATCGCATCGTCGCGACTCGATGCGTGTGTTGTGTGACTTTTCCTTTCTGAATAATCGGAATAGTCTTTTTTCCCTAGTGAACGGTATATCGCATAACCGCATTCTTCTTTATAACGAAGTTCGCGGACGGTTAGGGTTAGAATCTTCATAGCCGAAGGAAGTCCAACGTTTTAACTTTCGTTTCGTTTAAACTTCGTATTTATAAAGAACGAAATTCGCGCACAGCTGTACATACACCGCGAGAGATTTGTTGATAAAGTAACAAAACATTGTTGAAGCTCGTCGTCTGCCGCTTTTTTCCCGTCGTTCGAACTGCACACCTGTTACTTTATCGCCGATCGATTTTTTAAACTGATGGATGCTTAATAAGACGATAGCATTTGATAAATAAAGTACGGTTTAAGATATAATAAATTGTTTGCTCGCTACGTGTGTATCTGGACTATGATTTGGCGCGCACAGTGCGTTCCACCCTCTTCTTTCGCTTCTCAAACGAATCGCACAAGTGTGTTGTGTTGGCACGTGTAGCACGAAAGTAGCGGTTCACGCGCTTCCCAGACCAACAGAATCATTGTTCCGTTCCGTTGATCGATTCTGGAGCTGCACGTTTCAGATCTTTCTCTATGACCTGTACAACGTTGTTTTGTAAACGTCGATCGGTGTGCTCTTTCTATTTCAGTCGCGGGACAACGGATCTCCCATTGACGTGATATACATACAGTGTGATAAATCAGTGATCCACGGATATTGTGATTAAAGATGGACGTTGCGTAGGAGTGTTGCGTTGACGTTCTCACCAGACTTTATCTCGTCTCTGCGTAAGTATCTCTTATAATAAATTTCGTTTTTTATTACCATCGTTACGATAGTTAAGAGAGAGAGAGAGAGAGAGAGAGAGAAGATGTTTGTGATGATTAATTGTAATTTAATTGTGTTCTTATCTGTAAGTTTCTACGTGAACGACAGTCGAGTCTCGAACTACATGTATATATATATATATATATGTACATATACAATATACATATGTATGTATTGTATAATGTAATCGTTCCGACACTCTCATTCGAAAACATTCAAATCGTGTCTCGATAAATACATATATACATTATTTAAAGTGACGAATTAACTTTGCAATTTCTTAATTGTCATTTCAAACATTCATTTCGATAAATACGTCATTTGCTTAGTTTTTGTTATCAATCCCGAATTGTCCGAATGTATAGTGAAGATTTTAGTATGAGTGAGATGTTTTTATATTCTCACTTATCGTAAGTTATATATATTCATACCGCGAATATTTTTCGTTCATTGAACTCGCACGAACTTCACTATTTTATCTAACAATAAGAATAATTTGACAACTTCTCTTATCATGGTCGTGACGGTTTCTCCTATCGTTGCGTCGGTACGATACTAATTAAAGAGCTTAGCGGATGAACACGTGTCAAGCAACATTTTTGAAAAAATGGAGACTTCCGGGTGGAAGAACACGTTCAGATGAGCATCCTAATAAATTTAAAGTTGATTTTCTTGCGAACTCGCAAATAAATATTGTTTGTAGTAATTGCAAGACATAGACGGCAAATATCGTTATTAAGTTGAAAGAAATGTATTGATATTCTTACTCATAGCAATTCGTGTTATCGCAAACTATTGCACTGACAACGAATCTTATTTTTGTATCCCCATTTCCTCCTGGTGATTTGCCTGTGAGCTCATGCTATTGTACAAGACAATGTTGAATGTTTGTCGAAGCATCAAGGAAGCATCCTGGAAGATAACTATAGGATATCGAATATCATACGACATCCCGATAGAGTTCCAGGTACAGGCAAAGATGGTAAAACAGATAACACCTATTTCGCTGATTATTTGCGTGTGTCGTCAAAAATAATATGTACCCGAAAGATTTCGTTGCTTTCAACGTTTCCCTCGGCGATTCTTTCTGCTCGGTATGTGTTGACAAATCCAATCATATCTTTGTAACGCTCCCTACATCCGCACCATCAAACGTTCACCCGACACCATACAGCAGTGTCTATCAACTATTTGTTCCGTGAACGCGTTGACTAGCAGTTCTCGTTAATTATTTCCTGTACCTACAGAATTTGTAGTTTGCGTGCTGAATTTATTTAGCATATAATTAAAGAATACTTTAGTTTGAAAATGACAGTGAACGAGTAACGGTACATTGTCCGCAACCGGCTCTGCAATACTCTTCAGACAGACCATACAATCTTATTCGCAGAAGCACAGCCACAAGGTACACTCGAAACTCGCACCCTCTCTGTTCTCTGAAGCCGAGTAGCCCGTCCCTTCCCTTCCCTTCCCTTCCCTTCCCTTCCCTTCCCTTCCCTTCCCTTCCCGTCGCATCGCGTCGGGTCGTTCACCATTCACAACAGCAACAGCTGAAATTTCAAATGCTCTTCGGACTGCAAATTTTGGCGCGTGGAGAACATTTTGGCTCTCTACAGCTTTTCCCACACGGAATCTACTGGATTGCGGAGCTTTGTGCAAAATTGCGAAAAGTATACATAACATAGAAATGAATTTTTTCTTTTAAATAGTAATTTTAACGAATCGAAAGCAGTGTAACGATATTCTGGAATTGTTCCAATGTCTTCCCTGTTTTGTATTTTACTTATTCGCTTTTGGTATAGTCGAATCAAATCCGCATCTAGACATTTGAAATTACATACTAATCTCGCTGTGTCGACTGTACGTACGTCTAGCATCATCCGACTGCGTTTTCGTTGTGAATTTTATGTTGCTCGTTACCGTTCGTTCGTTTTTCTAAAGCGGATATTAAATTCGCGTCGAGTGCTCTGGTATCGTCTGAAACGTCTATTTGCAATGCAGATTAACCAGGACTACACCCGCCAGGTAGTTACATCGATGTTCTGTGTATCGAAGTGGATCAAACTTGATATTCGATAAAGGGAACAGACTTTTATAGAAACCGGTAGTATTGAACTAATTGGTACTAACCCTGACTGCGATCGTGTAAATACTCAGTGGAAACATTTGTGTACGCCGATAACGGCGTGGCGGTACAATCTGTTGATACCGTGCAGTAATTAATGTGTCACATGTGTTGTGTCGAAACGCCGTTCTCGGTATGCGCTGGCCCACAACCCATAAGCGCACCGCCCACGATCGGTTGCGGTTGCGAAATGCAATACATACATATATGTACTGTATAACCAGTTCCCGTGTCTCGCCTCTTCTCTTTCCATTTTTTCTTTTTTTACGTGTATGTTTGTTCAACTTTCTCAATCGTGTTTTGTTGTGTTTAGCGAGCCCGATAACAATCGCTGCGAGTATTCGGAAAAGAAAGAGAAAGCGCGCCGGCGAATATTCGAATGCCTGTGCCGGGAAAAAGATAGAGAATGGGCACGAAAGTACTCATCGAGATGCAACAGCAGCTGAGGCACGCCATGCGTAGTTCGGAAAACGCGCCGACCACTACCAAAAAATTAGACGACGCGATGGATGTCAACGATTCGATATTTCTAGTCTTCGAGGATGTCTCGTACACCGCGCGACCCTGGATTCTGTCCAAAAGTGAGTATCGTTCGTTTTCTTAGTTAAGATATATAGAAACACTATAACTATACATATGTATGTGTATGTAATGTATAGGTACTCATAATCAGTGCCACAGTATGTACCACGCGTCGTTTCTTATTTGAGAAACATCGGTAATTCAGATCCCTGATTTTTTGCATCGAGCCGCAGACATTCCGCAATGTTTTACCGTTTTACGACGGAGTTATGAAACTTTTTACAATTGCACTTTGTTCCATTGATTCCACTCAAGATTATTCAGTTATTCAAGTTATTTACAGTCAGACAAAAAAGTCTTCGTACATCGTTCTAAATGCAATAATCTTTTAAGAACTTCAACTACATAATGCGTAACTGTACATATACTTAGCATATACTGTAGCAGTCTTGTGTGTACATTGATAAATTATAGCCTGCGTAAAGTACAATCTAATAATCTGTTCTGGTTGGAAATAATCATGCTGCTATTAGATACAGCAAACAACTGTCCCATTCGCGTGATCGACTCGCTGCCGAGAAGATTTCGATTCCATTATCGAAAATTAATTACCATTAAGTGCGCGATATCGAGGTGTACATGCAATACCATTTACATCGGCGGTACTACTATAATGAATATGCGACTAAGTACACGTGACGACGCGATGAAAACATGATTTTTCCGGAAATCTTCTATCAATAGATTTCGTATCGAATCGTAAATGCACGCATAGCTCTTCTATCGTACGTGTAAATATTTCCGCCTTACATTTGAATGAAACGGAAAGCCAAAAAATTGGCTGTAATTCAATTTGTCTCGTAATCGATTTATTCGATCGGACTCGTTCAAGCGTAGATATTTCGAAATGGTAACGTCGCGATTCGCGATATGATCTAGCATCGATACAAGTGGAACATCATTTTCGATCGACTTACATGGCCAGGAGGGGTCCGTTTTGGACAATTATAATGTACAGCTTGTGTTACAATTGACTCGAATAGCAAGTGGGTCGTCCATGGGTGAAGTGCACGCCAGAGATTGGCGCAATGGGAAACGTTGAACTCGTCAATAATAATGTCGGTCCCGAAGATACACTTAGCATATTATCCCTCATTGTTCTCGTTCGTGCGCGGCACGTTTTGCCATAATTAATCGAGTCTCGCTAAACGGTTTCAATGGCGATCCGAACCCTTTGAGAACGAGTGTTGACATAACATTCATATTCCTAGTCTCTACAGATGCAAACGAATGGTTTAGCTACAGGAAAGCAGTGGAATACATATTTTTATTAACACGTTCTCTATCACAGATTTGTCATTTCCACAATCTCGCCGTAGTTCACTTAAAAATAGTAAAATTAATTTAATATACTCTTTGTTCTGTAAAGTCAAAAACTATGATTTAGAGATTTCAACTCTACAAACAGTTTGGTTTTTGCGGTTGTATCGCAATTATTTTTTTAAGGGACGTCCCTTTAGTACTCATTGTCAGCTTCGGAGAATTGCTGTCGGAGAATTCGTCCCAGAGCGGTATAAATAGACGGCGTGCACAATAGCGATCGCTGATGTGCACGTGTGTTGTCGGGCTGTTATGAGTTTATTAACCCTGAACCACTGGAGGAACGACACGAGGATAAACATGGTTAAGAACTCTTTTAAAAAATATATATATACATATATTACGGACGCCGGCGCGGCGTATCGTCTGTAACAAATTGAATGGGACCCTTGTTAAACCGTGGTCAACTGCCCAGGGAACAGTTCGCATATTCTCTAAAGGTTTCTATATGTACTCTCTATTATTCGCACTATTCACCATGGGTATAACAGAGTTCTTTGTTAATCTGTTCTGATATTATAGGTTACCTATATTGCCTCCTCGCTTTCCTCTCCCTTCTACACCACTACATATTTGTCCAACTACATATGTATCTACATCCAGTGTTCGACAAATGCTAACTTCCAATATCACTGTACACTTGATACTTGGTGCATTTTTATCGAGAAATAAGTAAAGTTGAAGTATTTGGACGTATAACTGCGAATAAACTTCGAGCCAAATCGAATGCGAATATGTTTCGAGAGTGTACAATTTTAGTTGATCGAATATTAGGTCTCATCAAGCACCCCATAAACGCAGCCATATTACACTTATCGGTCCAAGATAGTTGCCCAATCTTTTCTATACTCATTTTATTGGCTCGCGGGTATACATATTATGCTGTTACGAATTCTGATCGAAGTTATCAAATCACCTAGTTACCAAAAAAACAATTTTTGGAAGTTCTTTATTGTTCGGCCGCGACAGAGCATTAGCACGATAAGAATTCAGCTGTTGATAAGAATAATGTTTGAATAGTTGGAAACATCCGGTACGATTCAAAGTGCGCGAACTTTGAACACTTTGAACACTTTGATCATTTTGGTCACTTTGATCACTTTGACCACTTTGATCACTTTAACCACTCTCACCACTTTCACCACTTTCACCACTTTCACCACTTTCACCACTTTGACCAGTTTGTGAATATTCAAAGTTTCGCGGTAGGGCATCATCGAGCAACGGCGAAGCGCGACATTGGATTAGTACGCAAACAGGACACGGTGAATTAGTTGTGAGGACATGGCATTGTCACGAATCTTTATTAACAGTTAATTATTGGATGGGTAACGTGTAATAGCTGTACAGTGTACAGATTTGCGTGACATTTCGCATATCGCGAATTCTCGTGTCACTGGTAGCCGTGGATCTATCGATCCGACTGTTTACAATCCTTTCAAGAGTTTAGGCATCCTTTCCCGAATAGATTTGCGGTTTCTCTCGCGGAATGAGAGAAATGCACAGGTTCTGCAAGGTGAAAGCAAACATTGATATCGCGAACGTTCAAAGCCTGTTTATTTCTCTTCTAAAATTAATAGACACTTCCACTGTCTTCGTTCCTTCATCGTAAGCGAGAATCCTTGTCTCTCTTATCTCGGAAAATGTATATCCACAATTAACATTTCCAAGCACAATGTAATATTTCAATTAACATTGTACGGGATTAAGACGCGAAGTTCGCGTAACTGGCTAACAAGTTATAAAAGGGTGTGGCTTAAACACGGCTAGCTAAGTGCGTGGAATGAGAATGTTAATGTGCCCCAGTTCACACTCAAGATGCTCCACACTGTTTACTACACTGTTCACGATGTGGTTTTTCGCTCGACTAATTTTTAGTATATTTGCTATTAGATAGTCTGGATTGTATTCGCATCGATGTGTATTTTCAGCGAACCTGGAGTTGCTGAAGAATGTGAGCGGCGAATTCAGAGCTGGCGAACTCACGGCGATCATGGGACTGTCGGGCGCGGGAAAGTCAACGCTGTTGAATGTGCTGGCAGGCTTCGTGTTAGTATAGTTAGCCTTAACATGTTTGTCAAATATTATTACACGGTTAATTGGCCTGATCTGATGAGAATGTATCGTGTACGGCCGCGCGCGTTTAGCTATTTGTAAAAGTAAATATGTAGATCGAAATCGGTCGAGGAGGAAGTATCGATGCCGATATGCGATCTGGGTCATTAGACCTGGCACAGTTATGCGCTGAGAGAGTTTTGAATAAAAAGGCTAATCGTTTTAAAAGGCAACAGTCGAACACTGATCCAGAAGGTCAGGGATACTTCTTATTCGGTCGGTTTTATTGGGTTGGAACGAAAGTTCGTAGCGTTTGTATTTTCGAGGTAACTTGTCGTGTTATTGAGTAAACATATGAATAAATACCTTAATTTTATCTTCGATTCTTAATTGGAAAACGCTGCGAACTCTCTTTCCAACCCAATATTTCGTTTCCTTCGTAAATTTATGCACGGTACGTCTCGCGAATCATTCAAATTCTTACAGTTAGCAGATATCTTACAATTCGCTGAATTGGTAAATATTAAAAAATTACCTACTTGTCAACTTATAATACATACTGAAAAACCATTTAAATCTATCAAATCTATCGTACTATATCAAAATGTTCACCTCTGTGAAAAACTTTGCCCTCTTGTAAGGAATGGCTAAAAAGAAACTGGGATTAGATTTGGAACGCATTCTGTACGATCTATTGTATACATATGAATTCTGTGATCGAGTTTATTAATCGACAGCGGCTGAGGAAAATTCTGCCAGCGATTAGATAGAGGAGTCTCGATGCGTAAATCCGTCTGAACGCTGAATCGAACGCATACAATCGTTTGCATTTCCGCTGACTTTACGTTGCCACTGTAATCCCGACAGCGAGTCTTTCACTGGTGGCAATACGGTTATCACCGATAAACCTTGGGTGACCAAAGAAATCTTTTTTACTCCGTGCAAGAACGATAAACGCCTGTTTCCATCGCGCTTTGACGCACGCGTTGCGGTAAACAAGAAATAAATTGTGTTCTTGTTCATTCGCTTGTTCATGTCGCGATCGAAGCTGGAATTAATTACTTCTCAAACTCGAGGACAAACAATGATGGACTTTTTTCGAATAAACTAGGAACGATTAAGGACAATTAACAATTAAGGACCTGTTCGATAACGATATCGATTCCAACTTTAAAAGCACACAAGTTATCTCGAGTAACGTAATCTCCGAGCTCTTAAGATTACATATTGTTTGAAAGAAAATTGCCAAGCTTCTATCGGATACAGTGTGTATAATGTATAATCATTGAAACTACAATTATCTTTTTAAAGGAATAAGAATTTTCAAAAATGTAGTTTTCTTTGTAATTTCTGTAATTTCTGTAATTTCTGTAATTTCTGTAATTTCTGTAAGTTCAGAAAAAATAGATAAATTCTGCGAGACATTATTTTTACTTGTTAGAGAGTGTTAGAGGTGACATGTAACGAGAAAATTGAATTATTAAACAATCAACTATACGGAGCGTTTAATTCCAGTTCAATCAGTCCGAATTACGTTTCACAGCACGATAAGACGATTTAAACGATTGAATGTGTGGCTACTTTTGAATGTGTAGCGACTTATTAAGTAGGTTGAACACTGAACACGCTTTAAATCATGCCTTTTATACTTTATCGGACCAACAATGAATGATCGAGGCCATTGACTGAAATTCAATGAATGATCCATGGAATGAATTATCCCAGGAATCTAATCTAATTCCAGAACGACTGGCGTCAGCGGGAACATAATGGTGAACTCGAGGGCCAGAAATCTCACTGAATTTAAAAGATCGTCTGCCTATATAATGCAGAACGACAATTTGCAACCATTGCTGACCGTACAGGAAGCCATGGATGTTGCCGCGGATCTTAAACTTTCCATGAGCCAACAGCAGAAGAAACGGAAGGTAGTTGATTGCGAAGTAACCTGTTTTAAACGGTGCAAAATTCGGTTTCTTAAGAAATTACTTTCTATTCACGAAGTTACTTTGAACCCCGATCACCTCTACTAAGAATCGTGTACTATTTTCAGATCGACCAAATTTTAGTGACAATGAACCTGGACTCGTCTCGTCGCACGCGCACAGGATGGCTCAGCGGCGGAGAAAGGAAAAGATTGGCCATTGCGTTGGAATTACTCAATAGTCCGCCACTTTTGTTCCTCGACGAGCCTACTAGGTATCTAGAAGGAGAACATTCTCCATTTATTCCATAGGAATTCGATAGGAATTTTTTCAAAGGTTTTGTACTCGTTTCATTGTACTTGTAAAGCATTTAACGAACCCTTTTCTATTATTTCCAACCCGTTGAAACTGTTGGAGGATGAAAGGAAAGAGTTGGATGTCTCCAAAGCCGTTTTATCTTGCAGTGAATTCAGTCGGTTTATGCGAGAGTCTATTTTGTTTTAGCGGATTAGACAGTGTCACCTCAAAGTATTGTATAACGTTGCTGAAGCAATTGGCCAAGTCAGGGCAGACGGTAATTTGCTCAATTCATCAACCGAGCGCTTCGCTTCTGAACATGATAGATCACCTTTATGTGATCGCTGACGGAAGTTGCGTTTACAGTGGTAGCACGCAGAATTTAGTGCCTTATTTGAGCAGCCTCGGACTGCAATGCCCGACGCATTACAATCCAGCCGACTATTGTAAGTAAATGGAAACATCGCCCTATCCCGACACGTATTCGCGTGCCTATCTTCTTTTACACTCGCACGTCGTTCGTTTACTACCGTATTTGGTAAAGGCGTGTGATCTCTAAACCGTTTCGTCTTCCTTTGTGCAGTGATGGAAATCTGCAACGGAGATTATGGCAAATACGTACCAGAATTGGTGGAAGCCATTGAGAATGGAAAAAATAATGCTTGGAGGTCAACGAGCAATATAAACGTCAATTGTCAGGAGGAAGTTATCGCTTTAAATGTAACGGCATCGTTTCAAGCGCTTCGACAACGACACCCGATGGAAATGGATCCTGTCTGTAGCAAAGCCAAAAGTTCCTCCGATTATGCTACCAATTCTTTGAATCAGGTGTTCATTCTTCTCAAACGAAATGCCATTAAACTGTCTAGAGATAAGGTAAATCGCTTGAAAAGTATTCTTGTACGAGAATGATGCTACCCGAGAACCCGAACATCTACATCATACACCCCTATTAACAATTATGCAAAATAATTAGAAGTTTATCGTTTCGTTTTCAGGTATTAACATTCACGCGGCTCGCAATGCATTTTGTAATCGCTCTGCTCGTTGGGACAATATACTTCAAGATTGGACAGGATGCGGTGTACGTCCTAGACAACTTCAATCTCCTGTTCTTTAACATAATGTTTCTCATGTTTAGTGCATTTAGCGCTGCCGTCACCACATGTAAGACTATAATTGTAACGCGCTAAGTGCGGCTGATACCTGCAGTTTCTTCTGTCAACTTTGTTATTATTTCGCCAACGGTCATTAGCGTTTACCTTTTTACAGTTCCCTCGGAGTTGCCAATTATCACACGCGAACACTTTAATCGTTGGTACAGGTTGCCCTCTATATACCTTGCGAATAAGTTGGCCGATTTCCCCATTCAATTCGTCGCAATCTCCATGTACATTCTCATAGTGTATTACATGAGCGATCAGCTGTTGGAACTTCGACGTTTCTGTCTCTACGTTTTGATGTGCTTTGCCGTCAGTATGGTTGCTCAAACGATCGGTCTGTTAATTGGAACTGGAATGAAATTACAGGTTTGTATAAACAAAACGAAGGATCGAGTTACATACGAGTTATTTACGATTCGGTCTCGTTTAATGATTCTGTCATTTTCTTAGCATTATATCGATGTTCCGTTAATACGCAAACCACTTTGTTTTCTTTCAGCATGGTATGATCTTCGGACCTCTTTTCATTCTTCCTTTCTTAATATTTAGCGGATTCTTTGTCCAATTCAGAGATGCTCATCCATATCTACGCTGGCTCTTTCATTTGTCATTTCTTAAGTACGGTTTTGAGGGTGTAATGGTTGCTATCTATGGGTAAGAACGCTTCGGTATTAAACTTAGCTTGTCAGTGAATTCAATTACTAGAGCCGTGCGCGAAATCCCGAAAATGTCGGATCGGGACGGGTCGGATCCGGTCCTCGAATATTCCCGGTACATTTAGAGAACCCGTATCTATCGATCTTCAATCAAATTCTGGACTCGTCCCGACCCGAAATTTTCGGGTTCCTGCACACCTTTATCAAGTACACTTAAGCTCCCCATGCTTTCAATATTGTTAGCTGTTTGCAAATTATCTACTTCCGTACTTGATACTTTTATACTTTTACTCCTTCCCCTAACTTATAGTTATATTTTTTACACTCCCTCTGATAGCTTCTTAGCTTTCTTTCTATTTTACTTCTGTTCTAATATCTCGATTGATGATCGCGTTATAACTTATTGGCTTAGGTACCGCGATATCTTACCAAATATAGCATAGTGGGCGTGTTAATCTCGAGCAATAAATTATGATGCTCGATCAACGCAAAATTATCTTCTGTAATTCCAGTTATAACAGACCAAAGCTGTCCTGTTCTGACGTCTATTGCCATTTCGCAGTGCCAGAGAAACTGTTGAGCGCCGTGGACATGAAACAAGCCGATTACTGGTTTTGCATGATCGTTCTGACATGCTTGTACTTCGTGTTGGACATCGGGGCGTTCGCGTTGTTGAAACTCAAACTGGAGAAACGATTGTAAATCGTAATTGATTAATGTGAGATTCTGTGAAATCAGATTTTCTATGGTTGAGGTACGTGTTGTTGTGTTCAGCTTAGTGCAAATAGATCAGTATAATCGAATTCTTCTGAAAGACTGACCTTCTATTTGAGATATGTTTCGTGCAATGTAAAATGATGCAATGTAACTTCATATCAAGACTGTTCTGTTGGCCAAAAGGCCAAAAGAACACAATTATCGTTGCATTTATTGTACTTTGTTATAGACGCGATGGATTGTATATATACATATATGTATATGTATACAATTTCGCGAATTGTTATACATACATTGTACGTGTATGATAAACACACGTGCCACGATAGATAGGAAAACTCTTCTTATCTCGAGATAGCACATATGGTATCGTGAGTCGATGACATTTTCTTGAGGATGTGTCTCGTTTTAAACGATCGAGAGTTGTTTTTTCCTTTTTTTTGTACGAGTCACGCTGATACTGATTACCAAGAGAGAGAGAGAGAGAGAGAGAGAGAGAGAGAGAGAGAGAGAAAGTTTAATATATTTAGAGTATAATTCACTGTATCTTTTTGTATTTGCATCATCGTATTTAAAGGGAACATTAAACGAATACATCCAGAGCCTCCTTTAATTTGTTTTTACCGCATTACCACAATTTCAATGAAAAAAAGGCGTCGTTATTTGCCGCCGATTTCATTACGATTTAAAACTGTGAATTAATACATATCACAATAACACACAGTGATAACAATGATTTCGTAGGTATATCTCTAACATGTGATTTAATCAAAAAGATACTGTTTGTTTCATTACTATGTACCAATAAATTCAGGTCAAAGCTTATATTTTTTATGCAACGCGACGGTGGTACCGCGCAATCATCTTGCATTGTGCACAACGTTAACGTAAGGGAGCGAACCGGTAGCACTTGCACAGCGACATCTCCAAAAATTCAAATAATACAGTCTCGAATCTGATGTCTTTAATGCTTCGTCCTGACCTGAACATTTCACTTATAAACTTTGATTCACTAAATAAACTGCCAACATTTTCTGTATTTTTTTGTGTAGTATACACCGCTGCAGCTTCCATAGTTGTGCGGGAGAAATAGTTGTTCGGCGCGCTGTTTAGCTATGTACGAAGCCTAATAAAAAGACAAAAAAAAATTTCTTCGACGGGATTCGATAACCCAGTACCTTCCGGCGACAGTCACGATATCATTTTTTTCGAGAGACATTTTCTTCGCTTATGAATACGAATAATTATTGTTTGTTTAAAAAATAATTTTCATTAAGCAAATTAAGCAACGTCTTGACAATGTATTCATTTTTTTTTATTAAGCACAGACTAGCAGATTCATTGTCTAATCTAACTCCACGTCATGCGTCATCTGGTACCTTGTCAGTTTGCGCTTTGCATCAATGGAGACCGCAATATCAAAAATAAAAGCTGTATTGTGCTGATTTAAACAAAAATCGATTATCCGCTACGTAGCTTACGATTTTCCAACAATTCTACGCATACAAGCTAACAATAAGCTATACAGAAAAGCTAAAAAATGTTGAATTTTTTGTAAAATGTAGTTGCGTACCGCTAGGGTAAAAACAGTTGGTCACATAAGTTTGGTCACAGAGTGTAAACATAAACATAGGTGAGAGGGGGGTAGCATCGCGAGAGCTCGCAAATTTTTCCCAGTTCGCTCGATAAGAGCGTTGCGAATGCAAGATTCGTACATATATCCTAGAATTCCCGATTAGTATTGAAAGAGCGAAGCGCTGGCATCTAATCGCAAATCAAGGTCGAATTACGAATGTAGTATAGTGATAGTGATATGGGCGAGAGAGCTACGCCGGGAAACTGGCGTGCAGCGGCAATCTGCAGTCGCTACGACGAATTCATTCGCGTCGGATCAACCGGTTCGCCCGAGATCGTGCTCCGTCAAACAACACCCTGTGTTCCGTGACGAAATCCGCAGACTTTTCGGCTGGTAAGTGAAATCCTCTGGGTGGTGGGAGAATGTGAACAATCCATTTATAAAATTGATCGGTAGCAAGCAACGTACACTCGAAACAAAATTTTCTTAAATTCTGAATTGCCGGTGAAAAACAGTGGAACGTAAACAAAGCGCGTTTACGTTGATACAGACCGGCGCGGCGATCGGTTATCGGTATTTATCTCGCACCGGATGCAAGGGCGAAGGTGGAAAGTTATGAACGGAGATAGCGCATGATATAGTTTATCGCTGTCTTGCAATCGCTTAGAGTCAGTTTTGCCGACTTTTTTGTTGGGCATTTTACATCGTTTCTATTTCCAAACGATCGAGGCAGCTCAGTGTAACCATTGTTCGGAAATGATTGCCTTCGCGTTAATAGACTATCGCGTTACTGATAATATTTCTTTGTTCGAATTTCACGGACAATTTGAAATTCGATTTGCAGAAATTCACCGTTTTTCAGCCGTTTATCTGAAACGATCGATGGATCAATTGACAACCGAAACGACGAAACTGATTAGCTAGCTGTCGAGAAACGAAAACACAAAGAAACGAGATGGAGGCGTGCAATCGCAATCGCAATCGCAACGGTACGAGCGGGGACGCGACAATTGTTAATATGCTGGAGGAGGAATGCAGAATCGAATTGAAAGACCATCAGAGTTTTCTCAATCCTGGAACGCGAACGTTCACCAAGATGCATGTCCAGTTCGACGAACTCACGTACGAGGTTTTTCGCAAGAAAGGCAAGTCGTTTGCGCATGTAAGGAAAGTGCAGATTACGGTATACGCGTGCGAGCTTTACCTTCTTTGTTGTGACGGAATGCTGGGCAACGAGTGGGGAAAAATTTATCGGATGATTCTCAAAGGATTTTTTTAAAACATTTTTAAAACGTTCAGAGTACAGAAAAGTTGAACACTTTCTCTCTCTCTCTCTCTCTCTCTCTCTCTCTCTCTCTTTCTCTCTATCAGTTTCATCAATAGTGGTGGTCAAATCTGAAATCGCGAGCTTCTCACTGTTGTTTTTTGTTTTACAAGTTGTGATAAATGCATAAATAAAATCTGCAGTCTAGTAATCATTTAACGATGATTCAATGATCGTCTGTCTTGAACCGTGTATGTTTGACACCGACTAGATTTTCAGCTGCATCTATTTTGTATATTAGTTGCAGTCATTTTTCCCCGAAAATGTGAGTAACATGCAATTCAAAAAAAATTTACAAACACAGTACAGAAAAAGCTATAGAATCGATTATTAAATATTATGTTATGTGAAAAAGTGGAAAAAATATTAACATACTAAGAAAGACTTATAAAAGAGCCGGAAGGTAATGATCGTAGTAAAAAAAATGATTTATTTGTAGGCAAAAGAAAAATTTTGGAAAACGTCAACGGATGTTTTCGCCCGGGACGACTCACTGCGATCTTGGGGCCGTCCGGCGCTGGGAAAACGACACTACTTCGCATAATTTCCATCCTGAAGTCGGCCAACGTGAAAGGCTCTATCACCGTTAATGATCGCGAATGGAACGCTGATACTTTTCGCAAGCAAACTTGTTTCTTGCCGCAAGAATTTGCATTATTGCCGTTGCTTACCGCACGGGAGACTCTCTACATTGCTACGCGACTGAAAGTTCAAGGGATCCGTGACCGACGAGCTTTTAATTTAATCGTAAGTTCAAGACGGATTGTGATAAAAATTTGCGAGGTCACGGAAAATACTCTGAAAAATTCTATGATTGCACATACGTATAGCATATCTACATATGCACTATACTATACATATATGTATGTATACATATATCTCCAAGGTTTCATGATATTTTTCATTTTCGGCTCATTCCTCGGGATCGTTCCTCGTCAGTCTTTATAGTTACAATGTTTAATGAAACGCACTGCTAAAAAAGGTTATCGATATTCTGATTACATCATATAGTATGCACGAAGTCGCGGTTGTCATACATATGCAATGCCGGTAAGAGCAATAAACATGACGTAAATATATGTATGTTTGAACAGGTTGAGGAAATAGCAGACAATCTGAATTTGTCGAGCTGCTTGGACACAATGGTGGAGAACTTGAGCGGCGGAGAGAAAAAACGGCTGTCGATAGGCATAGAAATGGTAACGAGACCGTCGCTGTTGTTGCTTGACGAACCAACCAGCGGTCTTGACAGCACCTCATCATGGCAGGTCCTTTACAGTAATTAATGGCAATTTCCACAGCTAAACTACAGATGTTTGTACAAATCCACAATTTTAGACTCTAATCGGAAACCCAATAGAATTTTCATTTTTTAAATTGCGGATCCAATCAAGCAACTCACGATTGTAGAAATTTGCACGGAGATTCGCAGTCTAGCGACTAGCGTAGTAGAGTATTTTCTAGAACCGGTTTTTTAACAAAATCATTTTGTCCAGGTGATTAGTTTGCTGCATAGAATGGCAAGGTTCGGCTGCACGGTTGCTTGCGCTATCCACCAACCCAGCAGTCGGATCATATCAAAGTTCGACGACCTGTTGGTCCTTCACGCGGGAAGATCATTCTACTATGGCACCTGGGATAATGTTCCAAGTACTTTGCACTCGGCGCAATATGTATGCCCGCAATTTTATAACATAGCCGAATTTGGTAATTCACTCGAGTCACAATAATATATGTATATATATATATATATATATATATATATATGTGTGTGTGTATGCATATCAATTTAACAACTCTCGCACTGATAGTTCACTGTGTAAACAGTTTTAGAAGTCGTAACCGCTGAAAGGGGCGGAGACTTGGACAACTTGTACGAAATAAATCGCAACAACTATCAGAAACACAGAACATCGTTCCGGTGTCCTGCAATGAGTACTTGAAAGCAATTTGAACTATTACGAGGTCTCATGTACCTAGGTGGGTCAGGCTAATCGACTTTACCAAGTATTTTTAATTCGATGCTGCAAAGTTAAAGCTGACCTTGCTTCTCCGTGTCCTAGGTGTATGAGACCTTTTCAACGTTGTAACTGTTACTCGTTCAACGCAGTTAACATTTCAGATTCAGATACAGCCGATGCACCGAGAATCGAAAATAGTACGACCAAATCAAAGTCGCCCGTGTGGCAAGAGTTGACGGTGCTGTTAATGAGAGGAATGATCTGTAACAAACGGGACAATGTTAGTACAGTTATATCGAATGCGCCAATCGATTGTACGCTTGAGCAACGTTAGCCGTATTATCTCCGTAAAACTACGTCCACGCTGAAGCAACATCAAGCAACTTTTTGTCGCGTCTTGTACACCTTCCTTTCTTATCGGATAGCCGAATGGAGGAAGAAGAAGAAGGCAACAATAAGAGACGACTTCAGTGTGGACATAGCTTTACATTTAATTTTTTTCATTTCGCTATGTTGCCATTCTACTTTTAGACACTGACTAAACTGAGGTTCGTCGCTCACGTGGTAGTAGCTTTGTTATTAGGCGCCGTGTTTTACGATACCGGTAACGACGCTGGTAGAGTTAATAGCAATATTGCTTGTATATTTTTCGTTCTGCTGTTTTTATATTTTTCGAGTTCCATGCCAGCTGTACTAATATGTAAGTGAGAAATCAGCCCATTCATTAGAAGATGTCTCATTCTTCCAAGAATAGTTAATGTACATTTTGTTGGCAGTTCCTATAGAGGCTATGGTGTTCTTGCGAGAATATCTGAACAATTGGTACCGCTTGAGGTCATACTATACGGCAAAAATTCTGTCGGATTTACCGTTGCAAGTAAGTCGATGCTAATAAGTAGCGATTACTTATTATTATAGTATTATTTGTGTACAGTTACTCTGTCCTTCCGTGTTCATCTTCATAACGTACTACATGACTGGCCAACTGATGGAGTGCAACAGGTTCTTCCGCATATGGTCTATCTGCATCCTAACAACGATCTTAGGACAATCGTCGGGCATGCTCGTCGGCGTTGCGTTCCAGCAACAAGTAATGAATTTATTCGAATTTTACGGGAACTTTGACTTTGGCGCTTCATTGCATGACAATTGCATCGCGTTTCAACATTTTGACATGCTGATGTCAGTAAAGAATATCTCTCTCTCTCTAATATTTTTTAATATTTTTTAATATTTTCACAGTTGGGAGTATTTTTGATTCCTGCCATCAACATGCCCATAATCCTCTTCGCCGGCTTTTTCCTCAAATTCAGCGAGGTGGCGGGCTATCTTCAGCCATTTTGCACCATCAGTTTCTTCAGGTATGATATAGTGCAATCTAGTTTAATTTTATATTTTTACTATTGACCTTTTACTGTGACACTGTTTTCTTCTCATCTGTATCGGGTTAGGAATCTGAATGGGGCTAGGAAAAATTATTTTATACTTTTTAGTCCTTCTTAAAAACGTGGTATTTTTTAAAAATATATTTTTATTTAAATAATTTTTAACTCTAAATAGAGAAAACATTTCTTGTAACATTAGATGATTTGTGATTTTTGACATGATTAATTAGTGACTTTAGATTTCACTTATTCTGTTTTTTCAGAACACAGACCAGTAAAGTATTTTTGTTGTTAAATAAAAATTCAATTATATCTGTATATCTATATTAGTTAGCGTTGTGTATTTCTACGCATCACAGTTTAGTTTATAGTTATAATATCTAGAGTTAGCAGTCTGCAATTCGAATGTCCGTGTATCAAAGAGAATTTTTCGACTGCTTTCAGGTTTAGTTAAAATGCATAAAAATTGTGCGTTGCACTTGCAGGTATGCGTTCGAAGGTATTCTGCAAGCACTTTACGATGGGGATAGGCAAAGGCTACCATGCTCGAAAATCTATTGTCCACTGCGTATTCCGGATAAAATTCTGGAGGTGATGGACATGCCAACAGTCTCTTTTCACACGATTATGCTTGCTCTGTGCAGTTGGATAATATGTCTGCAGGTTGCTACTTATCTAGTTCTTAAGTGGAAAGCGCACGTGGCTCAGAGATAAGATTCTGATAAATATTAAAAAATATAATTATTATTTTACCGAAAGACTCTTTGATATCGCGGAATAATTATTACGTCGTAATAGTTGACGAATGTTCGTTGATTTCAACTTTGATTGCTTACCAAGTACCATGTACCATATAAACATTTTCATTCGATAGATAAAAGATAGACAAAAAGAAATATGCTTACATATATTTTGTGAAATTATATTTAATTAGAATTAGACTATACTATATACACATACATATAGAAGATTAAAATATAATAATAATGTATTTCTTATATTCGAACGTATATGCGATTGTACATGACATTAAATATTATAATCATAATCGACTACATATACATTATTTATATGTAGCACTAAATGATCTCAACATCGCACTTTAGGAATTCTTAGAAATTGATTGCGTCATCGCATACTGATTTTGATACGCATTTATAGTATGATATAAGGTGCTTCACGAAATACTTGACAGAATGTGCGTCCATTTAATTGTTTCTGTGCCGTTGTTTCTTAACATTGCAGTTAACATAAAATTAATTTTAAAGAACAAATGTTCAAGAATCGGAGTACTTGCCTATTATTAAAGGCTTTCTACATTGTTGAAAACGTGCGTAGTGCGTGATATTAAGAATGGGTTACGACACTATGCATGGGTTCGATGTAAGCGTCCGTTCTCATCGTTAAAATTCTCGATACGTCACAAAAGTTCAAGAAGATTGGAAGTTCAACATTTCTGTAAATACTTACAAACGAATGTCTCGCGGTCAAGATATTGATCGCTCTGAATTAATCTTCTTCTTTTTAAATACGATGCATACTGCGTACAAAAAATTTCACATTTTATAGATTATATGTATTGAGTACTCTAAAAAAAAATAAAAGCACCAAAAGTTAATATTCGTGATTTTCTTAGATGTGCAGTATTCACGTTAATAACTTTTAGTGAAAAAAATACACATCTTTTAAATTTCATCTAATTTCGGTGTGACTCGGGTGTGACTCGGGTGTGACTCGGGTGTGACTCGGGTGCGACAAGCAATGAAAAAGGCGCATAATAGTAACCGATGAATTATATATTTTTGGTCCCATCAGTATAAAAATCTTAACAAAATAATTGTACAAAAGTTTTTTACATGTGTGGCTGAGAATTGGACACACCAGTTGTAAAATGACGAAGCTCGATGAATAAGAATCCTGTATGGTTATACATATACATATATGTATATATGTGTGTATAGTGTATATGTACAATAGGAATCGAATGCAAACGTTTCCCATCATTTTCAAGGAAAAATCACTACAATAAAAAGCTCACAGGTTTTGCTAATTGACTTTTCGTTGAGCAATCCTTAAGTATCACGTTCGATCTCCGAAGATATCGTCTCGGAGTAATATCACCTTAGATTACATTCAATTATTTACTTTGTAGGACAATCGCTCAAATTTTCTGCGATCATGCTGCACTTAATTCGTTACTTACACAGAAACATAATCGCTTAATCTTTTACGGTAACTTGCGAAAATATGTATACATATATGTATTCTCCCAAATCGTCCGGCTGTGCATGCGCTACACTCGCATGCTTAGTGGCAGTTAGTGGGATCCCCTTCCATACGTCCGAGCCAGGTCTCGGCTTCGAGAGCGGCACGGAGCCGCTTGCCAGCTCGAGAGTAGTCGAGACTGTCGAGAGCCGCTCTGAGAGCTACGACCTGTGCATGCCTGCGTCCCTAGAGTATCCAAAACGTAGGAACATTCCTGGATCTTCGTGTTCTCTTCCTAAAACTTGAGCTTAATATTTGTATATATCTCGTGGTAGCAGGTTCGTCTTCATTTTAAAAATGTTGCAAATACATTTAGCTGCAAACCTATCCGGTTTCGCACCTTAAATTAAAATTAAAATTAAATTAAACTAGCTAACGATAAATAGGTTTGTTTCGCGTGTTCTCTGCTGTAATGTCGCGTCGGAAACAGTTTTATTTAGTAATATCACGATGAAACAGTGGACAGTCAAAATACGAGTCGGGAGGAGCACGACGAGTTCGATTAACGTACTCTTCCGACGGTTCCTATCGCATGGACACGATCTTCCACCTGAGGAGCAGATAAGCACCAACTCGCGTTACGATAAGTATCGTGACCAGCGCCGCTATGTCGTTCCAAAATTGATCTGCGTCCATAGTAATGTCTGACAGGAACTTCGCCGTGTACCTGTAATGGCAGTAGAAGTTGTTGTTCGCTTTGCAGTCCAATAGCGGTCGATCGTAGCCGTATATAGCACTGATGAACCTGCAAATTGATAAACGTCCAATTTACTCTTCAGCATAGTTGCTTAGTCTTAATTTCTGAGCTTGTCTACACACGATACTCTTAGCAGATCAAAATCGTGAAACTATCCGGAAATGTTCCGGATTGTTTAGACGAATGCATAAAATCCTCAGTCTTGTAATAAACGAAGTAATGTAATCTCGAAAAATTGATTCGTGCGATTGAACAGAATTTGCCATGGCTGGTACACTTGATAATAAATCGTCTAATCCGCAGTCACGATTAGTTTATCGGAACAAGAAAATAGAAATAGGAACTGTTACCCTTCCAGGCCGTATCGCAGGAAGCTGACATATGTACCCCATTTCAGATAACTCGGTATATCGCCTAATGACACACCGAATCCGGCAAACATCATCAACGGTACAGATAACGTCGGTCCCAGAAACGTCCCATTCTGAAATGCAATATTTTCGGTTTCAGTTTGGCGACATTTTTACGATGTTGTCGATCTACGGAGCAAGCATGCTTACAACTACATTGAATACTGCTCCGATCATGAGACCAGTTCCTTGACCTATAAAAGATATCAGCAAACTGATCGAGAAAAACATCAAAAACCGTGTCATCTCGAGTGGCTGGGACGTTAGGAAATAGACTATCAGCGTGAAAATTAGGCAGCAGAATATCGACAGTGGCAAGTCGATTAACGTTAGGGACGTATAGAATGCTTTTAGGCTGTACCATCTGTTGAAGTGCTCCTTCAGCAGGATGCTCATTTGCATGGGAACTGTGGGAGAAATGTGATAAATGGGACAAATGAAATTTCAATAAGAACAACGAGCGCATCGAGCGTCTACTTACAAGTGACTATGGTAAGCATCATCGTGGTCATCATGTGATGTATCAGAATGGAAAATAGAAGATTATAGTTATCTAGAACTCGGGCACCATCCATGCCAGTTTCAAGGAACACGGAGCCGAGCATGAAGCCGACAGCTATGTTGACTAGGATTCGCAAGTGTGTTAGAGTCTGTAATGGCACGGTAATTATCGTGAGTTGATCGTGAGTTGATCGTGAGTTGAATCTTAACAAAAAATCACATGTAATAATTTACAACAAAAAAGAAACGCTGTTTTCAAGGACCTAAGCATAAATGTCATCATCGATGTTTTAAGAGTCTGACGAGTACAATGGAAACTTACCTTATCTCTTTTGCACATGAGAAAACCCCTCCGCATTAAGACCCTGATTTGATACGTCAAAGAAGTCGCTTGCAGACTGGCATTATCGTCGATGCTCTTCTTCGAAGGATGCAACGCTGCAAAAAGGAAAACCGAAGTAACATCCGTTTATTTCTGCAACAAAGATCGTTTGCATACCTTTCAGATTCGCTGCGCCCGCGCCCGCGCCCGCGCCCGCGCCCGCGCTCGCGCCCGTGTCCGAAGTGTTGAACCACTCCGTGTTCCTGCCGTTTTCAGAGCTGGATATTAACAACGATAGTTTGTCCTCTCCGTATTCGCCGCAGGCCATTTCGATTACTATGAAATCAGAAATATAGGAAACCGTGCAAAACATGTACGGCACGCGAAGTTTTAAGGAAATTAGTCTGTCGCGCGTTTAGTTAAATAAGATCCTTCATCTGGAAGTCCGCAGTTCGAATGCGATTCAATTTGTTAAAAATACATACTGTAATCCGCTGGATTATGGTACATAGGACACGGCAGTTTGATATTTTCCAAATAAGGCACCAGTTTGTCGGTTGCACCATGGTAGAGGCACTCCCCTTTCGCCAACACGTAAACCTGTCAAGGAAACGAAACCTTTGATAACACGCTTCGCTCGTTGGAAAGTACGAATGACACGTTGAACCACTCGAAAATGTAGAAAGGCTTCGCAGAATAATTTTGTGTGACAAATCAGGTGACAAAATATTCGTGATTACTACAGAGGCAGACTACTAGACCACTAGACCACAGAGACCGGATCGAGGTGAAAATCGGGTCACCGGAGTGATGCGAGTGATGTGACGTTTTCTATGTAATTAGTAGACTGGCAAAGTACAAATTGTTTGCGCCAATTATAAGAAACGGGATTCAAATAAAATTTTAATTTAATTAATTTTAATTTTTTCTTTAACCACTTGAACAAGATGAAACAGGTACGTCTGTATTTTGAAATTTTTTCGATCTCTTGTTTCCTCCCTTGATCTCCTGTTGTCATATGTGCTCGCATTCGTCGTAAATGCATCGTTACCAGATCGAATAGCTGAAACAGGGACGCGCTAGGCTGATGTATCGTGCAGACAATCGTTCTTCCTTGGCGCGCCAGCAGCTTCAGCAAATTCACCACTTGCATGCAAGACGAGCTGTCCAGCCCTCTGCGAAAAAAGAGAGAAGATCGTGCACGATTTCGTTCGCTTACGGTTTACGAGATCGTTTGTTACAGAGCAAGCGATCGCCGTTCCTTGATCGGGAGAGGCATAAATCAATGTCTAGAAACACTTCAATTAGTGCTATCCTTCGATGTGGAGAAGAACGGAATCCTTCGAGAGTTACCAATACATACATATATGTATATGTATATTTCCAAGGATAGTTCAAACTGGCTAGACAAGATTACTTAGAAATTAGGTGGAACTTGGTAGAATTATAGAAACGAGAGAGATAGTCTAGTAGTCTAGTCTAACGTACGTGGTTGGTTCATCGAGGAACATAACGGTGGGATTGTTAACCAGCTCGAGAGCAATGGACAATCTCTTTTTCTGTCCTCCGCTCAGTCTCTCCGCCCGCGTGTTTATGTGCTCGTGTAGACCCAGTGTCTTAAGAATCTCCTCGATCTGAAATAACGTTCACCTTTCTAGTTACAGCCTTCTCTACTTCTTCTATTTATTAGTTTCCACGAAATATGTAAACGAGCGTTCCTAAATGGCGACACACAGCATGCGGGGCATCTCTGTCCCTCGCGAAACTCACGCGACAGAGAATGAAGTACACTAGAACTCGACAGTTCTAGCGTTAATTGCGGCAATTGCGAAAGAAATTATGCAGAATGGGGTTTGAACACCGAATAATAGCAATATTCCGCAAACATGTAATCGTTGTATCTTATCAATCCGCGACGGGGTGTGTACGCGCGGGAACGCTTGCAGTTGAAAATATTGATAATTTATCGGGACTCGGAACGTTACTCACTATCGTTTCCTTCTCGTATCGCGGGATCTCGGTAGACAGTTTGAGGTCAGCGGCCACCCTCATGTTCTCGATGACCGTCAACAACGGCTCCAGCCGATCGTCCTGCGTGATGTACGCGCTGCATCTGCAAAGTTCAATTACACGCAATCAGAAAACATTTGCCACTTGCGGTACAGAGGTTAGAGTTATTTGATTTCGGTAGATTCGGCGAGGAGAAAAATAATCGACTCTCACTTCCAAAATGAGTGCATCTGCCTTGTCTGTCCGTTCACAAGGACGTTACCGTTCACGCCGGTCGTCCTGTATCCCGATAGAATATTCAGCAACGTTGACTTCCCTGCTCCCGATGGACCCATCAACGCGATCAACCGCCTCGCCGGAAGTCTTCCGTGGATCCCGTGCAAGATCTTTTTTTCACCTACGAACACGACGTGTTCCTACAATAATGGCCGCGAAATGTCTGTGGATTTGCGTAAGAGTAAGCGAACCAATAGAAGAATAGAGTAGATGTAACTTGAAAAAATGAGTAGATGTAACTTGAAAGAATCAACAGAACAAAACAGAACAGAACCGTAGCGAATACAGGATGAAAACAAGTGTGAAAAATATGAAAGTTGAAACATTATCATGATGTAATATTATATAACACATTGTATAATGGTAGATTAAAAGAGAAATTGATGACGGTACTCCCAAGACGCGCGTCTACGCAACAACCTACCAACGCAACGCAACGATCGCTAGACATTAGATACGCATCTACTTACGCAGTGATTTAAAGAAAAGTTCCTCTGATCCACGTAACCATTATGCTTATGCAACGATTTCGAAAGTATGACCGATTCCGCATGTGCAGTTTCTGATTTCGAACTGACCTTTTCTGCATCCGAGGGACACCGTGTAGGTGATATCCTCGAAGGAGATGGCGATGGTGTCGGCAGCGGCCGTTTCCATGAAACGTGCTCCATTTCCGATTATCCGAGCATCTTCCAGCCTCTCGTTGGCCAGCTGTTTCCCAGTGGTATAACCGAATGAACTGTCTGCATTCATTCCCTGGCCATTGCTGGCCTCGTGCATCAATACCTCCATGGTGGTGCGTCGCGGTTCGTTTGAGCTCGTCGAGTGCCCGTCGGAGAAGTATTAGTGGTTGAACGCTCGGCGATTAATTCAACATAAGGGAACCAGCACCGCGCGACTCTAACAAGAGGAAATAGCCGTTATCGTTAACCCCTTAATCTGCAGATAGTTTCTCACAGGCCGCGAAGAAAGGAATAACGAACGCAGAAGCGTCACGACACCCTGCCACGACGCGATCTGCCTTCCGATCTAGGACATTTTTAGTTTGCATCAAGATCCACAGTCAAGAATCGTCGATCCCAAATACAGTTCTCCTAGCGATTTCCTAAACACTGCTTCGACTGGGCCATCGAGCGTTACAAGAACCATCTCGAGATTAAAGAATTTTTTGGGTCACGGTCAACGACGATTCCAACAGTAGAAATCCAAAGTATTTACAATTCACAGGAAAACACGGAAGACGTTTGCAAACAGTAAACTACACGATTAAATTTAACCGAGCCGAGTCGTCGTCAACAACAAATAAGTTGGTAGCGGAGCAAACTAATTAGTCAACCATGCTAACCAATCCCTGCTAATCGACAGTCGACGTTACTCTCGAATAATGTACTTTGAGATGTACGAGATTCCACGCTTTGGAAAACAAGTTTGTGACGATCCAAGAGGGAAAAGTGTCAATACAGATATACAGATATACGGATTCACAGTCTAATAATAATAAATATGATTCTCTCATGTTCCGACATAATTCGAGAAGAAGAAAATTAAGAGAAATGAATGGAACGCTAATGGTGACGATTATACTTTCTATTTCGCCTTTCGATATAGTTAGTATTCAAAAGAAGAAATCAACGAAAAGGTTCATTCACCTTCGACATTGATCGCACGTCCTTGTCTCGGTTCAAGATGGCCGGCCGAGAATGGCCGGTTAACAGTCCCGGTGTGTCACACGAAAAGGCGCAATAATCGAGAGGTCAACATAAGACGAGCCTAAACGCGAAAACGTTTCTCAATCACTTTACGACTTTACGAGCGACACCGTACCTGCCAGCTGGCAGAATGGACTCGGCGAGCGCGGCTACGTCGAAAATCTAGCGAAAGCTTTTTCGCGATCCGCGATTAGATTAGATTAATCGATCCGCGATCAAAGGAAACAAAGGTTAGCGGACTTGGAACTTTCTGTTTGTCGTTCGTTAAACCACGTGCCCTAGAGATTACGTTCCGGCCGAGGAATCGGCATCTGCATCGGCATCGGCCGAGATCATCGCGAGGAGAACCCCCGGGCCCCTCGATATACATACATTACAGTCGATTATCGCAACCGAATATTTCATTGTGGTGTCAAAGCTAACTTTGTGTGGTTACACAAACACATTCGTTACACATTCCTTCGCCGTGACTCGACGCGAAACTGGCGAAACACGGAGAATCCTCTTTCCGTTATCTCCTGCAAAATCCGACAAGGTAATCGTTTATCTTCTCTCATTTTTATTTATTAGTATCTACGTAACGCGATTTTTTTTTAAACTGCGGTCTGTAAACAATTACTTGCACTGTCCTATTTCCATACCAACTTCCGGATTCTATTGTAATCCGCGTGTAGACTGAACAAAGATCGACGAGTCTCGACCAACTGCGATATATTAAATGTTTCAATAATTCGTCGTTTTTATTTGATTGCTCTGGGCTGTGGTATGGACACACACACACATGTGCAATTACAGCTGTGATACGTAATTACGTTGCAACCGCTAAGTGTATAAGACGCTAAGTGGCTGCAATCGAACTTCGCGATACGACATAAATCGCTGAACTCGCGGTAATGGAAGAACATTAATAGCATACGTAAGAAAATGGCATACCGATTTCTATAATACTTGCGTAACCTCCGCGAGTATGACAAATTCGATAATATTGTTGCACCAATAGAACCATAAAATATAATTGTTTTGCAACTGTGTCCATCTGCAACGAAGAGGAGAAAAGACTGCGGATTTGATATGCTGGGTTGCCAGTCAAAGTATCGAACAGGAAGATACAGGACAATGACGCTCCGCGATCCGCGTGCATTTTCCCGCTCCGTGCAAGTCCATTATCAGCAACGGTTTTGTTCATTGCTACAACGATCATCGGATCATCGGATCATAAATAACTCGAAACTCTGTACAATCGTTCTCTATACAGAGAACGAGGGCGAGAGCGAGAGAGAAAGAGAGAGAGAAAGAGAGAGAGAGAGAGGAGAGAAAGACCTGGAGGAGCAACGCGCGTGCTGCGATGCTAAGAGGGCATCGACGACATTGAAACGCTCGATCGTTGAGCAAACTTCCTCAAAGAGAACAAAGTGCTCTATCTCCGGTTAGCTGCCGATAACCGTAATCTTGTTTATACAATAGAATTAAGCGGCGTTCATTGTTTCAGAAAGCAATCGAACTCTAGTTACGTTCCTCCGAGTTATGAATTTCCAGTACAATATCGTTCCACCGAAAAGTACACTCTGTCGGACACCGGTGACCGTCGCGCATCGGTATACTTGGGTTAGGTATACTATAATTTCTATGGGAATTAATATTGCCATAACCTGCATTTGCCTACAACGAAAATTACTCTATTTGTGTCACCTGTGACCCACGGGTTACAGCTACAAGTAACCTCAACAAGCAATATCAACGTACGCAATTAAATTGTACCAACTAATTTGTGTACCATTACTTTACGACATTATCTGCTTCGTGACAAATTAAGATATTGTGCACCGAGTGGTAAACAATGTTTTTATTAATTCCTCATTGCCGTTGCCGTTCGGATGTTGATACATAGTTGTGATTCATAATAACGCTGGTCGAAGTACACCCGCAAATCTTATCGGTTGCAATGAATCAACAATGAAAGTCCAACCGAGATGATCGCAGATCCGATTCATGCGCTTCAATTTCAACGCAACGCGGCGAATTCAAGTTCAACGTTCGCTGTTTCCGCCGTGCGAGTTAACTGTTCCGTTCGTCGAACAGTCAAACTCCGAGAATAATCAGTGAAACATAGAAAAACGTTTTCTTTCGCGTCCGACCAGAATCTTCTTTTATAATTGTTCAGAGATTACAGAACTCGTTGTTCTGTATTAGGTTCCAATCTGTTACGATTCAAATTGATCTTCTTGTTTACTTTACTTACTATGATGTCGTAGATCTTTAGCTTGCTACGTAACACTCGTTTTTTCTAGTATATTGTATACGTATACTTACAAGAATGCAAGTAATTCCACACTAATAAAAGCTAGAGAGAATTATGTAAGAAAATTACCTATTGTATCATGTAATAGCCACTCGTTGGCAGAAAAACGGAAAACTTGCTAATCTGCTCATTCATTTGTCACGGAGATTAATAATAGCGGAATTACACAAATCGTTCCGTATAAATGTCAAGTATGATGCGTAATCAATTGCTTTGTTTACAGACGCATTTAACTACAGGTAGCTCGTAGAACTAATTGTACAGGTACAGGGTGTATAAAAAGTAATGGTGATTCGTCCTAAAATTGAATCTACACCTCTGTGTGTGGATCGGTGTGGATCGGTCTGGATCGGTCTGGTGGACATCCGTAAAAGAAATTTGTCGAAAAATTTGAACGAAACTTGTCGAAACTTTGTTTTTACATATTATATGCAAAAGAAAGAAGCACCCTATACTATATATAAAGTACAAGGTGTGTCTGAAAAGTTCGGTGAATGGTTTCAGAAAATAACATATGGGACCATTCACCGAACTTTTCAGACGATGACCAGGAGATGTTGATGTAAAAGCAAAATGAGCGGAATGCAAACGTAACTCTCGCATGCCTCTTACATAAGGAAGCGTATCTCTCTGTTATTAATACAACTAACGATGTAAAAGCTGTCCAATTGTTGGTTCGCTTCGTTCTCCTGACACGCGGTGTTCGCTGAGGCCGCGCCGCGCCGCGCCGCGCCGCGCCGCGCCGCGCCGGTGAATGCTGCTCGCCTATTGTTCACAAGAATAATGCAACTGCGTAAGACTGATCCGAGGAACAATCCAGCTGCGTTCGTTTCACTTTGAATCCGCGAGCACTTATTTATCCTCTCGGTGAAAGTGTCCTTGTTGAATACGCAACGCTGCTGTCCAGGAAGCGCTTAAAACCTAAATAACTGAGATATCATGCGTAGAAATGCAAATGAAAACTAATTGTAGATAGAAAAATTACTTGATCAGAGAACAGCGATAAAACGCTCGTGTATAAGCTCGAACAATAAAAATATACATAATTGGTTCTGTGAATTAACATGTAAGTAGTAAGTTGCGATATTCAATTTATTCGCCGCTTTACGAGCGATGCGCAAATTACATCGATTCTTCGCATTATCATCTGATTATAAATATTTAAAACTCTGTTAATTCCAATTTATATTTCCCCGTCTCATTATCATTATTAAAATACCAACGAGAACGATTCGTCATTCCGATGCGTACAATCCGGTTTCCATACGTACAAAGTTCACAAATCGTTCCCGTCGTTCCAGTCGCGAGCGCGATTAACACTGGAATAACTTTAAAACACACTTCCTGGCACAAACTTCCAAATTCGTTCTGTCAATCAAGTTGAACGGTAAATGTAATTATATCGTAGTTCGTTATATCCTTCGCAAATAATGGTGATCATTAGACTGGAGATCTTTGAAGATTTATTCAAAAATTGCTTCTTTTTTTCATTAAAATTACAAAATAATCTCCAATGCATCCGAAGCATCTATTTCTGTTCTGTTTTAACGATTAGGTTTTTCTTTCCATCGATCGACGTCGGACAAATTTTTAGCGTCAATTTTTCCGTCGCGTCGACGGATACAGTTTCGCCATTATTCCGGCTTGCTCTCTTCGCCTTCGCGATCGAATTCGGCAATTAACGGACTCGATTGCAGTTGCAAATCATTCTTTGTCCGATTCCGGGTAATCGTGTGTAGTGTCTGCGGATCGAGCGCGCACGTGCTAATCGGCGCGGCGCGCGTCATTTCTCGGAGCCTACGGTTTCAATTAATTAGATGCATGTTTACACAAACATGTCAGATACGTGTAACAAATTATTGGAGGAAGAGCCGATGCAATGGACCAAAGTCGATGCATCTGAAAAAACTGCTACGTTGAGTCATTGTAATTATCGGTAAGCGTGCAACCGCCTGATAAGTGCTTATATATATTACTTACCTTAGGTAAGTAACAAAACAAGAAAATAAACGTCGCATCATTTTCCTACCGAATTGTTACCTGGACAGTGTAGGATATAGGCAAGCTTATTATACATATGTTCCAAGAAGAAGATAACCTTGGCTAGAGAAGTTATGTAGTCGCAGCATTACGTGTACGTTGTATAAATTTTGAATCTGATCGCAGAAGACTCTTAATAAGTAAAATAATCCTTATCTCCCCGACAGCATCAAGCCTAAAAAGGGAATGGAGAAGCCATGAAAGGCAACATTTCCATACTTTCTGCGTAAAACAGATTTACATGTAGTTTCACTATACACTATACACTATACACTATACACTATACACTATACACTATACACTATGCACTATACACTATACAAAAGCAACATCTACCAGAAGCTAATATTTTACGTTACGGGATAACGGCAGACCGAATGTTGTTCTGCTGGTTTTTCTAACGATTATGTATTTTAGAATTTGGCATAAAATCTCTGTTAAAGTTAGCGATGTTTTTATATCTTTGTGTCCATGCTGCCATCCAGCGGTTCTGATTGGTAAGCGGCGCGCGATCGTCAGACCGAATCATATCGATCGGATCATACATACAGACATACTTTTTAATTTTATATATTACAAGACAAGAAGAAGGAGAAGAAGAAGAAGAAGAAGGTTCCGATTGCTGATGAGACGTTCATTTGTCTTCCGACTGTTCGTGCATCGCATTAATTTTGCAATTACAGTACAGGTGTATAAAAAGTAAAAGAAACTTGTCGCAAAATTATTTATAACAAAGAAAATTGTTGTTAATGTTTGTTTTTACATCAACATCTTCTAGTCATCGAGAGGAGAAGAGAGAAAGCTCGGAGGAACCATATGCCGCAAACAAATAGTTATTCGATCAGATATAACTGTTGAAATTTTTGGAAAATTCAATTGTCTGGAGTCTAGACTCTAGACTGTAGATTCTAGACTCTAGACAGTGGTGACGATTTTGAAAAATTTCACTGGAATCGTTAGTACTCCGAAATACTAATACTAATTAGTAAATAAGTATAATGCGGGGCGTATGTAGATAACCGCTCGCAAGCAAATACTAATACGAAGCGTCAACAGGTTTCCTGAACTAGCATAAATCGACAATGTAACACCATCGCTAATTGTAAACGTGAATAGCGACTGAAAATAGAATAGGGGTTTTGTTCCCGGTATACGTTGAATATTTCATGGGCGATACGTTATCGAAAACAACATTGCATTAATGTCCGGCGAATCTGAGTTATGTGCAGAGCCAAGTGATGTAAGTCAATGTTTTTATAATAGCTATCCGATGATGGTTCTTGAAATTATCGAGTTCGCCCGCAAGAAATCAATTTGATAAGTTGTTCTTATGTTACCGAGGACCGAAAAACGTTGCTGATTAACTTTAAGCACAGATAACGTACGTTTAATCTCAACGGTTAAGTCTCAAACAACTTCCGTCATTTTTTGTCATCCAGGATCACTATTGAATTGCGAAACTTTGCGTAAGTTGCTGTTTATATTGATATGGATAATTTAGTAAAGCATCAGCTAACGGAAACTATACTTGGCGAATTCGGATATTTCTAAGAATGCACAAAACTGCAATCATTTTAGTTTAGTTAAATTATCTATCAACTTGCTTCTCTTCGAAGACATTCGAAAGCCGATCCAATCTAATCTAATTGTTTCAACCTCACGGCATTCGCATCGATTAGAATCAATTTCCTCTTATCTTTTACAATTTTAATAAGTTGCGTTCTAAAACACTTGGATTCTTTATCGCGTTGTGATTTTTCGAGTAATTATCCCATACCGTTGTCGCGTAGATACAATTATTCGCGATGCGATAACAGAAAGGTTTACATGTATAAAATCGTTAAACAGAAAAGAATAGTTTAACCATTTTTTACTTGATAATTAACATCCACGAGCGAGTAAGTAGTTCGAGGCTGTGTTTCTCAAATCGTGTTTCACTTAACGCGAGAAATTCTCTTCCGCGAGGAGAGAAAAAAAAACAGCGACGATAGCAACTTGATTAAATTGAATTCGTGAACATGGAACCTAATTTAATTACCGCGTGTACATGTACAAATTACATAGCGACTATCATAATCAATCGACTCTCCTTTAGTAAATCATCATTAAATTTCCTCTAAATTCACGGTAAAAAGATGAGCTATTAATTATAATTGATTTAATAAATTGAACATAAACAAATAGTCAGCATTATGTTTGCGTTGTAACGGTATGTACTATTTCGTCAACAACAATACACAAGTAGCGTAGTATTTTCAGAAAAAGTGAGAGAGGGAGAGAGGGAGAGAGAGAGAGAGAGAGAGAGAGAGAGAGAGAGAGAGATGCCGGCCGCGTGTTTCTAGATATTGTAATTAAAATAATCGTTCACGGCACGGCGATCAATCAACTAATCTCGATGGACTACTTCGGTGCCCTAGCTAGAGAAACGATAGTATCGCTCGGGGAACATCTAATTCCTCGCTCTATTATCTCGTGTACTCTTAAGAAGAACAGAAACACCGATATTGTGTTCTCCCGGTTACGAAAAACAGATTGTCGCGCGTCCCAGTAGATTTTCCAACAACCGTTTAGATTGCATCCCCTTTAAACCCAATCCCGATAATGGAACGATTAATTAAATGCATACAGAATGCACGCGTAAAGTTCAATCGGTCGTTTCACGCGAGAATCCGATCTCGATCCACGTTCCGGAACGTTCAATCTATGTATTTTACTTGGATCGCCCCGCGATCTCGCGAGACGCGTTTATTCCCCGAGATGTAATCGAAGCTAGAACGGTATTATGCGCATAAAACGATCAGCCAGCAGTTTTTTTCGGGTGTGAATTTTTCTGTCGCTATCGATATTCGAAGAATGTGCAAATATCTTGAACAGGTGTGTGCCGATGACTTGTGCCGATTATTCACTGGAAATAAACGAATCGATCGAGATCGAGACTACACTGGTTCTTTCATCGCTCGAACACGCGAAAAGAAGAGCTCTCTTTGAGAACCTTAGAGTCGTAAGTCCATCGTCGGTGATTATTGTGCGCGGAAATGACATTGCAGACACGCGGCTGCCACAGAGAGCAACTATAATATTTTAATTGTTTTTCTTTCTTTTTCACGCGAGGCAACAATTCAATCGTAAAACCGATAAAATGTCCCTAGACTTAACGGTTAATTAAACCAATCTTTCGGTCGTAAAAATAGCGTGAGAATGATCGTGAAAGTGTCGCGATTGCAGAGGAAGTATACTTCCGTGAGAAATCGCGTCCGGAGTCTAGGAATCGTTTACCTCAAGGTCGTCGAATAATCGTTGAGTAAATTTCCGGTTTCGGTGGCCGGAGTTCCGGATACGATTGCACCAAACTCTTGTTTTATTTCGTCGTTTCAGCTCGCGGTTGGAATACGTCGGGTCGTGCGAATCGGTCCGCGTCCATTCAAACCAGTCCGGGACAATTCGAACGCGTGCTCGCTGGCGGAATTGTCGCGTACATGACCACCGGGCACTCTCTATCAGATGAAATTTACGATAACAACAGCGGGGACGGGAACGCGAACGCGAACGTGAACAGAACGGTAGTTAGTGAGCGGCCGCACAAAACGAGCCGTTGCTTGCCGGCGATCGAACACACTGTGCACTCGAGAACACGCGTGTTCTCCCTTTTCTGCGTTCCTCTATCGCTCGTGCTGCTTTATCCCCCTCACTGCTCACCCGCCGATCAGGGAACATCTCTCCCCCTCCTCTCTCTTTCTCTCTCTCTCTCTCTCTCTCTCTCTCTTTCTCCCTCTTTCTCTTTCTCCCTCTTTCTCTTTCGGGCCCCTCTCTCTTTTTCTATTACGCGACACCGACAGCTCCCGATCTATCTATCTATCAAGACCCTCGTTCGAATACTCGCGCATTTTCGCAACCGGTGGAAATCTGCAATCTTCGCGGAAAACCAGCGCGGCGGCGGCGGCGGCAGCGGCACTCTCTGTCCGGTCGGCCAACTCGCGATTAAGGAGGTAGGGTGACCTGCTCGGTGAATGAACACTTCCCAGAAAATTAACGTAATGCGTATTAAACGAAAAAATAATATTTATGTCAGTACAGTTTTGTCCCGATAGTCTGTTTATGACATATTCAATTATACCTAAAATATTATGAAACGTCTATTTTATATTTTATATTTATATAAATTTACCAATTTACATAAGGATCCACAGTGTTATACTTCCGTATGCAGTGACCCTTGAGTAGGCAACCAAAATGCATGAGCGAGTTTGAAACTAAAACTACGGGGCCCGTGAAAATGGCGGGTTTTCAAATCTGAGATTGCGAAGATACATTTATCGTGGCGTGCCTGCAGCACGCCCTCGCACCTAGGATCTCCGGGCGGGTTGCCCTGGCGGGCGGCGCACAGTGGGGGATTTTCTGAGTTATTATTTCTCTATGTTACCAATTTTTTTTTTATTAATATCTTTATTGCTATTAAGAGTAACAACAAAAATATAAAGGGCTTGAATCCAGTCGGATCCATTAGCCACATATACATATGTATACATGCGTAACATATATCTAAATGACAATTAGACTTACATGCTATATGTTGCACTTTTCCCTATATATATTTATCTTATACTTTAATATCGTTTGCATCACAGTGTTCCTTAAGTATTTTTAACAATCTAGTCTTTGGTTCGCTTAAAAAACAACTTACATATTACCGTGTATCCGTGCTGTCATCTAGCAGTTCTACTCGGTAATCGGCGCGCGATCGTCAGACTGAATCGTATCGATCGGATCATACCGACGAGTATGTCGTCGGTGCCTACTAGTGCCTACGCCTAAGCTACGGTTAACGCTAACGCTAACCCTTTGTAGATATACATACCTATACGTACCTGTATATACAGGGTGGAAATTATAAAGCGTTACAGTCGAAAATCTCCGAAAATATTGATTATACGCAAAAATGTTTCAGATGAAAGTTGTTCAATACCGAGGGGGATATCACGTGGTGGTGGAACTTTTATTTCTCCCGGTGGAATTGACACACCAAGGTGAGATGAAGGTCAACTTTCTTTTTTTAAATGGAACGATACGTTTTTTTATCCACCATCAAATAGTGCGTTTCAAGACGAATTCAATGACCTATGACTCAAGGTCATTCAAGGTCAAACTTGTAGTGAAGTTTTTGGTGTGACAATCCTCGTTTTGGTTTTTGAAAGTTCGAAGGCACAAAGTATATAAAGTACAAATAAAGCGATCAAGAATGAATTGTAATTGTTCCGACTAATGCGAGACTGAAGAAACAAAAACGAAATCATTGTATCGACGATTAGCTCTTGCAACTACAAAAATAGAATCAAACCAAAGATCCGAGTAAAGGCAAATGAACCTTTTATTCAACAATCTGTTATCGTAACGAATGCATATCTTAGCGTGACCGTTCACCCAGCCTCTTACCGTTTATCGGGTTTACCCATGTGCGTTTAACTATACTCTCGCGCTAAATGCAATCGCGCTAAAATTAATATATAGGACAATAACCGAGTACGAATGAATATTGATAAAACATTGTGGTCAAATTGTATATAACATTTATTCTTCTTGTACAACTGTTGTTTTCTCAGATACATATAAACCATCCAAGAACTTTCTGATATCCTTGTTCTTTACAGTTGTAGACTGCTGTATTAGGGCAGCTGAAACACAGACAGCAAAGGGTTCGTTAGCTTTGGTACTCGAAAGAAAGTTTCAAGCACAAGCTATTCCGATCGAATATTTACCAGAACGGGAGACATCTTCTAACGAATTTCCTTCGATGATCAATTCGTCCTTTTGTTTAGCTGAATTTGTAACAGTCACACCTGATGCCATCTTTACACGACGAATATACTTCTCTCCCAAGAAGTTACGGATTTCGATGACCGTGTTGTTTTCCGTCGTAACGCAATTGATGGGGAAGTGAGCGTATACCGCTCTCATTTTGTACTGATAGCCCTTCGTCACACCTTTAAGCATGTTTTCTATGTGCGAACAAACTGTACGTACAGCTGCTAATTCTTTCTTGGTGCCAAACCATTTTTCTACTTTCAGTAACCTTTGACTGATCATCTAAACAGAAATAACAGTAACATTAGCGGAACGGCGATAAACTGTGGTAGAGTATAAGTTCAATTTAGAATCGTTCAGGAAAGGACATATCATTTATAAGAAATGAAGGGGAATCCACATTATCATCATATAGCGATCATATACCGATCCAACTATAAATGTAATTATAAACTATTTGTGGGAATAATAGAATTACTTACACGAATGTCAAGCGCGAGGTGCTTAAAAGAGCGTTTAAGAACACCCCTTGGTCCTTTGACAGTCACCAAACGGGACTTGACCGTGACGGTCAAGTCCTTAGGTATTTTCACGGTCTGACTTGTCACAATTTGCTTCATCCTAAAATCAAATAACAAACCATTAATATGCAATCAAATCGAAAAACATCTAACCTAAAATAGTTAATGTATCCTTATGTCCGAAACGAAATCCAACAGGAATATTACAACTGAAACAATTTTCTATACAGAACACTGGTATCTATATTTTCGATTTTCGACAACCTAGGCGAGGTGTTATCAAATTTTTAGAAGCGATACAGAGAAAAGCAAATGTAATCTGTACAGTTTTCTAGTTGAATAACATATATTTATGTGCAGCTAAAAGTAAGAGAGACATGAATTTTTCCCGAAAATGGAATGTTGACAGAAACGGAAAAAGTATATATATATATAAGGTTATCTTTCACTATCTTCAAAATGAACACTTTTCTCGAAAATAATACTCAGCCTTGCAAAAATATGTTATATTACGCAAAATAATAGAATTAGTATGCGATAGCGTTTATTGCATTGCTGGATTGATTCGGATTTCACAAAGTATCCCTTCTCTCGAAGGGATTGTTTACCTCGCACACGCTACGGAATAACCGGAAAAGACCGACGCGCTGAGAAATCATGTCTGCACACTTTCCGAGTAAGCGAAACTTATAGATCAGCAAATCATGAACCGTCACCAGCCCCGCTATTCTCAACCGATAGATGGCGTACGACGATTCTCCGACCAATAGCGTCTCCCTACCATTGCGAGCGCTATCTTTATTGGCCAACGAATCGTCTTAGAGTTAGAACGAATACACTTTGCTCGCCATCGTCTGGCACGCGCACGGTACTCGAAAAACTCCAATGCATATATAGATCGGCTTGAATAAAAATCAATTACACACTTTATAAAAACGATAACTAAGAAATTTGTTTTCCTCTATCGTAAAAAATAAGTTTCTGTAACCCCGGTTCTCAAGTTTTGTCTAAAAAATACTGGAATAGAATAGACAATCGACTACCTATAGTTTAATTCTTTCGTGGTTGAATATTTGAACATGATTGGAACCAAATCTCCAAATGCAAAATGGCTGATTTCGTTAACGAAGTAGCTAGTGAGTAGCTAGACACGACTAGTGGCTTTTGTAGGTGAATTTTCTTTCAAGTATATTTACCAAGAACATTTGGCAGCATAACATTTTAGGATTGGTCGAACGTGTTTCAGGATATTTATAAATTTATTTATATTCTGTACATCGAAGTCCGTTACTTTCTTCGTTACTTTTCTTGCACAGTAAACATTTCAAGAAAATCCCGAAATATCGGGAGAAATTCGATTACTCGTAAGTAAATTTCTTGTGCGCGCTTTTTTTTTCAACGTATATGCATTATACTTTATACTTACTGTTAGTGTGTAATGTCTGGAAAGGATGAATAATTCGAAATCGTTTCCTATCTGTGCATGTTTTCCTTTCTAAGACAATCTCGTGAGTATTTACTCTGATTTACTCGCATCAGAGAGATCTGCTCTGGATCTGCTCGCATCGACGTTGATCGACGTTGGATCGTTGGCCGTTGGACATGGTTGGACACAGTCATCAGGGACAGAAACAAATGATCGAAGGATCTTTTCGAGGAGAACTCGGCCAACGAAAATATCAATGAAAAATCCTTTATACAACATAGGATCAAAACAAACAACCAATTTTCACGGTTTAAATATTTGAATTCGATGTGAATTTTCTCATAAAATATGAAACCTATAATTTTACATGAAAATAGAAAAAAAAGAACAAGTAAAGTGAAATTTCCTTAGATTAATTTCAATAAAAGTATTTCAAACTTAATGTGCTAATGTTAATACATTATCATTAAATATGGATAATAAAATTACTAAAGATATAAATGTAATTCGGAAGGATAATTTAGAGGAATCATCGGCTGCGTTGATCGCTAAGGAAATTGTCAAAAAATCAGCATTCTCTACCGAACCATTCGACGAGAAGGATATGTTAATAGCACAGTTGCAAGAACAAATTTCAAAGCAAAGAGAATGCATATTGTACTACGAGAGTATAGTGCAACTCATGAATTACAGACTCATGAAATTAAAAAAAGTTCTTAAAGCTCACGAATTATTGGAAGAACTCGATTCGTAATTCCGATTAACAGCAGGAACTTTGCTAAAAAGAAAATCTTCTTAAGACGTTCGGTAAAATCAAATTTTTTATATTTTTTATATTTTTACTAAAAAAATATGTATATATGCTATTACACATCTTTCTAATACAACCAACTATAGTTACATTAACAAATATTTGCATAGTTCTAGACAACATGTAAATATTATATATATATAATATCGATGAATGTAAAGAGTAATTTACATATTATCAAAGAACATTGTGTTTATTGAAAACTTTCTCCTTTTCTGTAACATATAAAAAGTTAAAGTGTGTTGGATTGTTCTCAAATTGTGAATTTCGTTTAACTTTTATATACAATTATAAGATAATATTAGTGACGATACGATTATACAATGTATTTATAGGAATTAAAGTAAAGTAAAATTTAGCTCCTCGATCGACTGTATAATAAATGTCGTTAAACGAGTATCGTGTAGCCTAAAGTGTAGCGAAAACTAATTTTTTGCAAATCTACTTCTTTAAACATTTTATTATACATTATAGAATTGAAGATGTATTAATGTTCTACAGTGTGCTGTACAGTGTGTTTCGGTATGATAGTTGGTATGATAGATGTTTGAAATCAAACACACATACTTTCGGTCAAAGTTCTGTTCTCGAAGAACTCGGAAATGTATTTTTCCTATGGCTAATGTGTCTGATCATTACTCATTATTTCTACTCGTAACAATAAATGCTGACAGTAGGGCATTGTCTACTTTATTATTTAGAAACAAATAATATCATATGTCACTGTTAATATTTACAAACAGTTGTATATAAGTGGAAATTATTAGTAATGGAAAGGCACACAAGTCAATTGGTACACGCATAGTACCTGATAAATATTCGAATTCGATTTTTTAAAATTACGTTCTCGTTTATATTTGTACATATATATATATATATATATCGACTACTAATCAATCTCTTGCTTGGATCCACTATTCGTCTTGAAACACCTTGTATTAACTCAGTTCGCTAATATTAAACTTTGTGCAGTTTACGAAGCGTTAATGTAACTACTTAATTAAACATAGTCTGTAAAAACAGAATAAATTAAGTCTCTCCTTGATTGTGTAATAATGTACATACATAATGTATATATATAATATATATGTACGTTCTATCGTTTGAAAGAATTTATATTCTATTACGTTATATTGCATGAGAAATTCATATATATTCGTTCCTACATGAACATTTTTCGTTAATTCATTTGCAAAAAATATGTTTTAAATGCTCTGCATTTACTGTGACATTTCAATGTATACATGTATGGATGTTAGAAAGTTATCGAAAAGTACACAAAATGCAAAAGTTTATTTCATTTAGTACTTTAAGTAGCAATATATACGCTGTAATGCGTTAATGTGCGTAAAAGAAAGTACTAAAAACATTGATACTACAAAATATAGAATAAGATGTATTTTACAATACTTGTGTACCGAAATATAATAAATAAAATTATGAGTAAAATAAGGCAATACTATAAAATGTTTTAAGATCATGTCTTTGCGTTGTCCGTTTAGAAAACAATATCGTCGTTAACAAAATTTATGACCTAAATGTTAATTCTAGTTTGGCGGTTGTGGAATGGATGTGAAAGATGAAAGATGTAGAAAAAGAGATGAAAAAGAAAAGGAGCATTTCCCGCTAGTCGACCTTTACCGTCGTAGACAATATAGTGCTACAAAAAAGGGTTGAATTTTGGCTTTTTCAAGCTTGGACAAATAAATAGAACATCTGGAATAACATTTCTTGTACTTGCGGTTGCATTTGAAATATTTAAACACGAATTTCACCGCGCTGTTTATTTATTTGATATTTCTACTGATAATCTACTAGGTAAACAAAACTTTGTCTCTTTGATATTGTATCATATTATTTCAGAGACACCCTATATGGGAACTATAATAAGAAACCGTGGAAAGGATGTTGTCTTAGAGAAAAGTCCTCTAGCGGTGAAGACGCGAAGTCCCGCCACACTAGTCATTAAATTTAAATACAAACTACGTTATTACAGATTACAATATATCACCCACGTGTGATATACTAAATTTTAATAATAATTTTTCCAAGTTATTTTTTACACTTTACAATCCAATCTTTCCTCTTTTTTTTTAGCAGATTTGATAAAACTCATTGAAACGAACGTATTCACGTAAAGAAAACAGATCGTCATTTATTCAGTATATATGTTAATAAAGCATGAGGAAACGTGTCCATAATTTTTACCCGAAGATGATAACTAAATAACATTAAAACCAGTATTAAGTGGTAAATCGAACACATCTTTCGAACGCACAAGAGGAGAGTATACATATATTACATTACTGAATTTCGGATATGCATATTTCTTGTCTTGTATGTATATTGCTACTTGGAAACTTGATAAAATGCAGCTTGAAACGATATCTTTACACTCACTTTACAGTAGATTCATAAATAATGTAATTCTTGAGTCTTGTTTTCGACTTTTCTTCCTTCCAAAAACAAAAAAGAATAAAAGATATTATAGAACGTAATAATAATGTACGCGTTAGAAAATACAAATGACAATGATTATAAAAAGTCTCTGTCTCTTCGAATTCTCAGAACACTATCACACAATTACAAGTCCCTCGGATTCTGTGTTTCTGCGCGATAAGTATGAAGTTCTATTCTCTTCCAGAGCAAAAAATAGAAGTATCTATAGCGAATTCTGGTCCGCAAACAATTATTTAGCGGCGAAAGATTCATATGTTTGCTTGTTAACGCGCGTATGCACAAGCAAAGAGGTATTCTGTAAGTTTACATCGAAAAGTGGCAACCCTAGTAATCTGCCTGCATAGATAATCGTTGATTGTTACTTGGCTTCAAAGGTATCGTACAATGACGCGCGTCTGGAAATCTCTCATAGTATCTTTCCAATCTCAGGTACTTTACAGTTACTAAGTGACCTGAAACAATGTAATCTTCGAATGAAATAATAATCCAGCGCAAAGACACGTGTGTGTGTGTGTGTGTGTAATTCATCAAAACGAAATAGTATTAACCCGTAGCACTCGAACGACGACTCAGAGGCGGAGTCATCACTGTGATATCAAATTCAAAATATTGTTCAGATTATTATCAGATGGATCAGTTTCATACGCATAAAGTGATAAAATCGTGTAGATTCAAATAGTTCCGAGCGCAAAAGGTTAAACCTATCTCTGCGATGCTCTTCGGTATAAACGGTTCATTTTATACTATTCGATGCTTACCATCGAACCAACATCCGTGTAAAGCCCTGTAAGCTTTCCCTGCGTCTTCTTGCGACATACACTTCATGTAAACACACCCTTCTCGACTTCCACGATCTACACGGATGTGAAGTATTTTTACACCTTCCCCGCATTTCTCTAGAATAGCGTCCTGTACCTTTGTTTCCCAGTCATCCTCGAATTCTCTAAACGAACGTAAACCATGCATACGTACGAATACATGCCGACGATATCATCGGAAAAAATGATGGAGAAACGATTAAAAACGCTTACACGTCTGCATCGAACATATGTCTTATCTTCAAACAGGGTGTTGGCGAACACGTCAAGCTGTTAACCGAACCTTCCATTGTTTCGAACGCTTGGCCTTGCCATACTTTGGACTTTTTGTTCAGAACGAAATTCTGTGCGTTCGATTTGTTAAGACTGTTATTAGGCAGCCAACGCCACACGTGAAACTCTTCCCCCGCAACCTGCTGCACTTCCCTTCGAATTCTGGAAGCCGTTATTCATTTTCAAAGAACAGACTCGAGAACCGAGCCACGGAAGAACAAAGCCACCGAGAAGCAATCGAAGAGCTTACCTGGATTCGTTCTCGTCCAAAAATTTCACCGCTCTCTCCCATAGGCTGGCCATCTTTTTACGGTCTTTGGGTGGTATCAGATTATCGCGTACATGACTGATAGCAAGAAAACTTTCTTGCGTGCCACCGGGCGATGCTACAGCAGCATTTTGATGATGCATTTCAACCATGTTAATAATCTCGCTAACAAGCTTAAACACTTCCCTCTCTGTACTTTTCTTGTACTTTATATACCAAACGAATAATTTCTGCAATCCTATAGCTGCTAGGAGGCCTGAGAATATATTGCGACATTATTTCTATAAGATACTGTACTGCTTACGATTAAAACAATTCAATTGCAGATGTTGATAGAATACATTTCCACGTTCGCGCGTTCGTGTTAATCTTCGAAATATTACGAAATAAAAATGTGAACTATACAATAGTTGACACGGCTAACAAACAAAAGAAATGTTTTCTAGAAAAATCTGCGGTCTAATTAACACACACTGTATTCTCAGTCAAACATTATCATGCGATAATATACACTGCATGCCAAAGAAAATCGCATAACATAGATTATTACAATCAGAAAGGAATAATTTACTAATGCGACACAGTTACAGAATGAAAGTATGTAGTTTTGTAACAAAACGAAATAGTTTCGATGTAAGAATATTATCGCGTTGCGTAGAACCTCGTCAGCACAGGTTATCTCAAGAAAATTCATCCCATAATAAGTCGGTAAAAAATTTACCAAGTGACACAATCAGAAGAGAGGAGAATATGGTGAAGAGCTTATTTTTAACGAGACATTGCATCGGTAATTCTGGGTTCGTGATCACCATTCCAACTTTCCCGTTTAAGCGAGTGGAAAATAATTTATCCTGCAAGAAAAGGACGCGTTTCCCTTTAATTTATATTACACGTCATCGAAAATCAATTGTATTAATCGCAACGATGGAAAAGCTTTTACAATACCAAGGAATCCAAAATTTCACCGGGAACTCCGTTATCATCATTTATGTCTATCAAAGAAATACCCCATTTAGGATTTTTAATGACGAGCAACTGTGCATTTTGCAAATCCTCTTTCACCTCCAAACTTTTCTGTAAAACAATTTCATGATTGCACATATAGCCAAGTTCGTACAATAATTTTCGTTCCGTTACAATTAATTCAACCTACCACTTTACTGCTCGTAAACATTTGCATGATTTCGGAATCGGTCAGATAAGGAGTTTCGCTGGAATTGTCGCATATCATGGACACTGCCTTTTTTGTTAAAATCGGTTGAAGTCGCTTTAATAGCTGTAGTACAGAATCTATGTTTTCTTTCATTACACAATTAACTCCGGGCGATTCATAGTCAGCTCCATCAAAGCATAACGGTATGTTGCTATCTATAAATTGAAATATATACGTATATAATAGGAATCGATAATCAAAATTAGAATTTTTCTATTCAATCGAATATGTAATGCATTTGAAATATATGTATATTCTATATATGTATATGTATGTATATGGAAATATGTACATATAAATTGTACATGACAAAAAGAAAAATTATTTGACAGTTTGAACCAAACAATAGAAAACAGGATAAGATCGTTATTGTATAATGGGAAAGGAAATAAAATATCAAAATTAATACATCGTTAATACATATTATTTTATTAAACACGTTAAAAAAACAATACATATTTCAAATAGAATCTTGCAAAACTGATTACACATCTCAATTTTAAAAAGTTCATATAAGAGAGAGAACGTATAAAATACTCGTATTAAATACGATAAAATCTTGACGCTACGAAAAACAATTTTAGATGTTGTTTCTTTGTTCAATATCCAATATGTTTAATACAATAGCATGCAATGGGGCTAACATACACCATGCAATAAGTTAATGGAATCTAAAGTACAAAAATTTCATCCTCCAGAAATATATCTTAGCTAGTTTATATTTATAAATGTTCTCTTTAAAAAATCTGATTATAGAATACGTTTTGTATATGTATTACCTTCTAGTGCTAATAATTATTTGATTTCAATATAATAGAGTTATATATAATTCAAACTCATGATGCATAACATATATATTGCAACATACTTATTGTTAATATATTTACCAACTTAATTCAGAAACTTTCCCAGAAACTTAGAATACTTAGAGTATGTAAATTTTCTGTTTCATTATAGTCTGACAAGAGTACGTTTCTATAAATCTTATTTAAACAATACTACGATTCTGAATACCTACCCGTTGAAAGCGAGGGAAATGTTTCTGATTTCCCACCGAGTCCCATGTATATAACTGCAAGTATTCCGAAAAATAAGGCCAGTACCACAACCAGGATTACAGACACCATGTTCTGGTTGTTGCGCATATCTTCTCTGCCTGTGGCCGATGGCTTAAACGTTCTACCCATTGTTTCTCGAGGTCTATCTAACGTTGTCGCGTGTCTTGAACCAAACAATTTTCATATTTAGATTACTGTATACGATAGTCTAATATTACAACAGTCTTTTATAATACCTCGGACTCGTTGTCGAGTACAGCGATCTTGTAGAAGAGAAGTGACCATTCGAATCTTTTTCTTTTGGCTCCGATAAATTAGACGTATGGCGTAAAGTTGGACCTAGACGGTGGTAAAAAACATTACATATTTTTCAATCAATATTACATAGAGAACATTGAGAAGAATTTTTATTCTTTATTCGGATGACTCGATACCAAACTTACTCTTTAAACTGGACAAAGAGGCAGACGCCGGATTGCCCATAGATGCACGCGAACTGAGTCTTCTAGTAAATTCGGATAAAAATGGTGTTTCATAATTTGCCAATAGATCTCTTTGATCCGAGCTGTCTTTTGTACAAATATCTTCCTTTTGAGAATGTATCGGAGAGATATTCGAATCGAAAAACGGTTCGCTGTATTTATTGTCTTTTACGGTATGTATAGATCTGGATTTCGAATCGTATAATTTTGTAACTGGCTCGTGTTCGGACATGTTGTGTTCGTACGATCTAGAGTCATGGGATTTACCAACATTGGATACATATTTAGATGGAGAATATCTTCTATTTACTTCCTCCACGACATCCGAGTCCGAGCCTGTCTCTAAGCCGTCGGTAACGCTCGACGTCTTGTTAGTCTTGACATATTTTTTCTGTGTGGTTTTCGTTACCGTACGAGTCGTGAAGGACGACGAACTATCGTAATCGGGTGCTACGGGATCCTTAAACTCAGGGTGCGCTATCTTCTCTTTAACTGAACTTTTCGATATGCATGTATCCGAAGATGGTAGAACCGACGACGGCGGAGGCATCGGATTTGCCAGAGTTTGTCGTCGAGCATTAGCTGTTGCCTTTTTCTTTTTTGTGGATGTTGAACTCGAGTCATCGTCCGTATCCTCGCTACTGTATCTAACGCATGAGAAAATTTGATTAGAAGATAAAAGAATTGTAACAGAAATTCCCAGCATTATGTAAGAGAGCATATAACATAAACACAACAAATCAATTTTGAAATACAACGGTATTACAGATAAACATCGCTGCGAATAAGAATACAGATCGTAAAACCGAATCTGTTGTTTGGATAATTACTTGGAACTCGCTATGTCTACGGGGACCGATTAAAAATTGGAAGGATACGTGCTAAAATTACCTGGCAGCTAACGAATACCTCGAACCCGAGCCCCGTGCTTCGATTAGACTTTTTAATTTTTTCGCAAGGATTTTTCTGGTGGTGTGTGTCACTGGGCCCACCGGGTACCCGTATTCCATCAGCTTGCTGCGTAGCTCCGCATCGCTCAGTGTGTCTACCGACATTTTGTTTACAAAAGAAAAAAAAAAGTTCCTCCTCTGAAAAGGACCCGGTAGAAAAGTTCCCTCGTGGACGAACCTCCGCGCTACGCACTCACGGGAAGCGTGATCAGAATTTTCGCCAAGCGTTCCCGCAGAACCTAATATTCACAACACCATCGGTGTCCACGCGTGCCACCTTTCACGACGTCATAAATGGTCCGCGTAACACTTGAACACTTTGGAAAATAATCTTGGTTAGAACTAAACAAATGGCGCAATTTTCTAACGGTCGCGGTCGCGCGCATACTCATCCATACCATTTCACTTCACGCTTCACGCCGCTCAACTCTGTCATCCATAGTCATGGAACAAGGTTAATCGAGATAATCCAACCGGTCCATGCACGGCAATGCACGGACACGGACACGGACACGGACACGGACCAACGAAACTCCTCGCGTACCTCTTTCACGTTCACGTTCAGTTCACGTTCGTAGCCGTGAACAGCCGTGAATTAGGCGATCTTGAATATCCGCGGACAAACGGCGTTGCCTTCCGAGCCAGTGGATAAAAGAGTGCATACGCGAAATCGGAAACGTTGGAAAATGCGGCAGTATTTGAAACGGTACAAAACGGTTTTTAACGTACATAACCACAGAGAGAAAATGAGAGCACTCACTCCCTGAGGATTTTCTGTGCCCTTGTTATATGATAGCGCTACACCTCGGCGAACTATATAGAACGTAAACGATTCCTTCGTAGCATGGACCAGAACCATGTTAGCATTAGCTGAAACCCAACCACAGACGAGATATACCTAAATAGACCTGACACCTTATGGGACTTGGTGTCCACAGGAATCTGTAGCACCGACACCTTAAAATGCCAGTGATTTTAGCGTCCTCTAAAAACTTAAACGGTAGACGTAACAATATTGCGTTCGACAGCACAAGCTTTAAAATTGCTAACTCTAAACAACTACATCCATAATCTCGAGAACGAGGCCTGAATGGTAATAGAGTCACTCTGAGGTGCTCTGAGGCTTTAACGCACCAATACCGACGGACACTAAAATACATTGGGTGCCAGATCTATTCCTATATCTCGTCTGTGACCCAACTGCTGTATTGTATGTACTTACTTGATTCCAAACAGATAATAGCATAAAATCAAAAAATGTAGATTTGCTGTTATCGAAAATTTCTACAACTTTTCATTTTCTTCACTTTTAATTATTTAACAACGTTCATTACAATATTTGGGACATAATTCGTATCACGAGTGTCATACGTTATTATAGGACAAATAATTAACTATTACTTTTCTAGTCTCAACTCGTCAGATATATGTAAGCAATCTGTAAACATTTTTCATACTTAGCGGTACAGAGTATGCGCAGAAATGCCACCAATAAAATTCAGGCTGACTTGTGACCCTGCCTCCTCCGCAGAAATATCCACCCCCCTTGCCCATAATACTAGCTCACGCTCCATCCCTATTCCTATTATGTATATCCATGTTCTAAATATATTCATGCCATGAACTTCATGGTCTAAAATTCTGAGGCTACGTTTCGCACTTACGAACGCATGCGTTTTCGATTGCGAGTTTCGTCTCAGGTGTACGCTATGGTCCATGGAGCATGGACTACCCTGCTTCACCTGGCTTCACCTGCTTTCAACCTTCTTCTTCAAGTTTTCGTTCAAAAGATACTTATTAGGTACATCTCTGAACGAGTATTTCCTAATGATACATTTTTTCGTAATGTTTACATTACTCGAAAGAGGGGTATATCGGGCCAGCTAAATTCTACATTTCAGACATCATTGATTTGCGATTTTGGAGCAGCATCAAGCAGCATTTTGGAAATGTGCTTGGGTAATGTTAATGCTCATACGCTAATTATAGAACGTACATGCAATCGAATTATGCGTAGCCTTCGTTCTTGAAAAAGAGATGAACTAATACTAGAAATCAAAAAACTGTTGCGATTCTTTGAATATGAACGATCAATATATTTGCAGGATACGGTACTATATTTATTAATATCTATATAGGAGAATATAATAGGTATGAAATAACTAATAAAAGCTATTATATACTATACATGTTTCTAATAAGTGTCATTTGATCCGTAAGGATAAAAAAAATAATCGAAATTAAACATGAATCGGTATGAAATAATCGAAATGGAACAAAATAAAAATGATGAAAAATATTTACTTATCTGGTAGGTATTCTAGGTATAGGTATATATATATTGATATATATTATCAGAGAGGAAATGAGAGTGCTCACGCCCAGGTTTTGACCGTGCCCGATATAGTGCTGCCCCCACACAAAATCCTAGCCTGAATCAGCTCCTAGACCGGCGGTAGAGCTGGGTAGAGCGGACGCTTGGCTGTTCTGTTTCATGCTAAAATTGGTGTGCTCTCTGTTACGTGGTAAAAGTGGGCTCTACCGCCGGTATAGGAGCTGTTCCGTGCTAAGCGTGCCAAACAGTGGAGTCAAGTTCAGAGATAGGCGTGAGCACTCTCATTTCCTCTCTGATATTATATATATACAGTAAGTAAATCATGGTTAGAAAAACACATGATACACTGCTGCGGAGGCGTCCGGACTGGTCCGTTATCGTCGTTGTTCGATACAATCAATGAATCAATTGAAAGCAAATCGTGTTTTCTAGTTTTTTATATATTACATATAACAATCGGGATAATTTAGCCCCGGTCACCCTTACCTTTTTCTTTACAAAATTGTAAAACTCCAGAAAATTGTTTAGGGTCATTGTTGGATTTGTCATATGTTGGCAGAAATTTTATCACTATTTCTGGGTTTCTGCCAAAGAAACAGAGCTTATGGCTTATTCAGCACAGCAGTCAGAATTCTGAACAATAAACTTTCTTTGTGCTTTCCTGTCAGTTACAATTTGAAAATAGAGAGTCATTTCTCAGTGGATTAAGAGTGATTGGAGAAAGATGCAGGAAGAACTGAAGCTAATGAAAGAGCAAGTGTCTCCGATATTTAATCATTTAATTTGTTATTATATGTTTCTATACGTATTTGTAAATTATTTTTAGTAAAATGCACAGAAAAATTAGGTATCTGGAAATGACTGTGTAGAAACGTGAAAGTTTTTCTGTTCATAAACCAATGGATTCTATTTTAACATATAATAGTTAGAAATGTGTTATGCGATTCAATTAGCGTAAAGAAATGAAATAATGTCTAGCGGTAATGGAATATTTGATTATATTTAATATGGGTTTCATTTACTATGCGCAGGTGCAAGAAAAAAATGAAAATGAAACGCAGCAGATCTTTGTCCCCCAAACCGTCGAGCAGCGAGGATGATACCAAACGTATTAGACTCGAAGAGGATACAGAAGAAGACAAAGCAATATTATATCCGCATATGTTGGATTTCTCGGATGATGTTTTACTAAACATATTTCAATATTTGGCCCCCCAAGATCTTATGGCGATAAGCTTGTGAGTTTGAACAAGAGTATATAGTAGGTTCTCGCTGGTCGCATTCCCGTTGAATGCCTGTTCTACCCTAGGTGGGAACATAGCTTCATGGAAATGGTAATTTGACCAAGGCGTCGCGAGTCGTGTCACCAAACTGTGTCTTATATGTGTATCGTTATACGTACGTATCGATCGTGGCTTGGATAGAATAGCGGGGGAGTCGTAGGTGGGAAATCTTATGCGATCGATGGACCAATTTCCAGTCCTGTCATCTAATGCGAAAAGCGAGTACCTATTATAAACAAATAACTTTTTCACGATTAGTTTGATAAAAAATTTATGCATTTATTATAATTAACATTCGAGTAGATGTTGTCAACGATTTGGACAAGTAGCGCAAGACAAAACATTGTGGAGGAGAGTAGATTTTCGTTCATTGCCTATAAAATTGAAGGATTTCATGAACGAATACATAAAATTCCTTCAGCCTGTAACAACAACCCTTGCGATTCGTCGCAGTTTGGGTAATGGAGAAATAGGACGTCTTAGTCTTCGTTTCTTCAGTACTATTAAAAACGTGTGTACTCAACTTAAAGAATTAATCATCGAGGACTACAGTATTCATGCAGATACGGTGAGTCGGATCGTGTAATCAATGAAACTAGTCTCGTACGAACAAAGAAATAAAATAAGTAATTTTTTGTGCGTGTGTTTGCAGATTGCGATCACAGATTTTCCACATACTCTTGAAAAGCTTTCATTGAAGGGCTGTGAAATGGGTTATTTGCGTAGGAATAAGTCATATTTCTTTCACATGAACATCCATATGCCTAATCTAACAGTAAGAAACTTTACTTAACAATTGCATGAATTTTTATGTTGCTCTACATTACTTATGTTTCGTTACTCTTTAATGCTGTGTTCATTTTTCATATTTGGTTACATGCGAATCACTATAAATTACAGAACAACTATACTTATACTAATTGAAAATTGAGACGTACTTGTGCCTAAAATTCATTTGGTAGGTTTACTTTGCAATAACATTTTCCAAACCCTTACCAAAGCAATAATATTACAAAAATATCCATTTTATTTGTATGATTTTATATTTTCTAAATCTTTTGCTGGTAAATATATATATATATATATATATTTTTTTTTCTTGTTAAACAGTACTTTACTGTTTTTAATTTGTATATTTTTCAGTGTTTGATTTTAAGCAACTGTCAATGGTTTACTCCACATTCGCTGTTGGTTATTAGTAAAATGCCAAACTTAAAAGAATTGCGATTAAATTCTTGTCATACTTTGGGCGAATGCGTTGCTTATACTAGTTTAGCAACACGATTTGGATTTAAAAAATTGGAGGTGCGCACTTTACTTTTTTCAATTCTGAATGTTTCTAATGTATCGTGACAATGGAATAATTGTATTTTCATATGTTAGATTCTGGATTTACGAGATACAGCACTTGGCGACAGCGAAGTTTGTTGCTTCAGTTCCACTAGTACCTTGACTCATCTCTATCTAGAATGCCCTTCCAGTTTAAGACATACAGAATTAAAAGATCAGGAGTCACGACCTTTGGATAGAGAAGCTTTATTGAATGTACCACCGGCATACGAAGATGCACACGTTGCACAGTTCTGGGTCGAAGATGGATTCCGATGGGAAAATAATTCATTCGGACATTGCGTAATAACAGACAGAGCAATTTGTGTCCTTGGAAGCGATATGTTTGATCGTAAGATGGTCAAGGACTTGGCAGAAGGAGTAATAGTTGTAGAAGACGGTGAACGAGTATTTAACAATCCACATTTGAAAACATTGGTCGTTAGAAATTATCGGGACGTTACAAATTCAAGTCTCGTGCATTTGGCGTTTAATACATCCAGCCTCGAGTATTTGGATGTCACCGGTACTTCTGTTACTAGGCAAGGCGTCGAAGCTTTCAAGTCTGAGAAAGCAAACGTTAAATTATTGTCCTCGTTCGATGAAACATAGTTATAACGGACTGCATGAATCGTGAATTTAACATGATTTCAGTGTATGTCTCGCGTGTGTGAATATTGACGAACGACATTTAATAAAACACAAAGCCACGCCGAAGGCTTTGATAATGCGATACTGCTACAGTTGAATGAATTTATTTTTCGCGAAGCAAACAGAAGAATTAGAAGTAAATAGCTTTTTACTTTGACAAAATAGTAAATGTAAAGGAAAAACGCGGATCATGGAAGAATATTTGAAATCGATACTTGAGTTTACAATCTACGTGTAAACTGTGTTCAGTGTATTTATTTTGCAAGTGCTCCAGTTACATTGGTAATGCAAATACGTATTTGTGTGTAATTTAATAAGATATTAAATTTTACTTCGATACACACTTATTAGTATAGCACGATACTAGAATCTCTTTATATTAGCGATAATGAAATCTCATTGTCAGACCGAACGAAATGTAGAAATTCATGGATATATATATACATATATATATATATATATATATATATA
>CM052277.1:7503242-7692625 GCA_028455795.1 Lasioglossum marginatum | reverse complement strand
AGCTATACAAATAAGTAAATTTTGTACATAAGCGTGGTGTTCCAAAATTTTGTGCGTTTTGCCAATTGAGGTTATACATATATATAAATATTTATATCCTCAAAATGAATGAAAAACAAAAGGTGTTAATTTGTGGAGACGTAGAAGGTCATTTCAAGTTTTTGTTCAATAAAGTCGAGGCGATTAATAAAAAAAGCGGTCCCTTTGATTTCTTGCTATGCGTGGGAAATTTTTTCGGCGAAGATAACATTGAACTCGAGGTTTATAAAAATGCTGCTAAAGATATTTCAGTTCCAACTTATATTATCGGCGCAAATAGGGAGTCGGATTTAAAAAATTATCCAGATGAAGACGGTTGCGAAATATGTCACAATCTTACATATTTAGGAAAGCGGGGTATATACACTGCTACATCGGGCCTCAAAATAGCCTATGTCAGTGGTACAGAAAGTAATTCTTCCGAATTAAAGTCTATTTGTTTCAATGAGAACGATGTTGTGTCAATTAGGAATTCTTGCTTGAGAGGTCAACCTAGTTTTCGCGGCATTGACATATTGTTGACATCTCCTTGGCCTGCAGGAGTTACAAATCTTGATCCAAATAAACCAAATTTTACTTATCAGGGTTCAAAATTAATTGCATGGCTGGCTGCGCAAGTAAAGCCACGGTATCACGTATCGGCGTTAGAAGGAATTCATTATGAAAGACCACCGTATAGGTAAATATAATATAATATATTATAATTAGTTTTAAGGATTACCATAGGGCTGCTCTTTTCCTTGCGTAATGCAAGTTATAGTAGATTTGGACGAGAAGATGCAAGAAATCCAAGCATTTCCAGGATTGCAAGGGTGAGGGATGAGGGCGAGGCCTTCTCATTTCTCGATAATGCAAAGATGGGGTTTTTCGGTAGCCAAAAGCACTAGATAAAAGATCAATCTAGGCCGCAATTGCCCTCGAAAGTCCTATTGCCCTCGTGAGTCCGTTCCCTTAATCTTTTGCATTCTGTTGTCCAGTGTGACTCGACATCGGAGAAAGGAAAATGTAAACAGAACGTGTTTTTATATGTATTTGGTTCTTCCTTTATTTATTTAAGTCTTGAAACAAATGTTAAGTTGAAAACAAATATAAGTTCCACAAATATAAATTACAATAAAGTTTGAGAGCTATATTTAATATAATTAATAAACAATATTGTTTAAAAGAAGTAGCAGTCAAGGAACTGCCCTTTGAAGTAGATTTCAAATGAAACGCTTAAAATAGTAGAGAGTTGTTGGCAACAAAATTGAAAAATAATATGTAGTGCGAAGGGTTAAGGCAAAAATTTCTGGTTACGCAAAGAAAAGTTCACCCTGTTATAGTATAACATGACAGTTTACTTACAAGAACGATGTTACCTTTCAGGAATCAAAGTCAACAGGATGGCAACATGGAAATAGCAACAAGATTTATAGCACTTGCACCTGTAGTGAATACTCGAAAGAAAAAATGGTTGTATGCGCTGAATTTGACGCCTGTCGACAGAACACGTTTGTCCGATTTGGTCATGAAAACAACAGACGAAACAAACAGTCCTTATCCTAAGTCAATGTTATCAAACCAGCCTAGTGCGCAAAGAGAAGAGCCAACGAAATGCACACAATACTTTTATGACATGGAATCCAAAGATACAAAAAGATCGAAACATTCGGAAGGACGTAATAAAAGACCAAAACCAGAATTTGACCAAGCAAAATGCTGGTTTTGCCTGTCCAGTCCTGAAGTTTCTAAACATTTGGTAATATCGGTTGGAACGGAAAATTATGTTGCTCTTGCTCGAGGTGGACTAGTCGAAGAACACTTTTTAATTTTACCAATAACGCATCATCAAAGTCTTTCTATTTTACCACAAGATGTGAAAGAAGAAATGGATCGGTACAAAAATGCTATTGCAAAATACTATGGTACCGTAGATAAAGTACCTGTATTCTTTGAACGAAATTACAAGACTTCTCACTGTCAGTTGCAAGTTATACCTGTTCACAAAAATCTAGCGCCTGCTTTAAAGGAAACGTTTATGGTAAATTGTTGTGTTACTATTCTTTGATAAATGTTAATTAACGTAGTACTAACTATTTTACTATTTGTAGGAAATGGCGGAGTGTAATAATTTCGAAATTATTGAGCTACCGTTGCATACAGATTTGCAGCAAATTGCAAAACCAGGTGTATTGTATTTTTATGTAGAATTGCCAAGCGGAGAAAAATTGTATTATAGAATCAAAAAAGATTTTCCACTCCAATTTGGAAGAGAAGTACTAGCAGCTGATAGAATATTGGATATCGGTGAGAGAATTGACTGGAAAGATTGTCAAATGACCAAGGAAGAAGAAATTGAACTGGCAAACAGAATTAGGAAAGAATTTCAACCATTTGATTTAGATATATGAAATTGTATAAAGAATCAACAAACTTATATTGTAATATATGTACATAAATTGACACATGAATCTTTTCTTAAAATATGTAACAAAAATAATTCTTTATAATGAAGAACGAGACTATTGTTATTAATTCAGTGTTCCCTTTTGCTGGTACAATAATTCATAATCTTGTGGAGTTGCTAGAGGATCTAATCCATCCTTTTTCATTTGTAGTGCTATGTCAAACAAGTAATCGTAACATTCCGTCCTATAAAATATATATATATACCATTATATAATATTATAATAAGGAAAAAATATAGTACAGTCATGAGAAATTAATAGTATATACATGGTTTTTGCTTGTTGCCATGAATCACCCCAAACATAGATTCCATGTCTTCTTACTAATACAGCACATGTTTCTGGATAAGCAGTAATGGTTCTATCCAATTGGTCGGTCAAGTCTTCTTCGAATGGTGTATTTTCAATTATAGGGACTACGAGTTGTTCGTCATAGCGATATGCTCTCCCTAATTTCTGATTTCTTATGCCTATTATAATTTTTAGTATATTTTTACCAGGGTCGGGTCGGGAACACCAGGTCGGGAAATTTTTTCAGGATCGGGACGGGCACCCGAAAATTTTGAGTTTCTCTAAAGAATAATTTATTCTTTACATATTTAACGCTAACCGTACCACGACCGGTCAAATGACCGGTTGCACATTTTTTCTTTCTTAATTATTGAAATTATAAACACGCTTCCATCAGAAATTATTCAATAAATTTCTTTATTTAATCACGTATTATTATAAAAATTGTGGAAAATCTAAATAAGTTCTGAACAGTTCTTGTTGTAATTTTTATAAAACAATGTATATCCGACACATTTTGTAGCCGGTTATGGTTAACGTTAATATGATATAGATATTTAATTATTGTAGAAAATTCTTTTCGTTAAAAGAATGTTGTCCATCACGAATTCTTTTCAAGAGTATCATAATATGTCATATTCTCGAAATTTTCAGAAACCCAACCCGACTCGTCCCGATCATCGGTTCTCGCACACCTCTAATTTTGACAGATGTGTTGACATACAGTCTCATATAATACTTAGATAAAATACCTTTTATCATTTCAAGATGAGTGATACGAAATTCTTTACCAGGCCAATGCAACGTGACCATCACAGCAAATTTTGAATGAGTATGAATTACAGCTCCTGCATTTCTTCTTAAATATGCACACATAAATAATGGCGTGCATTGTGATTTTTTTAATTTTCTGTCCGACGGCGGTAATTCTAAATCTTTCCCATTAATATCTTGTACAAACATCTCATCTGAACAGATACGCTCCTTCTGAACACCAGATGGAGCAATATATATTTTGTCTCTACAAAAAATATCATTTCAATAATATTTTATGTTATATTATATGTAGTACGATAAATGCATAAATATTGCTAACTCATGTTTAATAGATATGCCTCCACCAGTACCAGTGACCCATCCAAGATCATAAAATTGCCTACATAATTCAGGAATCAAATTTCTTGGGTGTTCCTGTAAGATAGAATAATTTATATAATAATGTGCGAATATTCTAATAACAATACGTACTGTTATATATTTTTAATATACCTTATCAAGATCCATCACATTAAACAAAGACAAAGACATTTTTTACGGTGATAACAATTCTGCAATGAATATTATGATGTATTTCATAAACTTTTTATCAAATTCTTATCAGTTTTACTCGGTAATCGCCAGTAATCGCGTACGCGGTAACGCGGTATAGTTGGGTATAGTATACTGTTTACATACACCCATTGACATCAGTATAAACGTAAACGAATTTGTTCGTATCAGTTACACTCACGTGATGAAATATTGTACGCTTTCCATGCGCATGCGCGACTAAAGCCTGGAACATACGTACATATGTCCCAAGTTTGTGGGGAAAGTAGTGGGGAACTATTACTGGTAGGAGACAGTAGGAGAAGTTCATTTATATATTATTGTTGCGTCGCGGTTTGGGGAAATTAGGGATTTCCGTAGGTTCGGATTGGTTCGGATGCCCGTGGAGCGCTGAAGCACTCTGCTCGTGGAAGATTCTTTGGAAGAAAATAACTTGTGAACAAGAAATTGTAGATAAAGACAGACTTATTTGTACTCTGCGTTATAGCTCGATGATTCAGGTTGAATTGCTGAATTGCAATTCCCGGCCCGGCGTTTAAATCCTCTTTCAGTGTCCTTTTCCTCGTGCAATAGGAAAATTCAGGTCCCTTCCTGCACCTGGGCTGGTTGATTCGTCCTCCGGCTGCTGCTCGATGGTGATTGGTGGTGGAGGTGCGCGCAAGGGAGAAGTGAACGGCCGCAGAAACAGTTTTCTAGCAACCTAACGGGAATTTGTTTATGGGTTTATGGACGTGCACTCGGTGTGTCTCCTGCTCGTACCTACTTGCCTATTGTTCGATCGCACGTTCGATCGCACCAAACAAAGGTCCTTTGTTTGAAACGGAACTTTTGAAGTCCTTGAAGAGGCTGGGGCTGGGAGTCGTTTCTCGGGTCCGTTTTACTGTTCTGTTCCTCATTCAAGGGATAATCCGGTCGAAGTGTTTTAAGGGGTGTTGGTTATAATAATAATTGGCTTCTTTACCTTACTTCTATTTTTAGTAGCAATATATACTTTGTCTACCTATCTAACAAGAGTTTTGCCTATTTCTGCATTCGAATACGCTATATTTAAGCTGAGAATATAGCTATATTTGATAATTCTTAGGATGTCGCTGATCTCGCGACAGAGTGCAGCAGTTAGTTTAAAAAATCATTCGACTGAAAATAGTAATTGGCTACTATCGATTTAGTCGATAGTTTTAGTCGATCACCTATATCTGGTCTGTGCTACTATATATACTACTCGGTACTCTGTGTACTACTCGGTACTACATACTGCGACTAATATAAAAACAAATAAAAATCGTATTAAACAAACGAATGTATCATATGTCCAGCACAATAAAGTATTATTTATTTACGTTTTTGTTAAATTTTCTAGTGAAACGACCTCTGTAGTTCACATTGTTTTGATGAAAGTTCCTTAGGTTAGTTAGTTAGGCTAATACAATTAAAATAGAATTGCAAAAAAATGGATTCGGATGATGTCACGTTGCTAGCTCGGGAAATCCGGGATTCAAATAAACTGTCCGACAAAGATGCACAGGTAATTTTTTTCAGGCAATGATTTTCTATATAGTACCATTATTTAATTGAAAATTAATTCCTTCATTATACATATTATGCTACGAATAATTACGAATTCCCATATTAATTGTTTCGTTGTGAAGCATAAGTGCTCGTATAAGCATAAGAGTTCGAAAAATGAAAAGAAAAACTTTTATTATTATTACAGATCTTACGAAACTTAGAAATTCATTTTAGCAGGCCAATTTTACCACAGCATCAAATCGAGTCGCGGGCAGGCTCTCGGCCGCCAACGCATGAAGAAATAAAACAATTCAAACAGTATGCTTTCCTTAAAAAAGGCTGCTTCCATCCATTGGAAGACGAAAAAATAAGTGATAATTGGGCAACATTCTGCAAGGTTTGCCAATTGAAACCATTGTTATAGATTTATAAAAAATATCAACCACAATTCCTTGATGGTTATTGTAAAGATCTTCCTTATATCTACATAGATGCATAACTGGAATCCACAGAAGTTCATGCCATTCTTGCTGTTACGGGTAGACAATAAAACGTTTATTCGTAGTAAAAAACAAAGACGGAAGTTTGCCCAGTTTCTAGCGCAAGAGTTACCAAATAGAACTTTGTACAGTGTGTATCACAGATTTAGGAACTTGTTTGCAGACCGTGTACAAAGAAGGTAAGATATATAACATTATTTGTAATAGAAATTTTACAGTATTATACATTTATTTTGTTTCTGTAAATTAAGGTTTCTTCCAGAGGAAGATAAGATGATTTTAGACCATTTAGAAAACAATGCGAATCTTGACGAGAAGAAGAAGTACTCGGACTTGGCCGAGGTCTTAAAAAGAACACGGGCATCTATTTGGCGTAGATACAAGCTACTCAAAAAGAAATCTATTAAAGGAGATCCGTCAGAATAGTCAGTAATAAAAGTAATAAAAGTAATAAAAGTAATAAAAGTTTTGTAACTGTATGTATTACGATACAATGTCATCGTTAACTTATAAAGACAAATTTACAACAGAATGATCGTAATCAAATTTTGTGATATTTATTTTGATGCTTACTGCGTACGATCAGTAACTAAACCATACTTACATTCAGCTGTTATAGTACTGTTATAGTATGAAAAGTCGATTATATTCTAAAATAAAAGTACCATTTGTATTAAATACAAAACAAATACATTGAAAAGTGAAGAATAAATAACGCTTATATTGTCGGTACAAACAGTTACAATATCACTGATGTTTAATCATGCTTACCAAATGGTAATTATAGTAATCCTGCGAGCTAAACCGATTCTTGGTTCTGTGCTGTGACAGAGATCGTGAAGGGATACTATTTTTTTGTAGAAAAGGACAGCGAAGCTCGAGAGGCCTCGGTTTGCTGAGAAGTGTACACATAACAAATTCAATAACAAAACTTCTTCCTTTTATGAGACTTTAACCAACATATTCGTGGCATTTTTCTAATGAAAATGATAACAAATATGATACAATTCCAATCATATTTACTTGTGTAACGAATGATGAAAGTTTTCGACGCAAAGAAGGAAAGCGTATGGGAAAGAAAGAGAGGCGCGAAGAGTCGCGACGCGCCGGTACAGTTCAAAGGATTCGCTGTTCTTCCTTGCGTCCGAAACTTTGATCGTTTATTATATTATACATGTAAATATCATCGGAATTATATCATATTTGGTATCATTTTCATTAGAAAAATGCCACGAATATGTTGGTCAAAGTCCCATAAAACAAATAATGAAAAATAAAGAAGGTTTGTATTGGATTAGTAGTGGTTCATACACATATATATCCGACCCGATATCGGATTACGCGGCATGTTTACACTGCTCGGCGACCAAGGCAGCTCGAGCTTCTTGGCCTCTCGCGGAGTATGTCCCCTACTGAAAGGGTTAGGCGAACAGGAGATAATTAGATCAGCTTAGATCAGATTAAGCTTCGCGTCGCGCTTAAATCACGGGTTTACTGTGTTATTATTGTAAGAGTCGTAAGCTTTTTATTTAGTGTTCGTACATTTATATAAATAAGAATCAGTCTCTGTTTTTCTCTATAAAAGCATGAATTAATGTTTACAGTTTATTTTTAAATTTCATGTTTCATGTGGTTTCATGTGAAAAACTTGTTACTTTAATAAAGCTTTTATCTAAAATTGTGATTTCACTTGTAAATCAAATCATAATGATGTATTCTAAAAACTGATATTTAATTTTTAAGATTTTAATCGTCTACATTACAAATTCTTTAATTAAAATTCTCTAATCACGTGTCTAAACTAGTGCTTTAAATTACTTTCTATTTTGATTTCGAAAATTTTCATTACGGTTAATAGGTCTTATTATTTATTTTCGTTCTGAAACAAGATATTAAATAAATATAATAGAAATACATAAGATTATGTTTAAATTATGTTTAAAATATGAAAACCGTATGATGCTATATTAATGCATACAAATACATGTATAGGTCCTTATGTAAATTACAACTTAGAGTATAATAATAATAACCAATACCTGCAACTATTACATTGTAAATTCTTCGATCAACAGATAGTAACAGACAGTAACGAATGAAAAGATAGAAAAAAGCTAATGTATGATTTTCTATTTTAGCATAATAATATACAAAAATATACATAGCTATGTGTCCAAGTTCAGCGTACACAAATTCTATACATACATAATATTCAAGTTAGAAAATTATTATCGCTAATTAGCTTTGTAAAATATAATAAATGTTACATGATGATAAGTTACAGATAAATTTTGTCGTAATAAAGCACTAGTCTGGATAGGTAGATTAATTACGCACGAGTATTTAAATAATTTCTCTGTAAAAAAAGGAGCTGCTTGTATATTTACAAAAGTGCACGATATCTACAATAATGCTATAATCATATATTACGAGAATCATAGTACTTTCTATATAGATGTATGTATGTATATAAATATACAGGGTGTCTCAACTCAGGGTGTCTCGAACACCTCAAATATCTTGCTTATTAATAATAGAAAAAAATGTCAGAGGAAAACATGATTAGAGGGCAAACGTACTATAAAGTTAGTTTCGATAAAATGAATAGCTTCCTTAAAACATTTGTCCTATCACAGCAAGTGAGCGTACTGCAGATTGTACATTATTCACGTGAATATGGTGCGCAACATTATGTCTATGGTCTTCGACAACCATTTGCAAGGGATCCTCAGCGTACTGAACTCTGCAACGCTTTTGATGAGCGAACAGGCTTCCACTGTGACTGTATGCAGCTCCACAAGTTTTGCAAACATATGGTTTCTCACCAGAGTGCGTATAAGTATGTTCTTTTAGAGTGCTAAGTCTTTTGAATGCTTTGCCACAGGTTTTACATAGATAATTTGCTTCACCGGTGTGCCTAGTCAGGTGTCGCCTAAAAGCTGAACTGACAGCAAATGCTGCGCTACAGACATGGCAGACAAACGGCTTGTCACCTGTGTGAATCCTGATGTGGTTCGCTAAGCTGGTTGTGGTAGTAAAACCACTGTTACATGTTTTACACACATGCGGCTTCACACCGGTATGAGTTCTCATATGATAGGTGAGGGAAGAGTTACTTGGATACACTTTACTACAGATATGACACAGGTATTCTCTTGGAACTTTTTCTTTCGGCTTATGCGTCCTTTGATGGAGAACGAGGCGAGCTTGACTAGCACAGACTTTCCTACAGATTTCACACGTAACTGGCTCGGGTTTAGGTTTATGCATTGCTACATGACGCCGGAGACCCTTCTTCGTTGCCATGATTTTATCACAATGTTGACATTTGTATTCCCCAGACCCATCCTCGTCGCTCTCTTCTTTTTTAACATTTTCACTCTCTTGTAAATTATTGGTCTGGGTAGTGCTAGGAAAGGAGTCATCGTCAGAGTCAAAAAATTTATTGTTATCCACTAAATTGTCTAATAACCCATGACCATGCTTCTCGGCATGCTTTTTTAGCGTGTCTGGCCTGAAGAACCATTTCTTACACACAGTGCAGGAATATTTTTTGTCTCCATGCACCAGAGCATGTCTTTTCAGATTTTTCAGGGTAGAACAATACTGACTACAAATATCACATTTGTACAATTCAGGTGCATTTTCAAATTCAACAAAATCAACTTCATTTACGATGCCAGTCTCATCGTCTGTATCGTCTTCTATCTTCATTTCCTTCTTCGGTTCTTTGTTGTCTTTTTGTTCATCCGTATTGATTTCTTTGATCATATTGTTCAACTTTTCTGTATGGGATTTTAGGTGACGGGCGAAGCTTTGGGGCTTAGAGAAACACGCATGGCATAATTTACAGGCAAGAGGTTTCGACGCATGTATCTTTTTATGGGTCTCCATATTCTCCTGCTTGTAGAACATTTTCAGACAGATATCGCATTTGAATTTCTTTTCATGGACGAGAGAATGTTTTTTCAAGCCCTTTTGCGTGCTATAGTATTTGGAGCACACTTTGCATTTGAACTTTGTCTCCCCAGCGTCATGACCATCGCTGTTTGGATCGTAATAACTATCATCTATTTCATCTTCACTGTAAGTTTTATTGGACACTGATTTTAATTTTCTAGTAGATGTACGCTTTTGTGGAACTTTCTCTTCTTCTGTAACATTTTCATTCAGTGTACTTTCCTCAAGAAATTCATCATGCGAATTCACCTGTTTTTTCATAGATTCTTGCGCATTTGAATCGTCGATAGCTTGATTTTCATCTGGTTTGGACTGAATATCTATGGTTTCTGGAAGGTCATTACCGTCTTCTTGACTAAGAGAAGTCTCTAAATTGTTCTCCGAGATACAGGCTTCCTTTTCAATCTCCTTGGATCCTTCAAAACCAATCGAGCATATAAACAGCTTATCGCTTGGTATATCGATCTGACCAGTACTCAAATCAGACTCATCTCTCGAATACGAGTTACTATGTATGTACTCCTGAGAATTGGCAGCAGCTGCCTGCATTTCTTCTTTTACATAGTAGTCGTCTTGACTAACTTCCTGTTCCTTTGATAACATTGGCTCTATCTCCAAGTCTGTCTGAGTGCACGTGTCCTAAAATATTTTTAAAAATATATGTGTACCACGATATTATATACAAAATCTATTCTAGAATCTATTCTATATCGAAGTTACCACAATAGTAGACTTTGCTGGCTTATTATAATACATTCGCAACTTAGCATCCGAATGCTGGCACTGTTGCCTGAATTCATGAGCAACGCTCGCTTTGTAAACACAGATATCACAAATTAACGAGGGTAGACCATCTTGCTCGTGGATCTCGATCGACCCACATATCTGTATCTTTTGAGGAAGACACGAGAAGTCGTTCATGTCCTGATCCATAGTAAAAATAGGGGACAGATTGGTACCCTCTGTAAGGCAGATTCTGCATATTCTATCCATGTTAATCGGTAAATTGAAGTATTCTGTCATCGCTTGCTGTTAGTACAGAAGTGATCTATCTGCTTCGGGCTTCCTAAAAATCAATGTAAAATAAGTAATAAAACAGAAAGAGCACTTTACGGCTTTACGAAACAAAATGCAGTTTTGCGACGAAGTGTGCTGTCGATCGCAACAGTAATATATATTCAACGCAAAATGAAGCTGTGTATACAAGATATAAACATTTTATTTTAAATTGCTTCATTTTTTGGATAATCAAAAAAAAACGAGATTAATGTGCAAAAATGGGAGGTTCTCAACCTTCGGATCCCTTGAACACTGGGAAAACATGCCACGACGTTGAGACGATCTTCCAGCAGTGATGCCCAGACGAATTGAAGCGGAACTTGGGTGAAAAAGCTCGCGAGCTGCAATTTTTACGACGCACAGTCCCCGTGAAGCTTTACCGCACAACAAAGAGCTACGTTACACGTCTCATTGTTGATCGCGAATGTTTTCTTCCGGCCGCACCGTTCCGCAAGAGAAGTTTAACACTTTTCTACCCTTTTGTTTAAATGGCTTCGCTACATATCTGCTCGAGCCAGCTAGAAAAGTTGAGAGCAATCTGAAGGGAAACCAGGCATACTGAGGCATACAGAGAGCTTGCGAAACGGAGTATTGGATGGGTCAATACAAAGAAAAATCGAGTATATATGAGTATTCACTTTAATACAATGTCTTCTCGTTAAATTCGCACGGACTGGGATACATGGCAACATGTTTGGGAGCACAGTCTGCTATTTTCAAGTACGTCGCCACTCTCATTGGATGACTTTAGCACGTAGTTGTGTAGTGATTGGTCGAGTCTAGGCGACGAATTATGGCTATATAGATAAAGTGTATTCGTATTCTCTAACTCGAAGACCAAGATTCTTTGACCAATAGCGACAACGCGTGCGATGGTAGGCGATCGCTATTGCCCGAAGAATTGTCTCGAAGAGTAGATTTATTTTATTTCATATAGTATTGGAACTTTATGCAAAATAAGAATTATCTGTATCGATTGCAAGAATTATAAGCGATAGTACATAACTAGAATAGATTAAAACGATATCTATATAATAAAATGTATCTGAATTATGTATCTTACATCAAAAGAGTTATGCTTATATCGGTAGTTTTCATGAAAAATGTAAATGTACCCCGTGTAACTTGGTACGAAGCAGCCAATCAGAACACGCCGGTTAGAACTAGCGAGTCTGCACGCTAGTTCTATGTGGTTCTATGCGATTTTACAAAACTTGGGAATTTCTCAGCCACAGAATCCAACAGAATCTGAACAGAATCACAGAACCACCACAGAATTTTGTGTAACGAAATGTTGAGTGTGTGGTTTGTCTATTTGTGACACAATTCTTAGGCTCGAACACCGAGAGACTTTCTTATCCGCCAATCTGTCAAAAAATATAAATGTTCAACCGTGAGTGAGGTTTGGGGTCTCTAACATACGGTAATGTTATCAAACTGAGTTATCCGATCAAGTCGGAACACTATTTAGGTGGATAGTAGAAGAAAGAAGCCTTTCAAACGGTCTTAAAAATATACCATTTATTTTTTAAATGACATTATGGCTCTCCGTAAAGTCAAAGGAAATTTCGAGCGCATGTTTGACAAAAACCTAACCGACCTAGTGCGTGGAATTAGGAACAATAAGGAGAATGAGGTAAACTTGTACTCACACGTTGCAAGTTCGTTTATTGTCTTAATTACAATTCATAACCTCGCTCAGGTCTAGCACGGTAGCTGAAATTATTTTCCATTCGTTAATAAGTGCTTTAATTTTCAATACTATAGGCGAAATACATTGCACAATGCATCGAAGAAATCAAACAAGAGCTACGACAGGACAATGTTGCGGTCAAGGCGAATGCTGTGGCGAAGCTAACATATGTAAGTCGAAAACGTACATAATCGGTGCATGATTATACATTATATATAGTGATATTGATATTGATGAAACTTGTTTACATTTGTTTAGCTTCAAATGTTGGGATATGACATCAGCTGGGCTGGTTTTAATATAATCGAGGTGATGTCCTCCGCAAAATTTACTTATAAACGTATTGGTTACTTGGCTGCAAGTCAGAGTTTCCATGCAGACACCGAAGTATGATATCGATTAAAATTGAAACGAATTTTAAAGAAAAAGAAAAAGAAATCTGACGAACACGTAAATCTTTTAACAGACTCGTATATTAAGCAATGCATGTATATGTTGTAGCGTTAAGGCTGTCGCTCGCTTCACGGTACTACACACTCTTGTACCGTTTATGCGCGGTGCTATTAAGCGAGTGACAGCCTTTATAATGAACATCGAACATTCGTCAGGTTTCTAAAGACGCTAAATTAATTGAACTACTTTTAAATGTAAATTTGATTATTACAGCTTTTGATGTTAACCACCAATATGATCCGCAAAGACTTAAACAGCCAAAACCAATATGATGCGGGCTTGGCATTGAGCGGTCTCTCATGCTTTATTAGCTCGGACCTTGCACGCGATTTAGTTAACGACATAATGACGCTATTAACATCCACCAAACCGTACTTGCGCAAGAAAGCTGTGCTGATGATGTACAAAGTTTTCTTGCGGTTTCCAGAGGCCTTGAGGCCTGCATTTCCAAGATTGAAAGAAAAGCTGGAGGACCCTGATAGCGGTGTGCAAAGTGCTGCAGTGAATGTAGTCTGTGAACTAGCAAGGAAAAATCCAAAGAATTATTTAAGCCTTGCTCCTGTTTTCTTCAAACTCATGACAACGTCTACTAACAATTGGATGTTGATTAAGATTATTAAACTGGTAAGGGAATGTATTATTTATTAAATTAGTGAAAGTACGGTGAAAAAGATTGATGAAAATGTAGGCTCGCTGTTATTATATTGGTTAACATGAGCTGAGTAATATTGGTCTTGTTTCACATGCTCAGTTCTCCACTATAACACTGATTGAGCCAAAAATGGGTCGGCGACTCACTCAACCTCTAATTGACCTGATTTCAAGGTTCTCGTACTAGTCGATTATTTTTTCTAATACATATATTGAAGTCATAGATGTTAGTCGTGTAGAGTGCGTTAGTAGCATATGTCTTCCATATGTAAGCTATATTTACTTTATATGTTGTGGGAATTCTTATTAAATAGATATACATATATTGAGTCTTGTTATATTTATTAGATTACAATTATATTTACAGTTTGGTGCATTGACACCTCTAGAACCTAGGCTTGGCAAAAAATTAATAGAACCCCTTACGAATTTGATACACAGGTATTTAATCATGTATTTTTATTAACATACTGCACTCGTAGATTTGATTAATGCTTCTAAAGTAGCTTCAATTTCACTCTTATGCATAGAGAAATTTACTTTTTGATTTCTCATGTTCATGTTTTCGTTGCTATAATTAAATGAACACGAATGCATTAGTTAAATTTTTTACTATGTCTGTAAATCAATTTAAGTTAAGCAAATCAATTTAATATTAATATGTTGTATTACTGGTTTTTAGTACATCAGCAATGTCCCTGTTGTATGAATGCATCAATACAGTGATAGCTGTATTAATTTCCATTTCATCAGGCATGCCGAATCATTCTGACTCGATACTGTTATGCGTCCAAAAGCTGAGGATACTGATAGAAGATTCTGATCAGAATCTAAAATACCTGGGACTGCTGGCCATGTCGAAAATTTTAAAGACTCATCCGAAAAGCGTGCAGGCCCACAAGGACCTCATAATGCAATGCTTGGACGACAAAGATGAAAGTATAAGACTGCGTGCCTTGGATTTATTATATGGTATGGTTTCGAAGAAGAACCTAATGGAGATAGTTAGGAAATTAATGGTGCACATGGATAAAGCTGAGGGCACGGCTTACCGCGACGAGTTACTCTCGAAGATTATCCAGATTTGTTCTCAGAATAATTATCAATTTGTTACTTACTTCGAATGGTAAACCGATGACACATAACATACATATATACAGGGTGAAGAAATTATAAAGCGTTACAGACGAATATTTCGAAAAATATTGGTTATACGCAAAAATGTTTCAGACCAGTTGGGAAAGTTGTTCGGTACCGAGGGGGACTTTTATTTTTCCTGGTGGACACTCCAAGGTGAGGTGAAAAATAAAAGTTCCACCCTCTGTAAAATAAAAGTCTCCCTCGGTACCGAACAACTTTCTTTTGAAAGATTTTGCGTGTAATCAATATTTTTCGAAATATTCTGTAATAGTCTGTAACGCTTTATAATTTCCAACCTTGTATAATAAATAAATAAATGTACGAATAACGATGTACAGCTTAGTGCTTAACTGTACTTGGAATTTCCAGGTACATATCCGTACTGGTCGAGCTCACTAGAATGGAAGGAACAAAGCATGGACCACTAGTAGCAACTCAACTGCTTGACGTAGCAATTCGTGTACAAGCCATACGAAAATATGCAGTTCAACAATGTGCCTTATTGCTGGAGAACTCTTATCTTCTGACAGGACAACCCAGAGCGACAATGTCTGAGGTTTTGTACGCAGCCGCATGGATCTGCGGAGAATTTTCTAGGTATAGTCACACACCGTTCGCATATATTTGTGGTCGCCAGGAAAAACGCCGCGTGTCATAATTTCAAAAAATTTCAGTTTATGCGTTAATTGAGCTTCATAGTATAGGTCTTACGTATATACCAGAGAAAAAGTCATGGAAATATATTTGAAAGGCTCCGAAAAATAATGCAATTTAACCAATGTCCTATGTCAAAGCGTTAGCGATGAAAACTCTAAACGGCAATATCTCGAAACTGAAAGTATGTGTCATGCGGCGTCCTTCCTGACAACCACAGATAGATATATATCATCGATATCATAATTAATAATACGTTATTACGTTAACAGCGAACTAGAGGATCCTTTAGCAACGTTACAATCAATGTTACGATCACAGGCTTCGAGTCTGCCAGGACACATCCAAGCTGTTTACGTTCATAACATTCTGAAACTTGCCACAGCCACCTTGTCTAGAGCTGAGAAAGAAGAAGATACTGAGACGATGGCTCAGGTATGCCGATATTTTACAGTAACTGTTTGTATTAAGAATAATGCCAATTTTCTATTTTATAGATTTACGAACTGAAAGATAAAATAGCAGCTTTTGTGTGCAGCGGGGACTTGGAAGTGCAGGAAAGATCTAGCTCTGCGATGATGCTGCTTGAATGCTTGAAAGAGAGTCCTGGCTTGGCAAAGGAGCTGATGGATGCTTTCGAGGGAGAGCTTAACCCTGTTGCTCCCAAAGCGCAAAGAAAGGTATCTATTAATTAACGGGACCCAGTATTTGAATAGAAATAAGCTTGCGCTTTGTAGGTTCCAATTCCCGAGGACCTGGACCTGGATTCATGGATCAATGATCCTCCGTCAGAGAGTTCCGACTCGGAAGATTTGGATATGAATGATATTTTCATTAAGACAGAGAAAACTAGTGATTCCTACTCCAGACGAGAGTTTAACGAACCTACGGCAGAGGAACTTGAAAAGCGCAGAGAGGCTAGGAAATTGGAGCAACAAAATAATCCGCATTATCTGAAAGGGTCATTCAAGAACTCTACATCGTACCATAATTCATCAAACATTTACGAGGAGTTTGATAACATTCCTGTTGCGGAGTTGGATATTCCAGTGGCTCTAAAAGTTAACCATCACAAGAGGTACAAAGTGCATGGCAAGAAGAAGAAGAAATCTAAGAAAAGTATGTACCGTACCGAAATAGTATTTGGACACTCTTAAAACGATTGAACTTTTTTCAGAAGCTAGAACAATTATTTTACTAATATATTTTACTAATGCGATTTCGTATTAATTATGAATGTTTAATAGGTAAAAAATCAGCTTCGGAAGATGAGCAAGATGATTATCCTGTCCAAGTAGTGAAGACTGGTGTGGGTGAGTTACCACCAGGCGCAGAGGTCAGCGACAGCGATGATTATGACCTAGTGGACGCGAATGATCCGCACAGAGCTTTAAATATCGATCTAGATATGCCTTTGAGGGAAGACGAAAGGTTACCAGTGCTAGAACATAGGATTATCGAAAATAATATGAAACAAGAAGGAGATGTTGATATTAAAGGAAAGAAAAAAGAAAAAGTAAATGTCTATTCTCTTTTGCTTATGTTAAGGTAATGAAATGACAGTTTATAAAATGTTATAAATCGTTTAGGGTCACAAGAAGTCGAAAAAAAGGGTGAAAGAAGTGAAAGAGATCAAAGCGAAGGAACGGTTGGTGATGACTGATATGTGGCTGGAAAACGACGTTTCCTCAGAAAAAATTCCATCTCCGGTCACCAATGAGTACACAGAGGTGTTTGGTGAGAAGGATGCAGACCAAAAAAACACTAAGCGTAAAAAATCAAAAAGCCAGGAGAAGCATAAAAAGTCTGAAGACAGCTCGAAGCATCGAAAGTCAAAGAAGACCAAAAGTAAAAAGGAGAAGAAATTGTCAGACTACGATGACACAACTAGAATCTCAACACCGTCAAAGGAAATCTTGCCAGATCTGAGGTTTAGCAACGAAGAAAATACAGCTTTGGTGCAACCATTGACTTTGTACGAATTGTTAGCTAAAGATGAAGCGCTCGCTATGACGTACGATGTAAAGCAGATACCTCACGAGACAACTAAACTAGTTGCTTCGATACTTATTACAAATAATTCTTCGAAAGTTGTGAAGGATTTAGTTTTTAATGTTCCAGATACTTCTTCGCTGAAAGTAATTAGAAATGTAAGTTGGATATGGTACATAATTACGTATTTATTAGGAGTGTGCGAGAACCTTCGACCGATCCGACATTTTCGGGTTTTCGCACGTTTCTAGTCTATCTCTTCACATTTATGTATTGGACGTATATTCTTTCTTTTCCAGAACAAAGACAAATTTGGCATTTTTGTGCCATTTGAACTGCCTCCCCAAGCCAGCGAAGAGACAGAGTTCACTATTTCAATTAAGGATGTAACTTTTGCTCAGAACTTAAGCGGCACGCTTACGTATCTGTTCGAAAGCGAAGCAAATGTCTGTCATACAATTGATTTCGTTATGCACTTGATGTGTAGCAAGTTCATGGTTGGACACCTGTCGCATAGAGATATATTGACCGAATTACTCAAGAGCGACCAGCTCAAGCACCAAATTAAAACGCAAGTTAGTCTCTTTCAAGACTTTGGTATGATTCTAAGTTTAATTCGTGGTAGGTGTAACCTGACTCTTGTGGAGCAAATTGAAAACACTGCGTCCCTTTATGGGCATTCTCTGAAAGGACATCATGTGTGCCTTTTATTAAAATATAATGTGAGTAACATATGTTACGTTATGTTACGGTAAAATATGTGAATTTACTTATAAAACGATATGTATTTATTTATTGCAGAAATCATCAGGCAATTTGGTAATCGAAGGTAAAGGCGACAATAATCAGTTACTGTCCGGGATCACGGAAGAGATTCTGAGGGTTCTAACATAATGTCTGACTCGTGCAATGAAACGTTTGTATTCTACAATTCCTATCACTGCAGTCATGTTCATTGTATTACTCAACTAGTAAGGCGAACACATCTGACAGTACATTTAAAGGCTATAGAAAATTTGTTTGCGAACTTATCAAATATTTTCAGAGAGAACACTTATCTAAGCTCTACGTCTAATTTATACGATAACTGATATACATTTGAATGTACACATTTATGTGTATATGTATAAAATGCGACACTCGATGCGTGGAATACGTTTACTATTTAGGAATTGAAGACATCAGAATGAAAGTAGTTCGCTTCGTTCGCTTCGCACGCTTTCGGTTTACAATGTGCAATAATAAGGTAGTAGAATAATAAGTAGTAGTTTTTTTAATTCTCTTGACGGCGTTTTACACAAGAGTCTCTTTTATGTAATTAATTCTCTGTAAATATCGTCTCAGAATTTTCAAAGTACTTTCAATTCGGTCTTCAGCATTGATTGAATCAGATTTTTATATAAATGTAAGACGTGTATAGTAATTAAAATATTCGATTATCTTGGCAAAGCGAAAACAAAGCACACATGCACGTGAAATATTATTTTTAAGAGTATTCTTGTAAAATATTGTAATGGAAAAATTACAAATGCTGTCTATATATATATATATATATATATATATATATATATATTGCATACAAGATGTTTGAGCAAATTGGGATCGTATCTGTTTTCTATCGCATGAGAAAATTTCTCAGAACAAAATTATATTGTTTCAAGTAGCACATGTATCGGCGAAAGGAATTTTCCTTTGAAAGAGAGTGTAACTTTATCCTGAGAAGTTTTTCATGCAATCGTAAATAAAACAGGCGTGATCTCATTTAGTTGAGGCACCTTGTATTAATAGTTATATATATATAAATAAATTAGAACCCGACTACTTTGTACACTGATATCTTCAATTTTATGTTACAAGGAGATTGCTATTATAATTATATATTGTTGAATTCCTTCTTATATTGTAAGATACACTGTGAAATGTGTGAATGTATGTACATCGATGTTTCTCAGCGGAGTGTATACTTCCGGCATGTGTAATGAGTTCAATAATTTAATAAGCATAAGAATTAAGCGTATAAATACGAAGAACCGTAATACACGAAACACCAAATGTAAATAGCTGACACTTGTATCCTATACTGATAAACAATATTTTCATTTAAAATATCTTTCAAATATGGATTTCATTTACATAAAAAAGCATCTTTCGTTAATAGAATTTTTCCTCTTTTCTGTGTAAAACATCGATTTTTTCTCTTCTTTTTCATTGTTATAATATATTTGGGAAAGATGCTTTCTGCTTTCTCTTATACTTGTTGTCGTGCCAAAAGCAATTATTTAATTGGTAACGAATTCCGGTTTCCAAGCGTAACATAGATAATACATGTATAATGTTAATCCCTTAATTTACACTTGCATTTACACATATTATTAAACATATTATCAGTTCATGGAAACAAAAAAATGTTTCACATTGTTTGTAGTTTATGTATAATAATGTTTACAATATTCGTTTCTACGAATAATAATAATAATAATAATAATCTGTTACATTTATTCATAGAAAATTTTCTTACTCTTTGTACTTGCTATATGAAAAATAAGAGAATAGAATTATCCGTTGAAAATATATTTTATGTAACAAATTCTTTTTTTTAATTTTATTGAGAAAGCTATAAATCTGATGTAATTTTTAATATGATATTGCGTTCCATCTAAAAAATAATTTATAGATTTAAAATATTTTAAAAACTATGGAATCGGAAAGTTTAAAAATCGTGTGAACGAATCGTGTGAATCAAAGTCCAATTTGGTAGATATTAAAAAGAATAATGTGTCGATTAGTTTGTCTTTAATTTTGCTTACTTCGCGGTCGTGTGACTATACTGTTTCGGATTTCGTATAGTTACTGATAGTTACAAAGCGACTCTATAATGAATAAATTAATTTGCAATTAATTTGTATAGCAAAAGAAGTTTTGTATCTTTAAAACATCACTTTCCTTCTGTGTATGGTTAGAGATATCCTCTCTGGTATGGTTTAGTTTAGTTATGTAAGTCGTAAGTATTTATACAAGTAATTTGAAATATTCACACGATTTATATATATACGAAATATTCATACGCAGTTCACACGATAACGTGCCTTTATATTATAATGACACAGAATTTGCTAGGTATATATATTATGTTGACCCAAAAGTTTCCTTCGGAATGTGTTCCTTTAATTTAATATTGCTAAATAAATATATTAGGTTGTCCCAAAAGTTGGTTTTCGATTCATGCACATAATGCAAATTCATGTTTTAGGAAGTACTAAAACATTAACATAAAGATTATCGATATTTATTTAGCAATATTAAAGGAACACATTCCGAAAGAAACTTTTGGGACAACCTAATATTTAAATTATTACTTTCTATTTCTACCTAAATCCTAAAACCTAAATTGACCTAAATATTGAATACAGTAGAGTCTTGATTTAAAAACAACCCTCTTAGGTATATATGGTCCAAGGTAGGCATAGACTATAGCCCGCAATCTAGACGTAACCACTAAAACGAAATTTCAGTCGACTAAAAACTATCGACTAAATATTCGATAATAAATAGTAATTAGTCGATAGTTGAATTTAGTCGATGGTGCCCATCACTACTGACAACCTCCCTGCGTGTTGTAAACACAAACCTTATTCCGCGATCGTGATCTGTGTTGATCTGTGTCTATCTACTTACGAGAATTCACTGATCGACAAAAGGATGGTGCAAGGATCGGCCGTGTTCTATCCGTGTTTGTTGATCGACGACGACTGAACCGTGGCTATTAGCTCGGCTGGCTTTTTAATATACTCGTAGGGTACGCGTAGTTTTTGTGCGGATCGTCGACGCGGTTTACAGGAGGAAGCAAGTCATCGGTGGAAGATAGCGATTAAACAGTCATTCTTGTTAGACGGTGCCCGTTTCCCGCAGAGGAGAGGTTAGAATACTAGACGTTGACTCGACAATTTTCTGGCGGCCACTAGGGAGTTTGGCGGCTATCGGTTGCGAGCAAGCGAAACGAACTGCGAGTTGAACAGCTGATGCTTCGTCGACACCGGCGAAATGTCAAAATCCGATCAAATCGTAAGTTATCTGCTGCTAAACCGTCCAACCGTTCACGATTATTCCATCCGTCGAGCTCGAGCGATCCCGAGCCCGATCTCAGTCAGAAAATCCTCTGTTTTCGGTTCTCGGTCGAAAACGCCGAAAACGCCGAAAACGCCGAAAACGCCGAAACTTTTGCATTTCACGCGGTGACATGAGTGTAACTTACTAAAAGTTCCCAGACATCAGTTCAATTGCTTGCTTCTTTGTTTTTAATTTACGATAGATCCCCCCCTCCCCGAGACACGATGTCAAATTTTCGATATGGACAGAATAATACTGAAAATTTGATTTTATAAGTATTTTTACTTAGGCCTCTTGTACATCTCATTTATTATTTATATTTACATACGCAACTGTTAAATTAGGGTAATCAAGTTATTATTTATTTACCTCGTACATGTCTATCTGATCTTGCGATCGACGCAAATGATTTTCATTTCGCATGAAAATCCACAGTCTAACTATTGGGTACTAACAGAGGATATCGATGCGCTAAATGTTTTATTTATTTTCAGACCCTGCGCGTGCAGTCTTCGGAGGGAACAAAACGCATAGATATAGAACCATCTAGTACAATTTCCAGATTGTTTGAAAAGGTTTGTACTCGGTATATATCGCAAACTTATATTTGTCTTCTTAATGTTACAGCAAGACTTTGTTGGATCCCCTCTGTTTTCAGATATTCTTGGCGTTCGAATTGAAAAATTTTGGCTTCGGACTCTACAGGCAACGAAATCATAAAGATGAAATTATATCTTCTTTACGTAGAACCGTGTCTGGGTTAGGTCTTGCGCACGGAGAGATGTTATACCTGGTTCCCTATAATGGTACACAGATATGGAACAATCCATCGACGAGTAGCGCGTGCGACGATCCACCTCAAGGTTCTAACTCAGCCTTGTTCTCTTAATTTTTCCTTCTTCTCGACACTTCTGCTCGTCTAACAATTTAACGTTTGGCATTAGAAATTGGACCGATGGAGGGAACCGGATCTAAGACTCGAAACACCGCTGCTTCCAAATCCGTACCAAGCGTAGTCGAAGATGAAGTTGACGAGCAACTATGGAAAATTGATGGTAAAATCCAAAGAAAACGGGATGAAAAGCTGTAAGTAACCACGAAACAGAAGTTCGCTATTATCTCGTTACAATTTCAAATATAAATTAGGTAAAAATTCATAAAATTCCGATAAACATGTTGGCAATTATTAATTACTCTGATTTCGGTATCGTAGCAATTGTATCGTAATGATAATATCGATAAGAAAATAATACGGTTTTGAAATCTGTGCTTTGCAAATTATAATAAATTTTATCAGAATTATAGGGAAACCGAAAAAATGACCGATAAATACCGGTTTATACATATTTCGATACAAGTCCCTGGTGTTAAGATGACGTTTTAAATTGAACAGTAAACCAAACATTTCTGTTTTTGCAGATGCAGGCACGGTGGAAATGGATGTTGTGTTCATTGTTCTCCTTTAGAACCTTTCGACGAAGTTTACCTCAAAGAACAAAATATAAAACATCTGTCTTTCCATTCGTATCTCAGGAAACTCACTGCCGGTGTTGATAGGTACGTTCTATTTTTCTATTTGGTCGTTTACTATGAATCTGACTCGTGTATTCTTTGCGGGATAGAGGGAAGTTTATACAATTGGACGACATAAGCTGTCGCGTGAAGACTGGCTGCAAAGATCATCCTCCTTGGCCACGAGGTATTTGTAGTAAATGTCAGCCGAATTCGATCACGCTGAACCGTCAAACGTATCGGCACGTCGACAACGTTATGTTTGAGAATCCAACGTTGGTCGAACGTTTTCTCAATTATTGGCGTGACACTGGCCATCAACGTATTGGATACCTGTACGGTAGATACGAAATTCACACGGACGTACCGTTAGGAATCAGAGCCGTCGTCGCGGCCATTTACGAGCCACCGCAAGTAAGTGGACAAGACTTCAAGTTTTTTGTCAAGCTAGAAGGATTAGGTGGGTCTAAAAATACCCATCTATGGCCGTCCATGTAAAATGTTTGCCGATTGTTTGTTGGAATGAAATTGCGAATGTTGGAAAACGGATAACGATTCTAACGTACTAGTGTTTAGTATTTAGTATTTAGTTGTACTAGTATTTAGACAATCAACAGGTGTTGCTTTCGCACTGTAACTATACAAACGATTCGATTGTTTTGCATTTCAGGAAAGTGCAAAAGACTGTATACGACTGTTACCGGACGACAAGGAAGCGCTGGTGGACGAGTTGGCTCAATTACTTAATTTAAAGAAAATTGGCTGGATTTTTACGGACTTGATAGCCGACAATGTCAAGAAAGGAACGGTAAATTTTTCTTGCAGCGATTCAAACTTCTTCTTTCCCAACGATGTTGCACATTCCCTTGATTAATGGCGTTAGTTTAATTTATTCAGGTAAAACACGTTCGCAACATAGAAAGTCATTTTTTGTCTGCTCAAGAATGCATTATGGCTGGAAACTTTCAAAATCAGTATCCGAATCCCTGTCGTTTCTCGCCTAACAACTATTTTGGCTCAAAGTTCGTTACCGTTTGCGTTACCGGTGAGTACCCAGCATCGTTATCGTTAGACTGCGGACTTGATGCATTTGAAAAATGGTGGGAAGATTACCAGCGTTTGTTCCGCTGTTTACCTTATGTGCTAAAATCTTCTGTCAAATCTAATGTACCATCTTTACGAAGATCAACGCAATTTAGCAGAACCAAGTCACGAACTCTCTGAACGAACTCGATTCTGATGTTAATTCATTATGCTTTAAAACAATTCGTATGCAATTGACGCAGAAAATTTTTATTTTGCGTAAAGATCCGCAGCCTAGTTATCGTTTCGCTTCCGATTAAAGGAAGAAAGCAAGCTTACGTTTATGTAAAACGCGAACGTTCGCTGTTTACAGGCGACAATAAAAATCAAGTTCACATGGAGGGTTATCAAGTGTCGAACCAATGCATGGCGTTGGTGCGGGATAGCTGTTTGGTTCCAACGAAAGACGCGCCGGAATTGGGCTATGTAATTGAGTCGACCGACAAACAATATGTCCCGGACGTCTTCTACAAGGTGAGTACTATCGTCTTCTCTGCATCGATATATTTAGCGAATTTCCTGCTTCGTTTAAACTTTAAATTCAAACTTCGTTTGAACGCAATCCGAGAGACTCGAGACCTCGTGTAAATGTATACCGCACTCGAGAGACTCTGCCAAACAGTATGTTAACTTACTTACGCTAGAAAGGAAGGTGTGACCAAAGGTACGCATATTAACTGTACACGAGATGAAAGAGAAACAATTTATAACCCAAAGAAATCGATTGATTAAAAGTACATTTAAATTGGGCAACGAGCTTCGTTTCGTACATGTATCATGAAATAATAAAACTGTTGAAGCGTGCGCGCTACGGATATGCGGTTCCGTAAGGCTTTCAAACCAAATGATCGTCAATTTTTCCATGTGTAACGATGATTACGCCTTAACTTACGTGGAGAAGAGGGGAATGTGTGGAATGGAACACGGGACGAAACGGTTCGAGGGAAATCGAGAGATAAACGGACGAGGACAAAAAATGAAAAAGACAAAATAATAATAATAATAATAAAAAAGAAAGGAAAGGAGAGAAAAAGAAAACTTATCGAAACTTGTAGCCGCTCAACCGTTTAATTCGAACGCGAGGGGCAAGGTAAACCGTCAGTTGTTTGAATCGATATTACAAGCTATGCGTTGTTACCTCATCACGTTCATAAAAATATATATATGTAGTATATACGCGCGCGCGTGGGTATTGTGTGTATACAGGTGGGTTTTCTAGCTTCGCTCGGTAAACAGGAATATCGGTTTCTTCGTTCGTCATCGTCCCTTTCGAATAGTATCGCGTCTAAAATTCGATAGTTCTTTATCCGACGACTAAAACTAGTTAGTGGTCATTCGCAGTTTTTGTTTCCGCACGAAAAAAAAATAAAACTAGAGAAATTCGCTTCGAGACCAACCCCCCAACCCCCAACCCCCTACCCCCGAAGATTATTATTTCGACTCAACATACGTGTTACGCAAATGTGACTGTGTGTGTGTGTGTGTGTGTGTGTGTTTGTTACACTCTAAACGGCGACTGTTTACGTTTATACGTTTATCCATTTATCCATTTATCCCGAACATCTCGGCCGCACAACGCGCGATTTACCAGCTAATTAACAAGTGTTAAAACTTTCAAGTTCAACATTGAATGAGGCTTTCTTCGAAAAAGGCATATCCGCGACGTCGAGGGCGTGCAAATTATATCTTGTTTTTTTACTCTGCGTTTTTTACCTATAAATACACGCATGTGTGTGTATGTGTGTGTACGTATGTGTATATACTTGTGTATGTGTGTGAGAGGTGCATTTACGCTTCGCTTACACGATTCTTTTCTTCGTTTCGTCTTACGCGCAGCCGGTTTCACGGAAAACACACAGCCATGCTCTCTCTTTCGCTCTCTCCCATCTAATATCGACGACTCAATCGACTTCATGCATTCTTGCATTTTTGCTCGCACACGCACCGAGAGCACATATCATTTTAATGACGATTACGATACATAACGATGGGATTCTTGCTTTTTTACGAGGATTCAGACGAGTAGTACAATTAACGCATTTTACATTACATCGTAGTACTTCGATATACAGTATCGAGGAATGATTTCGTTTAATATACATCCGCTTATAGTTTTCTTATTCTGTTTTGTATTTTCTTCGTAGTTCGTTTTTTACTCTGTGTGTATGTATGCGTGTGTGTGTATTTTCACCCGATTAGACAACGAGAGGCTTACGATCTACAATAGTAGGTAGTTAGGCCCTTGCATACATCTTCATGTTTGAGATCTCTAATCTTAAATACAATTAAATTCGCGACGGCCTACGAGACCAGCAAAGAACGAAAAGGGATCAGCGTATATATTTAACGGAGTCGCTCGACGAGGAACAATAATTTTTCTCTTCGCAGTTTCGTTCCCCCGACTCGCGTTTCGTTTTCGTTTTGTGTCGCTTCGCTCGCTCGTTCCCTTTTGGCTCTCTCTCTCTCTCTCTTTCATTCTTACGCGCGCATGAGTGTATTTACATATTTTTTTTATTCTTTGTTTGCTTTTAATTTCCTTCCCCCCTACAAACGGAACGATACGTGTGATCGTTCGTCGGACGAAACACGGAATTGGCCCTTCTATACTTCACGAATCTACGTATCGTTCGTTTCTTTCAACTCCTAAACGACCTGCGTATACACACACACACACACACACACACACACACACACACACACATTTCTTTTATATATATGTATATATGGAATCACGATTTTTTGGACTTTTACGAAGTCTCGCGCGCTTTCTTCACAGTTAGAAAACAGAAAGAAAAGTTCCCGCCTCTGTGTACGTGTTTCTTTTATACCCCGTTTCTTTACGAATATATGAATGTATGTGTTTAACGCTCACATACAAAGTTCACCACCTGTCGCTGTGTGTGTTTGTGTGCGTGACGTGTATATACGTGCATGTCGATCTCCTCTGTTTCTGTGTTATGTTTTTTCGTTTCCACTACCTACAACCTAAAACACCATACACGGGTACGCCAGCGGGGCGGCGACGCCATAGGTTCATTTTTTTTGTCGTTTTGTTTTGTTCGTCTTCAAGACACACAAACGTGTGCGGAATTTTTGAAATCCTGCGCGCGTCTTTCTCTTCTTTTACCCTTTTAATATATCAACTATATGTAGCAATACGCCAATAACGAAAATAAACCGTCGAACTTCTTCCTAAAACAAATTGTCGTACAATTAGAAGTCGTATCGATATCACGATCGATCTTGAGGTACGTATTTTTTTTTGTTGTTTGCTTGTTTGTTTCTTCGTCGATCATCGTCGTCATTTATTGTAGATACAGAATCACGTTGATTCCCAATCAATAGCAAAATATGGATCTTTATTTCTTTCTTCTCCCTTTCTCTCTCCCTCTTTCTCTCTCTCTCTCTCTCTCTCTCTCTCTCTCTCTCTTATGCGCGTCCACGTTTTAAAAATAGATTCAACATCTTTAGAATTACTATTGTTAATAGTTAATTAAACTGTGTATGACTCGTACCGGAGTATCTTCGCGATTTCGGAGTGTGTTCGACGCCGCGACGGTTTCGACGAAACCTCCAGACACCGGCGTGGTGTCTGCCGAGGCTCTTTTTATCTCGTAGCATTATTTTTCATTGGGTTTCATGTGTAGACGTGTCGCCGTTCCGTGCAGGATCGGTTATCGTTCGCGTAAACACGCGCGTACCCCTTTGCGGACCCTAGGAACGCGAAGGGTACCAAAAGCAAAGGGGGGGAGCACGCGGACCGTCGCGGCTCGTAGGGCTTCAGTGATCTAGAGCGGGGGAACGCGAAGTATACGGGCGCCACGGTGCGCCGTTCTCGGTGTATACCAACCGCGGTGGCCGTAGCCGTTACAACTTGCCGCATTTCGTGATTAGAATATTCTTCGTAGGCTTGCCGGTCTGATCGCCGAACGTAGAGATCTTCTCAACGAGTTCCAACCCCTCCACCACGTGGCCGAAGATCCCGGTAAAGCCGCGCATCTCCTGCAGTATTATACGAAACTGCGAGCCCACCATGCCGAGGTTGTCGTGTCTCTTCTGCGTTCTACGCATGCCCACAGCTCCCCTGACCGCCGGAAACTTGGTGTCGTCCGGCATGAAGTAGCCGTCCTCGAATATGCTCCTACCGCCGCGGCCGTTGTTCAATTCGAAATCACCGGTGATCACGGACTCGCCCTCCCAGCACTGAAAGATCGCACAGCCCTTGTAACCGACCCCGACTTCGCCGGTCGCTAGCACACTGAAATTCTTGGCCATCTTCGGCGCCGCGTCCGGCCTCACTTCTATCACGATACGGCCGTGGGGTGAACCGTTCACCTCGATATTGAAGTAGTAGAGCGGATAAGGGTTCGAGGGTCCTCGGAGCGACGCCGCGATCCCGCTGGACGGTGGTTGAGAGGATGAATGGACGGCAACCAAGCCTCCGCCACCGGTGCCCACTCCCTCCGGTATGAAGGTCGATTGTTGCGGATGTAGCATCGCGTTTGGCGGCGCGGCCGGAGGTTTGACGGACGGCGAACCAGGCGGGATTAGAAGTTGCTGCTGCGTCGACTGCGGCGGGCCCTGATGCACGTGAACGGAGCCCGGTGGCGCCGATTGCGGCTGCATCATGCTCGAGTGGTACTCTATCGAGCCGTTCTGCATGTGCTGCTGTTTGCTCACCACGTGTCTCGAGTACAGCTGCGACATACAGTAGTTTGCCAGGAACAATATCGGGTTCTGCGAGGCCGTCAAGTGATTCGGTAGCCGGCCACCGTTGCTCGCGCCCTGAGAAACGATCGGTTCTCCGGTGTGGATACCGGCCAGCGCCTGTTTCAGCAACGCGAAATCGAACACCACCCCGGAGTTGCCTATCAGATCGTCGAGCTGGCACTGCAGCATCATCTCTTGGTACTTGGACTGTAATCTTTGTTTCTCGATGATCAGCTGCGAGTGCAAGCTGTACACGTCGCTCGGGCTCTCGATCATCTGCAGGCTGGCCTTCGCCTTCCCGAGGGTCTCGCGCGCATCCGTTATCTCGGGAAAGTGACTCCAACCGTTCTGGAGGTCCGTCTCGACGTGCGTCTTCAGCGTCACACAGGCCTCGAGCACCTTGATCAGGAACTCGCGCTGTTGCATCGCCAGTCTTTGAATCTCGGCCGACAGCTTCCCCATAGCAACTAATTCCAATTGAACCTGCGGAAACGGAAACAACTCGATCAATACGGAGACACTCTAGCTCCTATTCGTACGCGGTGTTGTTTCTTCGTTACGCGGTTTTTCATCCGAGGATATTTACGTCGGATATCAGTTGTTCTTTGGCATCGGTTTGCGATTTGATCTGGTGGCCCGGGTGCTCCTGGGGTGTAGCGCATGCCCTACAGAGCGCCGTGCAGCACGTCGCGCACCATAACGCCAGGGGCATCCCGTGCGTATGGCAATTCTCACTCTGCAAAAAGCATTACCGTTTATAATAATCGCATAACGATTTAATCGTCGGGTTCGTCCACGCATCGGGAACGCATCCACCGAAATCGCGAGGATATCCCGTGGATATCTTGAGAGGAAATTATCGCAGACGACCTTATAACGTGTAATCCTATTACCATTAGAACTACCGGGGTACGGCTTCCCACCGACCGCGCATCTTTACCATTTCCGTATGAGCAGCGAAATGTGACTTACACCTGGGGCGACGAACCCGAAATTTTCGTCCCTAATTTCAACGCGGTTTCTCTCGCTTTTCGTTTCGGTCCGGGAGCCGGGGGCGGTGGTATATATACCTTTCTCTCCTTGTCGTTGGTCTTCCCGGACGTGTTGTTCGTCGTTATCATTAAGTGCGATAGATTGTTGGCCAGGGCAAGAAGAGAGGAATGGGTCGGCAACGCGTCGGGCCCTTGGTCGCCCAGATCCGTCCTCTTCCAACAGTGCGCGCAGAACAACTCGCGACCCTTTAATAAATTGTTTTCTATGCACCGCAGGCAGAAGTAGTGTTTGCAACTAAGGTACTTCGGACATTGTTCGGCGTCGTTATACTTCTGCTTGCAGTAACTGCACAGCGTCAGTTCCTCTAAATCCGTTAGTACGCTCGGATCCAGCATCTGAAATATAGCAAAGACAAAAACAGTTTTCAGAAACCACAATGGGGGGAAAAAGAAATAATGTCTATTTATACCGGTAGGCAAGGGGGGCACGCGCGTTCGTATTTATTGTCTGCGCGTACGGCTACTGGAAAATATTTTCGCTCAATTCGGCTGAGGAGTATACGCGCGAGTTCGAGGAATCTCCGCGGTATCGTATTGTTTAGAAAAATAGCGTAAAGGTCGTACTGGGTCTTCCTAATAGCAATGACAAGCGGTTTGACGTTCGACGGAGACCGCGTTCTCTTTTTTGCTTTTTATTTGTTGGGGCGCGCGCGACTTTTTTTGTATCCTTCCCCAACCTTAAATGAATAACTCGTCGAGTGTTTCAATGGGGACGAGAGAGAGAGAGAGAGAGAGAGAGAGAGAGAGAGAAAGCTTTACGTTTATACAACACGTGTGCTTATTCAATTAACGTTACATACGTATTTCGCTTCACAAGTATGCGAGTTGTCATTTATTCCGATCGACGCAACGCGGTCGATCGCGCAAACGGAAATTATTTCTTTCCGAACGATTCCGTATGGGCAACACGGCGAAATAAAACGAACGTTGTCGACGACGACTACGACCACGACGTCGCGATAGGCGGGAAAACAAAGAATGACCGAAATCCGTGAAACTTGGTTCGCGTTCGTTTACTTCGCCTGGTTTCCTTTTTTTGTGTGTCTCTCTGCTCGCTGGTAAGGCTGCGTCTACCGCATACAACGCGTGCACACGTACTTACTATCAGGTTATATCACGTTTGTTCCGCCGTACCGAAACCCGTTCGCGGAGAGGTTAGCTTCGTTTATCCCGCTACATATCGATACCCCGCGCGGCCGCAGACTAATTATGCAACAATTTGACCGGGCCTCGATGGGAAACCGAAAAAATGACATTTCATACGAGACCGCGCATGCGTACGAAATCCCGCCAAAACCTAACAGGGTCGAACGGTCGAAGTTTTGGGATTTACCATTTCCTCGTCGAAAACGCGCTCGACGGAAGGGACTGCGGACAGAGGGTGGACAGACGAGCTGGACACATTTCTCTTCCGAATCGTTTCGGACCGATAAAACACGTTTGGCGCACCATGTACGGATTATTCTCGGCGAGCTATCGGCGTTCGTTTTTCTACGCGATACTACACACTGTCACCGTAGGCCGTGACAAGACGTCCGGGTCATGAAAACGACTGGCGTACTATGGTTCGCGTTAGGCGAATTCCGCGGGAATATCGTGGCTGTTTCTTGCTTCTAGTCCCGCGGTAGCTCCATGCACGTTTGCTTTTTCTTTCTCTACCGTTCTCGTCCCCGTCTGTCAGTCTTTCGCTCTTCCTTCGTTCACTCTCTTTCCTTCTCCCTCTCTCTTTCTCTTTCTTTCTTTCTCTGTCTAGCGTTTCACTACGTAAACGACATATATACACACGTACACACTGCTTTTCTTTCCGTCTCTCACATGCGCGCGCACTCACACGCGCGATCCTACACGCATACACCGTCGAATATACGTATAATTTTCCTTATCACACACACAGGAACGCGTACATTTTCTCTCGTTTTTTTGTTTTCTCCGACTCTTTCTCTCCCTCTCACTCGCTCTACACTCTCTTTTCCTCTTTCGCTCGCTCTCTCTCTCTCTCTCTCTCTCTCTCTCTCTCTCTCTCTCTACCTCTCTACCTCTCGCGGTCGCGTTCCCCTTTACTTTCGATTCGATTGTAGAACCGTAAATACTTTCGTACCGTGTATACGATTCGTGATAGTCTCCTTGCCGCGCGATGGAGGCTGATCGTTGGCACTCGTCACTCCCAACGTGTACCGTGGCGAACCGTCGTTCCACAACGTTTTCTCGTGTCTACGACTCGGGTTTCATTTACATCGGGGATTGACGTAGCGTTGCGCGGTTCCGTACGCAGGAATCGAGCACTCTCCGACGTCGTTCTCCGCTGTCGCCGCGAAGAGCTGCTTCTACGAAGCCTTTTTGTACTATTCACGTTGCGTGTTTACGGTTATCGAACGCCGTGAGTTATTGTGAATAACATAACGACGCGGCGCCGGTAACGCGGCGTTACTTCAGTCTTAGCTCGTGCGAACGTTTTGCCACATCATAATGTTTGGTTCACTAAACTAACCACTAGCATGGCGGCGACGACCGACCGACCGACCGACCGACACACACCACAGCGCGCGCTAGTCGCTTACGCTGTTGCTCTCCTCTCTCTCTCCTCGTCCTCGTCCCCGTCCCCGTCCCCGTCCCCGTCCCTCTCCCGTATACTGCCCCCACCACCGCCGCAACCGAGCCGTCGAGCGCTGCCGTTACTCCCACCCCAGGACCGTCGACACTCTCGGCTCCACTCGTGGCGAACCGTGCCGAATCGTGCCGGCTCGCCGGCTGTCGTCTGCGGCTTTCATCGCCTGCGCGCGCAGCTCCGCAACGATTGCGGACGCGGGCATTATGGACCTGCCTTCATAATCCGTCTCGTAAACCTCGTTAGACTCGCCGTAGCCCGCCAATCAAACGACGCGAACGCGTTCCGCGCACATCGGCACGTGTCAGGGCCGTTCCGACTTGTTCCGACTTGTTCCGACTCGGCTGCTACCGAATGAGCGCGGTTTTTCAACTACGGTCATCGAAATTACCATACTTTAGCGAAAAATTTCATGTGTTTTTCATTTAAATCAGCATGAATTATGTATGTTTCTGTATCCCTGATTGCAATTCTCAAAAAGCCAATAATTTTCTGTTCCGATATAGAAAGATTAGGTCGTTTCGAATGTATCCTTTCTATGCTTGCTTAAAACATGGAGTTTGTAGCATTGAAACTAGGAGAATGAGAAATCACATTCAAATAAAATTGATTCGAGAATACAAAATCATCGTATGATCCGTATCTTTTCTGTTATCAGGAGAAAGACTCGTATGGGAATGAAGTCTCGAGGCTAGCCAGACCTCTGCCCGTAGAGTATTTATTGGTAGACATACCTGCGGCGACGCCTCTAGCTCCGCAATACACTTTTCATATCAGCGACACCATCACTCCGTTTCCTATCGAGAATAGGTACGTATCTAGTACGATCGAAACAAATTAATTATTCTCTTGGGTACAAATCTTGTTAACCAACCGTTTCGTTTCAGGCTCATCGATGGACAAGTTCAATATTTCCATTTGCTCGGTTCCTATATGCAACAATTTACTCAGGATCAATTTTTAGAAGCAACTTCGGACTTTCACTTGTTAATTTTCCTCGCAACCATGGACATATTTCCAATAAAGGTGCGAGATCGTTTGTATGCACGTTTGATAAATAACGATGTCGCGGTGGTATAAACCGTGCATTTTACTTTTAGGACCACATGATGCCACTGTTAGAAGCGGTTCGCGATAAAGACAGAGAAAAAGCGACTAAATGGGCATGTTCGGAGCATTGGGCAACGGTGAAAGAATTTCTCTCAACCGTGATGCCTGCGGTGAATCCGACTCAAACGCCATTCAATAGTAGCTCAAGAATGTCATCTTCGTCGTCTGTAGGTACGAGCGGACTTAGGGATGGCATAGAGCCACCTGTGAATCCAGTTCCAGACGAAACGCTTTGGACTTGTTCTTATTGCACTTATCTTAATGCCGTAGAGCGTGCGATGTGCGAAATGTGTGGTTTGCCAAGGTACATGTAACAAATTATCGATACTATATTGCTTCTGTACGCATTTAAGGGTGTTATCCATAAGTTGCTACTTTAATTCTGCAGGATTTGACGCATATTCTGTCCTTGCGGATGTAACATTTGTTTTCTACGTATCTTTGGCCTTATTTATGAGTGAATAAAAGAACGAAAAAAATATTTTTCACCAAAGCGTATTCTCCGATTCTCCTCTGTATTACGATCCTTTATTATGCAATCGCGTTTGTGGCTCTTGTAGAAATGCAAAATATAACGTAGCTGGTCGTACTTGAAATAAATTATAAGAATATTGTAAATTATAACACTCGCAAAAAAATGGTAATGTCAATCTTTTAGACTAAGGAATTCGATAGAACATATTTGTAGCGACTGAAGAACCATAGTTCTTAAGTTACCGTAAGTCTTATACTCTGAGAATAATAAATAAAATGTATAAACGAACGATACGTTTCGCCTGAGAAATTACGATAAATTATTATCAAATTTAAAACAAGCTTTTATTGTGATTTACCATAAATTGAATTGAACGTACAATTCAACGCACGTTTTCATTCGCGCGTGTTCATCTTATTTTAGCAATATAAAATCTTTACAACTAATTCTGGACACGATCGAATCAGTTAAATTAGAAACAGCTAGTTCGTCTTTGTCAACTTTGTATGTCTTTTTAATTAAATTGTGATCTGAATATTCAGACAATCTTGAAATTGGTGTTGACTCTCCTTTCACGGTATCCAGAATCGTTTTCGATAGCATCTTCTCCTCATTTTTTTTATGTATCAGTGCTATCAACACGTTTTTATCCTGATCGTTAATACCAAACTCTATTAGCGAACGCGATATATTCTTCGATATTGATAAATTAAATAAAAGTTCTGTGTATAAACTCTTTGTGGTAAGTTGGCTCATCTTCTGGTTAACAACAGCTCTGTTGGCAGCCACCAGTATTTGATATGGATCCGCTATAAGTGTTGTTTTTATAACAGAACAACAAAGCTCGCCGTTCATAGCTTTCGAACGTATTTCATTAGAGTTCTGCACATTTCTGAACAAATGTATCGTGCAATACATTTCTGTTTCCGGATCTAACGCTACCGTATAAACATCCATCCTTTGTCGCTCAATTTACAGCAAACAAGTGTCCTTCTTGGCAATTAGATATTATTTCGGATATACTTCTATAAATTTCTATCGAAAACGAATATTTTCCATGTTAACGTTTCGGCGTAACGTAATTACATAACCGTTATGAAAAAATAATCGTATTCAAAGACAGAACCTGAGCACTTTTAACAAGATTCGGGGTAACTAATTGTAAGTTGTTGCAAGTATAAGATCATAAATTATCACACTAAGATGTGCTATATATATAACAGCATTTTTTCTCTGAATGCGACATAAAATCATAGAATAGATAAACGTATAGATGGGAAACTGTAGCACTTTTCGAAAATCAATTTTCAGCGCGTATGGGCCAGGCCTGCAAGTAAATTGATTGTGAACCAATTGTGAACGTATGTATATAGTTTCAATATTCGACTATTATCCAAAATTACTATGTTACTATTTTCATATCACAGTTCAACTATTTTGACTTTCATTTATACAAAAATTTGGCTTTCAAAATTCATTAACTATATATATATAATTTAAGAACAGGTTTAATTCTGCTGTAATTTTCAAAAATTGTACTTAACATGTCAAGATAATAATCAAATACCTGAAACCATAAACATTTCCGATAATTTACAAATTTTGGTATACTTCGAAATTATGTCTGATGATGGTCCGTGTCGATCTTTGTTGGGCAAACTCTTCGATAACAGTAAATTTCTATTCTCGTAGTAAACAAGATAGATTATTTTTTGACAATTTATTATTTGCTAGTAGTAAGAAAATCCGATTGGAATATTTGGAACCTCAGTGAAAATAAGCCATCGGCATGTCCTTCAAAACGGAAGAAGATGGAACAAGAAGAAGAAGAAGAACGAGCAAGAATAGCAGCAGCTCGAAGATCGATGGAGGCAAGCGGAGAAAGAGATTCAGAATCTGCAAATGGCGATTTGAGGGGTCCCTCTGGGGAGAAAATATCACCGTACACACCCCCTAGTCAAATTTGTCCCCCAATCAAATCGTGTTGCTATATTAAAATGCAGGTGAATAGCAATTTTAAATTTTAAATATTCCCTCTTCCATTCCACTCCATTTTCTTCTCTCCTTTTTTCCCCTTCCTTTGCTGCCCCATTCTTTTTCTATAATTAAAAATCTCCAGTATTGAATAAAAAAAAAATTTATTAGCGCTACGTCTTCGAGCGATGTGTTAATAAAATCCTGAAATTTTTCCGTAAACGTGTACGAATGCTTCGACTGGAAAATGTTGATAGGATCCTTGCGCACCATGTTGCTGCGAGACGAAACCAAAGCTCCCACCTTGTCCACCCAAATATGGTCCTCAAGAACCACGTCAGCCGATATGCGGCTGTGATCTTTGTCAGAAGAATCCCAACAACGATAAATGTTGCGACAGGAATAGAGGTTTCCGCGGCATAAGTCTGGACTCAAGATACTTCGAAAAAGCATGAACACGCGATTACGTCAAAGACTGTAAAACTTCATTACAAAATAAATCGTACAATTCCATTGTTGAAACTGATCGGGTTTCAAAGTTTTGAGTATGCATTCGTGCCGATCCATATACATATTTGACGTACGAGCGCTGTGTTTATGTACCTACTACCTACGAAGAATTTCTCATACAATCTTATCGAAAGATGGTTTCCTATATTTATTAAAGGTGTAGTCAGCACGGATCTAAGGTCCGTGGTAGTCGGTGACGAATCGCGCAATTTCTAACGGATCGCGTTCGATACACAACAATACACAATTCGAGTCTGAAAGCTCTTTAAATAAGTTTCGGAAAGTATTTACCGACTACCGTTGCGTTTACATAATTCTATAATTTCTGTTACACTGGCATATTTCGTAGTCGTTTCCAGTTTCTGTTTACCTATCGGATATCGTGCGGAGATTTTTTCACGCTAACCTAACTTCACCTAACTTCAAGCAAACAGAAAAGAAATCGACCTGTCGAACCTTTCGATTTATCGAATTGTGGGCGTGGGCGTCGGCGTCGGCGTCGGCGTCGGCGTCGGGCCCGACAGACCCGACACCGACACGTAGCTACATAAGCAAGTAACAGCTGTTCAAGTGTAAGTGTTCGTCTGTTGTACCGGTTGCGCCTCGAAAGAAGTGCTGAACGTGATTCTGCGTGATTCTGCGATCCTGTGATAGTGCGCGGGAAAATTGCGCAGATTGGTAAGTGCATTATGTGTTTCACATATTTTTTAATAGTTTTTTCGAACACTTCAGTGAGAACTAGTATAGTTGTATAGTGAGAATTAGTATAGCATACGCGCCGTCGTCACCGTCAATCGTTGACATTGAAAATCCATCGGTAAGTACTAACTATCGTATAGAACTAACAATAAGTATATATCGGATCGAACGAATGATTTTATTTTTTATATTGTTTTTAAGTATTTTGTTCGTAAAATTTTTAACCTACACGAATTGATATTTCGTCTCGAAAAGGATCTTATCTTCAGCGCTGGAAATACCTATGTATATGTATAACTGATGACGGAGTATAATAATCTGTGCGCACTTAAGTGCATGATATAGCCAGATATTTTTAGATTTTTTCTTCAATATTATCTTGAACGCAAGAATAAAATTTCAAGTTCTAGCCAAGTGTGTCTTATTCACGGAGAACTCGCTATTATTGTATATCTACTAAATAATTTTGTTTTATTCTATCAGATTGTATAGTACAATTCTGTTTTCTAATACATGTACCGAAATATGAAAAACATATGTTATAACATAAAAAGTAATTTATTATAATATAGAGATAGACTTTGAAATCTCTCTTACAATTTCATCTACGATAAACAAAAGCATCTTCATAGTATTGTATAATTTCACAAATTTCTTATGGCCGTTTGCAACTTCTACATCTAAATTGATGAAACTGTACTATGTCTACGGAAAATACAAAATGTCTACGGAATTCCAATGAAAATATCGATTCGCAGAAAAGTGGAAATATGTATATATGTAGTAGTATTGACAATACATTTTTCTAGACCAGCATCTGTACATGCGCAGAACTGTGTTACAGATACGTCATCTTCGAATATAAGAAAAACAGAAATTTATCGCCGGTAATACCGGTGTCGCCGCGGTCACTTTGTTTATATTGCATTTCGGATCCGGGCGATCTGCAATTTCTAGAAGCAAGCACCAGTCAGGTTCGATCTACGCTCGATTGTGATTCGTGCCATCAGACTCGTAGCTTCTGATTGGTCGTTTGTTAGTCACCGATCCCTCTGCAGGACCTCCTTGTCCCTTGTCCCGCGGTCCCGCGATCCCGCGTTTAAAACACGTTCGACCGCGTCTTCTTGCAGTCTACGGTTTCCTTTCGAAGAGGATTAGCGGTTACGACAGAAGGACGAAAGATGCGCAAATGTGAGTAACTCGTGTCGTGATATGTGCTGCGGTTGGTTAACCTTCCTATAAAACACTATTTATCCTTCTTTCTTTTTCTTTTTCTTTTTCTGTCAACACAAACGACTGCAAGATGTAACGAATCCTTTCTCGCAACAGTCCTTTTCGAATCATGTACAAGCGAAGCATATCGTGATCATTAATACGTAACATCCTCATGGAAAAAGTTTTCCTCTTGACTTATAGCGATCCCGATACTCGCTCATGTTTATGGTGACAGAATACTGAATTTAGATTTTCAGTTTATATGTGAAAATTGTATTACAGATTTTGATAGATGATTTAGTTATAGCGTGATATTCTGCAAAGGTATTTTTATTTTAGTTCGATTAGAATTTTTCCATTAAATAGGATCGTGTTTGAGCGAATTATCTCATCTGTATAAATGTATTTATATGTACATACACATTGAATCATCGAAGCGCCGACAGTGCTAATGGAAGTATGATTTATCGATGGCGAGACGCGAAGATACTGTCAATGTTATTTTTTTTCATTTATTATATTTATGCTAGCGCCTCTCGGAACTCTGAAGTGAAACTAGATACAGTTAGTAGAGAACTAGAAAGGGGACAAACAACTTACATACAAGTTAATAGAGAAAATGCTTGGCAAATGTTGGACGATTGTTAACGTCTTCTTTTTTATATAAAGATAATCATTTAATTCAAGTAGAGTTTGGTTAAACAAATATTTGTGTAAATATTAATACCGCATAGTTTGATCGAACAAAAAATATATTTCTAACAAATTCATTTCCCTTCCTATGCCGAGATTTTTATCAATATAAGTTAGCCATTTATAAAGATATTAATACGAGAATTCCAATTTTGTCTAACTATTAGAAATCGCATTTCTAATTATTTTAATTAAGATACCCTGTGTCATGAATTACTGTCGTAGCAATTTTAAATCAAATTTTGCTTGATATTTGTGATAATGCAAATCATATTTTACAGTTATATTGGGCATGAGGGTTATCTGCCGTAGCCAAATGAACCGCGTAAAAAATATGCAAATAATTACACATAGGAAGCGATGATCATATTTCTATATTCTCATCGAACACGTCATTCTCATAACACGAAAAAGAAAAATAAAAAACAAATTACCGTCTGTCGTAATCATACTAGTCTTCCAAGCGATAAATTTTACAAGCTTGTTCGTTATTATTTCGTCATTATTTAGTAATTTGAATGAGGTTTCCATTGAAGATAATCACATGACGAACAATCGTAATCATTTGCAGTTTCTAAAAAATTTTACTGTTGCGTTGACTTACAAATAAATCGAAAAATATTAAATTATAATTGGATTTCGCGAATATTTATCTGTATGTGCATTAACAGATTCCGATTTTCGATCGATAGTTTGGAAACCGTTTGCGTATGATTGTATAATAATAGTTTCGTAGACAGTGACTATAAACATCGTTGAAACCTCTTTTGCGTCGATTATAATAATTGTCGTAGCATCTCTTGTATTTCCTCTTCTTTGTTTTACGAAATCGCATCGAGAAATCCCCACCAATCCTCTCGATGAAACAACAGGTAACACTTGTTTCCACTTGGACGGGTTTTCCCCGGTGCAAATAGGGAAAAAGATAGGAATTCCATACAGAAGTTGTTCCGATTCACCGAGCAAGCGTGGACATCTCGTAGAGATACATACATACTAAGAAATTGATGTTGTGACAGTTGTTTGGTATGCCGAGGAGCCTTGCGCTGTGTAAACAGAGATCAACACAAGATAAATTGTATACTCGTCGGATAAAATAGCATTTTCAATGTACGCAAGCTTTATCAAATAATAGTAAAACAATTAAATTAAATTTTCAATGGACAAACTTCAGCAAGTAATAATAATAAAATTTTTATTTTCGAAAAAGTTAATCGTCAGAAATTCAATAATTAAATGTTTCTGATACTCTATCTACGGGTTAAGAAATTTAAAATACAGATAAAATGCAGATCATACAAATTACCACAAGCTGTTCAATGTTTAAGACGATGAATAATTTTATTTATAAATTTTTTTTTAAACAGATTACATCTTGTTTTATATGTATGTATAGCTTGAATATGGCTATTCCAATGATTCTAAAATTATAGAGCAATGAATCAGCTAATAGATAGTATAGTCCGTCGTTAAATCAAAAGTCAATATGTAATCCCAAGCGAGATAATACCGAGGGGTAACATCGTTCCACTGTTATATGTATATATTTTATGTTCCATCACCGGCACGCGGTTCTTTTATCTCTCCACAGTTTTTCAGATGTTTACATAGTTTTGAAAAAAAGATAAAATTTTAATTTTAAGATTGAAATATGAAATTTTCACTATAAAGTAAAATAAGAAATGTTAACTTTTTAAAGTTTTTTGAAAGCTATGTACATATATAAATGGTTTTCGCAGATTGCAAGGACAAATGAAATTATAATATTTTGATAAGATTACGAATAGGTCAATCTTTTTCATGCTAACCATTAAGGCAGTAGACTCTTTTTTCTCCACAGGTTTTTGACTACTTTTTTTTCTTTGTTCGTTTACGTCGCTTCTTCAACTGCTAGGTTATTAAGCGTTTTTGACTACTGAATACTGAAAACCCCCATTTTTGTATTATCGAGAAATGAGAACGCGAATCTCGCACCCTTGCAATCCTGGGAACGAGTCTACCGCCTTAAGGAAAATTACGGAACACAATTTGTTATCGATTAGGAAAAAATAAATCTGTGAATCACGAGACCTCGATGATCCACAATAACGATAATCAGTTTAATGTTTATCAACGCCCGAAAATTGACCCGTACGTAGCGGAAACGTGACATTGATTTATGGTCGGGCATCCTTGAGCAAAGGATCTTGCAATATCCTGCGTGACCTGCGCGAAAAAACGAAGTCAAGGTCTACGCATGTATTGTACAATGTGTGGCATACCTTGTTCTGTTTCTGCCCCCTATGAAATGGATTGTTTTTAGCAAGTCTCTCCTTTTAAGGAGTTACAACAACATTAAAACATCCAAAAAATGAATTCTTTTGAAATTAAATTCTTGATTTTGCAAGTCTTTGTAAATCTTTATATGTAAAAAAATCTTTATACAAAAAATACTATCTGTTTCAATTGGCTAGATTTACAACAAACTTTGCTATTATGTGAAACAAACGAAGACAATAATTATTATACTTGACTTGCTTCAATGATTTATAAATCTATACTACTAGAATTTTAAATCCTTCGATACTTTCCAGAGATAAATAAAGATATCGTTACAATTACATCACAAATATTTCCTACCACATATATATATATATATATATGTATACATATATATTTCGATTAAAGTTCAGTAAAAAATGTTGAAATAAGATAAGGGATATCTGTGCTTACATTTCACGAATTAATCGACGTAATACATATACAATATATGGTATAGTTGCAGCTATTTTCATTGAATGTATAGTACAGTTATTGTATACATTGTATAGTGTATTCGCATCAATTATCAGGCAGTTAATTGTCACTGTAGGCTTATAAAATATTTATGTTCTTTTACTTATACTTATGAAAATGAGTTAAACGGAAATGAGTCGGTAAAAGATCTATTATGGTTTGCGAACACTTCTTCATTTGAAGATCTCCCGTCTGGGTTCTCGGTAACCCTACTCGATCTTCACATCCACTCGACCTTCTACGCGCCTCCAAATTGAAGTTTAAATAATTTAGCCCTCCATGTAACTCTTTAAGAATTAAATACCGTTCTTTTAAACTATTAAATAGTTAAACTAATTTTTACAAACGCTTTTTTCAGTATTGCAAGAGGTATTTCTAAGCTAACGAACTTTTTACGGCCATAGAGAACTTGGCTCCTGTTTACAGGATGTTTTTGTTGGGATTACGTGTTACGCGTAATTTACGAAATGTTTGTAAATTATTTGTAAACAAAATTAATAATTAATTGATACCATCGTAAAAGAACAGATTCTATTGTTATTTTTAAATTTTTATTTCACTAAAATATTCGAAATATATTTCGTTGTAAGTATCTTAATATTAATTCAAGTATAAATTAATTTTTCCAGTAAAGCAAAGTATTTTAGTCGCGTGCCTAATTTCATTAGGAATGGCTGCATCAGGAACTAGCACAAAAGCACTCCGTGCTGTGGCACAGGGGACAAATGAAGTTTCAGCATCCCTGTTTCAGGTAAAACCATTTAGACAACGATTACAAATTCTCAATTATTTATTTGTATTTAACACTGGGTTTATGGAATACTAGAAGTGATTAGTTAGATTATTTTACATTACTTTGTAAGTAAAAGAAATAAAAAGAAATCAATTTCTTGAATAATTGTAAATTAAAAATCTAGTGTTAAAGTTATTAAATACAGGGAGACATTAATCAAAAGAGTTTTTTTCCAGGCTGTGGCACAAGAAAACCCTGGAAATCTTATAATGAGTCCTTTGAGCGCAGCTGTTGTTCTTGCTATGGCTGCTTATGGTGCTGGCGGCGAGACGGAAAGGCAGTTGAAAACTGCTTTGCATATACCGTCATCGGATAAGTTTGGTCTATCCGGCTATCAAGAACTTATCACTGCTCTAAACGTAACTATAATTTCTTAATCTTATTCAAACATTGCTATACCGGTATGTCTTTCCCAAACAAATTCAATTCTGTTGTTACATTATATTTTGTTTGTACATTTGATTTTAGAGCGTCAAGGAAAATAAGCTCCTTCTTGCAAACAAGGCCTTTGTCAATAATCATTTTATTCTGAAACCAACCTACAAGGCACTAACAGAGAATTACTTCCAATCTATCAGTGAATCGGTCAATTTCGGACAATCTGTACAGGCTGCAGACACCATTAACACTTGGGTTAAAGAAAAGACGAACGATCGCATTCAAGATATCGTAAAGTCTGGTTAGTATTAATATTCATGTGTATTCTTATATACACGGGGTGTTGACGCTATCGCTATTACACGCTTTTAGTGCAAAGCTAAGTTTTATTCAATATTCCCACAGACTAACATAAATATCTCAAATACGCATCAAATCTCTTTTTAACAGGCGATTTTGATCAGGATACAGCATTGGTGTTAGTTAACGCAGTGTACTTCAAGGGTATGTGGAAAAATAAATTCGATCCGCTACTCACCCGTAAATTGCCGTTCCATGTTAATGCAAACGTAGCGAAGGAAGTACCTACTATGTTCAAGCGCAATCAGTACAATTACGGTGAACTTCCAGACATAAATGCCAAATTTATCGAAATACCTTACCAGGTAATCTCTTAAATGAACAAGAATGTAATTTTAGAAAGCAAGAGATATAAAAGAAATCTTCTATCCTTATTCGTAGGGAGATTCGATAAGTATGGTCATCATTCTTCCAAACGAAGTTAATGGCTTGGCTGAAGTTGAAAAGAAGATAAAGAGTATAAACCTGAATGACATTCTAAGTCAAGGACATGAACAAGAAGTGGAATTATTCCTTCCAAAGTTTAAGATTGAAAGTAAAATAGAGCTCAACTCTCCCTTACAGAAAGTAAGTAATATTGTGTTTACAATGAAATCGTTTACCCTTTTTTGTTCTAATAATTTTTATCGTACGTAGATTGGTTTGACCGACATGTTCACCGACCGTGCTAACTTCTCTGGTATCGCTGATGCTCCGATAGCTGTCAGTAAAGTTGTACAAAAAGCATTTATCGAAGTGAACGAGGAAGGTAGCGAGGCCACAGCTGCCACAGGTAAGTTTATGAATATCGTTTTTTTCCCTGGAATTGGTTGAAATTAAGAGAAGTATTGTTTTGGAGCATTATCTTCTTTAAAGTGGTAAACGTTTTCAAATTGTAAAAATTGGAAGTTGCAATACTTTGCAGTGCATGCCTAAAAACTAGACAGCCACTGTCAAAATGTAGCGGACAGAATGAAATTCTTAAAAGAATGTGTTGATTGTCTGAATTTGTTAACTTTTAGTATTACCGTATTCCTTCTTAAATTGTTCATAGTTTGGTTGTCGATGCTAATTAAAATTTGGAATAATATTTTACTTAATTTCACGTATCGCTTAGTTGGTGGTTCTACCTTGCTCCTGTAAATTTAAGAAAAACCGATAAGCTGCTTAGTATTCAAATTAAATTAGCTTATGCACACACACACACACATCATTTTGACAATGTTGCTTTTCGCTAAACATGTGCATGTACAGAGTGCGTTACGTAATCTGCCATAATCATTTCTCTCTTCCAATATATCCGCTTTGTAGCACAATCCTTGTAGCATGTTCATCGATCATTTCAGTTGATGGCCATCGATGGGCATGTTTGCCTGCCGGGGAAGCAGGCAGCTCAGGGGCCCCTGCCGTGTCCATCGCTGGTCTAGGCAAAAAACTGTATAGAACAGAGTGCAATTATTATTAGACACTCGTAGTTTGGGGTAGCAATTCATTTAGAACTAACAAAGTCTGTAAAAGTGAAAATGGAAAAAGAGGGAGGAAACAAGTGCTCTCAGATCTTCTTTTATTTACTTAGTAATAATATATAATTCTTGTGGCAGGTGTCTATGTACGGCCTCTTTCGAGCTTTTGGTCACCGCCGGAGCCCATTGAGTTCCGCATCAATCGACCATTCCTGTTGATCGTTAAATACCGTGACGTAGTCTTGTTCTTAGCAAAAGCCACTGACTGATTTTCAGAAATTCCACAAGTAATTTAGTGTTCGATCTGCGCCATGCCATTAACTATATTCCTATTTTCTTTTTGTTCTACAAAAGGAGATTTTAAATTTACCGATTAGATTGATAATCGAAAAAGAGCAAGTTCAAATGCATTTAAATTTCTATAAAAATATATATTTAAGATTCGAAAGCTTCTTATGATTTTCTTTTTGTTAATAAACGAATTTTATGTAATTTTTTAAAGGATGTGCAATAAATATCATCTATGCAGTTTTCTTCTGTTCAATAAGTTTGAGAATTTTGTGTAAGACTTGTTCAAAGGAAAGTTGTTTTTATATTAATTTTTCAAGCATTTTTCTTGTTGTACACAAAATTTGTGGGCAAAGTATAATTTTATTACTTCGTTGTACTAATTCATATTTCATTACAAAACTAAGAAAATGTCTATAAACATCATTATACGTCTACTTCGTTCCTGCTCGAAGAGCAACGAGAATAAATGATCTACTAATTTTGTCTTAATTTTTAATTTACAACTTTCCCGAGTTTGTCGTCGTCGTTTTTCATTTATTAACGCAAGCTTCACGCTGTCTGTATCTTCTCAATTTTCATGTAACAAGCTTATCGTCTATTTACAAAATTGAAAGTATTTTGTCTCTTAATGTCTCTAATATATTTTGTGACTTTTTTATACTTTGTTATCCTAAATTTTTTACAACTAAATAATTGTTTGTTAGCAATACATTTGTATAAATATATACACTCTATAAAGCGGAAACACATTGTATTTTCTAAATAACTTGATTAGTAAAAATCATTCGTAAACTTTGCGAAACTAACGTTTCGTACTTTCTACGTAAGAAAGCAACTGTGGATAATCAGTGATAAATCCACATTGCATATCAAATGCATTTGTTTATGTGAGATTGCCTAAAAACTAAGTGGAAACAATAAGCTGATTCGATATTGTGTTGTAGTTGTTGCACTTTAATTTTAAAATGATCATGCCATAAATTTTTAAATGCTATTTTGTATTTTGTATTTGGTTATAATACTTTCCGTACAGAAAAATTAATAAAAAAGTGTTATTTTTTTATGTATTATTTAAACGAATAATGATATTTGAAATCTAGTTACGTAGCGGAATTTGTTTATGTTGTTGTTAAGAAATACAGAATTGTGCCATTCAGAATTTAAACAAAAACTACAAAAGCTACAAAAGCTCGATAAAACTGAAGCAGTTTAGTTAATAAAACAAAAACTGACAAGTTGAGATTTACATATCAACTACTCTTTCAATCTGAACAACCCTATTAGGTTCTTCTATAAATTGCGCGTCGCGTCAAGAATCGACAACACATTGAGTATTACGGATCGTCAGGATACTATTTCACGAAGATGGTTTTAATGGAACCGCTCTCAGCATCCAGACATGTCCAAAACAAATATCTGACGACTGTTAGCGCTAGCCAAGTTGTATTTACGACTTGAATTGTCAGCTGCGAATTATGGTAAAAAGGCACTCGAAACCGAATTGTTGAGACCCAAATAGAGTGGGGATTTATTCCTATATAGAGTGAGGGAGTGGGGGCCAGTAAATCCCCACTCTACTTGGGTCCACGACCTACGACCTGCTACGACCTACGGATCGTACAGCAAGGCTACGGTCCCATACAATTCCTCCGCGCTATTTCCATATGCATATGTAAATGATATTCTGGAAACAACAATTTTGAGAAGCCATAGATGTTATTATTAGTACAATTAGATGAATATTGAGTCAAGGAAAAATCGTCTGTGCTCGCTCATCGTTCCTGCGATGTTCCTGCAGCTTGAATTTCGGAAGTGTTGCGAATCATTTCGAGTCGAAAAGTTACTTAACGTTACTTAGCTCTAGATGTTACGTATTCGGCGAAACAGTACAATCATGTAAATAATTATTTGACCAATAGTTCGTATAAAAAGGATCTAATGCGCTTCGTTTATTTCTAGGCTTTATTCTTCTGGTCGGTTTACCAGCTCCTCCGAAAATTTCCAGAACGTTCAGCGTTGACAGACCATTCTATTTTGCAATTAAATGCAACAAGTTATCTGTGCTTTTCACTGGTGTAATATCAGATTTTAATTGAAACAATTCATACAATGAAATTTATATACATATATACATATTTGTCTTGGAATACATTTTTCAGTTCTTGAATAAATATGTATCGTTCACTGTCAATGACAGAAGTAATCTACCAAACATACTTATTTTTTACCTCTATGCAATTATTAATTTACTTTTAATGTGGAATATCGTAAGTTTCTCAAAGTTTCAACATGTTCGTTCGTTATAATTTTTTTAACAAAGCATTTGCGGACTTTTTATATTTCAATTTTATATATTTATTATATTTATATTTCAATTTTTTGCTTCTTTGTGCGAATCGATGCATGCTGATATCATTCCTGCACTGGTCCTTGCACATGCAGTTAACACGATAAACGAGCGACTGCCACCGACTGCGTTTTCAAAGATCCTCCGAAGAAATTAGCGATCAATTTTTTTCCAGGAATGGTATTCGAAACCCGCTGTTTGGTATTCAGAAAGCAGCTAAGGGTTGACCGTCCATTTTTCTATAGTATCGTCAGCAAAATTCAGAACCTGGGAACCGAAGATAGCAAAGTTGTTCAGCTCTTTACCGGTCGTATCCTCGAACCGAATTCTTCAGAATTATAACGATGCTGGTTCCTCTTCTGTGCTTTGAAATAGAAATTCTAGTATTAATGTCGAGCCTAGTCTACCAAAGTTGGCCAAAGATTCCAATCAAGAAATACGAGAAAATATATATTTTTACTATATTATACATAACAATGAAATAAACTACATATTATTATTATTATTATTCGGTTGATGTTTCTGATAACTATTTCTACGCCACACCGTATTCTATAGATTATCTACAGCTAAACATTAGATTCGAAACTTTATATTCTTTAAAAATTGTTGTAATACGAATGATTTTTACTAAATAACAAAAAATAGAAAAATAGAATGTTGGACAGTGCATTATTGTATCGCGTATGACAAAAATGTCGTAAATGTGAATAATGAAAAACGAGATTGCACTAGATTAGAAGTTTTATTTTTTGAACAATTTGAAAATAACACTTTTGTACAAGGAAGATCTGCAATCTAACAATTACTATTTGGTTATGATAAACAATTTTAAGTAAACCTTTTTCAACTTCGCAAAGGGTTCACTTGGTAGCAGTGCGTGGAAAGATGATTTTTCTAATAATATATGTTTCAGGTCTTATTCTGATGAAACTGTCATTGGTGTATCCTATGAATTTCGAAGTTAACCGTCCGTTCTATTATAACATTATATACAAAGCGAATGACGGCCATGAGAGAGCGAGTTCCTTTGTATCGCTGTTCAGCGGTCGTGTAACCGAACCAAAAGTTTAACCGGAGTACTATATATTTTCCACAACTAACAATATAATTGGTTATGTATTTTTATATAGAAAGCATTAAATTAAAAATAAAACTTCTCTTATCTTTTAAATTACATATTATTTGTTGTTATCATCTTTCTATACATCTTTCTATTATATAAAAGTACTCTATATAAAGTACCTATATAGGGAACTCGCATAAATTCTAACACTTGGTCTTTAAATGGTCATCTAACAGCTTATTTTTAACATCACAGTTAGCGTTTTTATCATATCGACAACATTTCAAACCGATCATTCTCAGATCACCGAAGGAGTCTCTTACAAAATCTTTCTTCGCAAACTAACTAAACAGTATTTTTAACTACAATTTGATCCATATTCATTTGCACGAAGTATATAAATTTCTAGTGTCTGCGATAAAAATCCTCCAAACGAATACATTATTGACGCATTCCTCAATGTTTAATTTGTTTCAGTAATGGAATTTGTGTTGACTAGTGCGCTCTTGGACTATACAGATACTCCAATAGTAAAAATTGATCGGCCATTCTTTTATGCTATCCTTGACAAGTCTAAAAATGCAGAAGGCAGCAGCATTTCTACGACCTTATTTAGCGGACGCATTACTGGCCCTTCAGCTTAAAAAATTTACCTATATAAAAGAAGTTACAATATTTCATGCTCTGCACCAGTAATTAAATAAAGGCTCTATTTTACTACTATTTGTAACAATGTAATTAACAATGCGAATGAAAATAAACATGGCCCAAAAGTCACTAGACGATTTTAAAAAAGAATAGCCCTTTTATCTTTTAAAAATTCGTATCTTTGCCGCCAAGCAACCATGCCACGGATTGACGCACTCCAGTGCACTGCACCAACTGCACTGATGCCAAGGCCAAGGCATCGCTAAAGTTGACTAAAGTGCCAAGTGCCAAAGTTAGCGAGGCTGAGGCTGAGGCTGAGTGAGAGTGAGGCCCTCGGCGTCTCGGCGTCAGCACTCAGCCGTCAACTGCGTCAACGTCAGCCAGATGCAGTTACGGTCCAATCAGAACCAATAGCCAATCAGAGGCGATATGCGCAAAACAAACAAAAACTCTTCTGGAAAATCTTCACGTAAATTTTTCAAAATGCACGGGAATGGGGAATAAATAGTATTACAATGCATTACTCTTATAAATTTATTTATAAGTAATATTACAGTTATTACAGTTTTCTGTGACTGCAATGAAAAAATATGTCTTATAATCTATAATGTTATTTCAATGGCCCATATTTATTATATTCTCTAACCGGAAATCAAAATTGACCGGCTAATGGCACCATTAAAAAAATGCACAATGGAAGACCTGAACCTTTCGAGTACTCTCGAGATGAGAATCACAAATTTCAAGTAAAAACAAAAGATAAACGTGTAGATAAACTCTTAATATTTGTAATTTTTTCCACTAAACTTTTAGATGCACAGATTCCGTATATAATTATGTTGTTCGTTAAAAGAAATGATTTCCGGTAACGAATATTATTATAAAAAATATTATTCGGTAACGAATTTCTCTGATTATTAAATCTTTTCAACTATTGCTATGAAACGTAACTTATTGCACAGAGGTGTATCTAATGTTAACGCAAACTTAACATGGTCGATGTCAAATACAATTCAAATATCAAATATAGTATTATAGTAGCCTGCCATAAGTTTCGCATATAATTAAAAGTACTTATTTCTTGTACTAATTATTTTATCGTGCGTATATAATTAACTGATTACGCAATTATCTTTCGACAGCTTGATGGAACGAGCAGGTTCCGTCGAACCTGTACCATTCGATGTAAGAGATCCCCTACGCGGTACAATTGTAGGCATGGAAGCAGTGGTGTCCAAAAACTCATCGTCGGAGTCGCTGTCTTTGTCTTTACCATTCCTAAATTGCCTTTTCGGCATTATATCATTCATATATTTCTCGATCATTTGTCGGGTTTGGATAGAGACGTCGTTACCATTACCGGTTACATATGGCAAACTATCGTTCTTCTCTTGCTGATTTTTAGACTGCTTTTCGATGTACATTCGTTGCAACTCGGCCAATGGTTCATCCATGAAACGTACAGTTTGTTGTTTCCGATCCGGTAACACGTTACCGTTAAATCCAATAGATTTGCAGACGTCAACGTTGGATTCTTTCATTTTGATATTTTCGCTGTCCACCATGGTAGCAGCGAAACCTATAGGGAAGTTAGATTTACCGTTCACGGTATTATAAGCCGGCGCGTAACTTGGCTTCTGCTGATTCGTTGGGTGATCTCCATATTTATTCAGCACCCAATCTCTGACGTAACTTTTGTCAGTTTTTATTTCGTTCTCTCTGAACGGAACGCTAGACTGTGCGATAGCGATCGCTTCGCTGTAGCCTGCTGAGTAGCCATTTTGTCGTCTTTCCACGTATGCTGGAACTACTGGACAGCCATTTCGTTGTCTTTCCGCATTCGTTTGCACCGCCATCTGATCCTTCCATCTGCCAGTGTTCATCACAAGCTGAGCCAATTGTTGAATCGTTTGTTTCGGCACTGCCGCGGACGTTCTATCGCTGCACTTAGCAGGCACGGTTGCGAATTTTGCCGGAGTGGACGTGTCGCAAGGTTCGCCAGCTATACACGCAGGCTGCATGCTCAACCGTCGTAAATGATCATAGTTCTCTCCTTGGCCGACCAATAGAACATCCATGCTTTCGAAATTTCCTTGGGTTTCGTAACAGCTCGTAAGTTGCTCGGACACGCGACGCTCGTTTTCTAAGAACGTTGCAGTCAGTACCATCGCCGCGGTAGGTTCCCTTTGGCCGAACAGCTTTCTGCGAGCGTGCAAAGTCTGATTCGTGTCTGTCTCGAGACATCCGTTCTTTATCTTCTCTTCCATCTGTCTCTCCGCTTCCAAGAACTTTGCAGTTTCGAATTTCAATGTTTCCGTGTCCATATTCATCTTATCCGCTTCGTTTGCTATACGTCTCTCCGCGGAAGATTGGGTCCGGCTGTCTGTCGTCGAGACAGGTTGCAAACCTAAACGTTGCTGAGCCTTTACGAAAGGTGACTGCGATACTGGCCCCAGTTTCGACCATATGGTTCCAGGCCTTTTCGCTGGACTAGTTATAGGTGAAATAACTCCCGGTCTCGTCATCACCGGGTTTTGATTAATTAATTCGACGTTAGAATTAGGTACGGTACAAGGAACGCGACAAGGTTTCGGAGGAACTAGATCCAGCTTAGGAGGTGCAACTCCAGGCATCGGAGGAGGCGCTAGAGAAGTTATGGTTGGTTCCGGTGGTGGTGTTTCAACATCCGTTTCCGACACCTGTTTCGTCAGCAGAGTGTTGTGCACTACTTTCAATAAATCGTCCATTCGATTCTCGAGTCTATTTTGCCGATCTCTGTCCAAATCTAAGAACTTTGTTAACATGTCGTTTTGCGCAGCGAGAATCTGAAACAAAATTATGTATATAACCGGCGCATACAGAAAAGAAAGTTCTTTTTGGTTTTATATTTCCTCTTCTTTATCTTACCCTGTTAACCACTTCATTTTGAGAGCTAATGGCGCCTAGAACAAGTTGCTCCAATTTCTGTGCTTTTTTCTTTCTCATTGGCACGTTAGGAATATTATCCGTATTAACTGCGGTATCTTTTGATTTGTGGTCGCTCCCCGCTTGACTCAAAGAGTCCATCAAAAATTCTAATAAAAGACTATCATCGTTACAAGTTGCATTGTTTGTTAATACGGAAGCATCTGCTTGCTTTGGACGATTATAAGTTTCATTCAAATTGTGCGCTTTATCGTCAGTTTTTGACTGGCAAAAAGCATCGTTTAAGTTATAAGATACATCCGGAGAATAATCTGGCGATAGACACTCAACTCCTTTGGTATCTATTACGGCAGGCATACGAGTCAAGATATCGCCGTAATGTTGTTTGTACGTAGCTGCCAAATTCTGCCCGAACACGATTTTTCGTGGCTCTTGCGGCATCGCACGATTATTCGCGTGCGCTACCTGTTGCAATTGATTTTGTTGCTGAAGCAACTGTTCCAAATTAGCGTTACGTATTGTCGTTGGACATTCGCATTTGATTGGAACGTTCGCGCATTGCGCTATTAAATTCTGCTGATCCGGTTGAAATCCTAGATTATTCCCCAACATATTTTGCCGATGGCTTAAACAATTTTGTTGCAACGTTTGATGTTGTTGCATGTTCTCTTGAATTATTTGATTTTGCACGTTCTGTACCGTATTTTGATACGGTATCTCCCCGTAAGGATGAGCTAATAAATTGTGCTTGTAACCGGCACGCGACAATTCCTCCGTTGGAATAGTATCGCACTGTGTCGACTTACCAGCCATTTGTACTCGTGGTTCCCCTGTGTTAATGGCTACGTCCCTGGTGGGAGAGAAGACCCTGTTATAAGGCCTAGCTATTATGGTTTCGTTCGATTCAGGGGAATCGGGATATTCGTTTTCACCTATAAAACATAAATGCGTACGCTGGTGCAACTTGTTAATAATTTTTTGCATTATTTAATAAACAAACTCTTACGTGCTATTCCCCATGTAGGAGACAGTGCCTCCGTACGATGAAGCGACTGCACGGGAAACTTGTGCCTCATTTGTAAATTTTTATTCGTTTTGACTTCTTTCGGAGGAGACTTAACGTGTACCGTGGCATCTATAAAAATGTTGTAAAGCGATTGCGAGTAATTGACTCGAACAAGACAGAAAACATTCGTTTAAACTGTAATTGTGAAAATTGTCTTACCTACGGTATCTATGCCAATAATATTAGCATCTTCCAGACGCTTATTTTTCAGAACTCTATCGATCGATTCATAATATTGCTCGACACCTGCTCGCGTGCCAGCTCGTTTTGCTTCGCGATAACAGACCAGAACCTGTTTCATCCGCGATCGGCACTGTTTTCCAGTAACATTGTACCCTTTTTTCTTCATATATCGAGCGACACTTTCCCATATCAACTGCGGCTTCGATGCGTACTCCAATTGCTTTTGCACTTGCTTATCCGACCACACAGATACCAACAACGCGGTACTCTCCGGGGTCCATTTATATTTAACAGCATCTCCAGAATCACTCATCTCTCGGTCGAGTTAGTGCCCAAGTAGCATTAAACGAACGCAAGCTAATGCAGGCACTGCAATAACAATAACACACAAGCAAAATAGCACGATATTCAGCAAGGAGTTTTACCGCGCATCAACAGGTTGCCATAAAATACAAACTTTGGTCCATCACGTAACGGATCGACGCCAAACTCTGCTGGGGCTGGGGACAGGGACACGGTTGGACACGGTGCATCACGATGCCGTCGCCAACCGACACCAACCGACGACAATTCAAATTTCATTGTGCAACAAGTGGTGGGGAAAAGTGCATGCGTAGGAGGCTTGGGAGGCTTCGAGTAGTAGGGGTAAATTTCATTTCACCAGAAATTTCCTCTCTGATTTCACCGACGGCACGGACACCAGAGACGAAACTCGAATATAGCATAGAAGTCGTGCCAGTAGTTTCCTCTCTGTCTTTAGTATTTCCACTCTACGATCTTACCATAAAGTATGAAAGCAATCTGAAGCAATCGGAGAATACTCTCGGAGACACAGAGACACAGAGAGCAGAGTGCTCGCATACGAGACAGAGACGAGAGTGCTCGCGCTCACTTTTTCTTCGATCGTCTCGCATCACTCGCATCGTCTTTAGCATGGAACAGAACCTATTTACATCATTTTTAGCAGGAAACAGAACCCACTTCATAGTTGCCAAAACCGTGGTGTGGATCGAAACTAGCTTCAACCAGAGATCTTATCAAAGATCTTATCATTAGGTATTTACAATTTTGAACTTGAAATTTAAATGTAAATATGTTCACGACACAAGTATATTTACTCACCGTTCTCAAAATATAGTCTTCGGTTTCCTTCTTCTTTTTGTAGCGTTCACCGGCTACTTATAATATATTCAACTAACCAGGATTACCCAAACATTTATAGGCATAATGAAATTGGAAAGCGCAACAAATCGCAGTTTTTGCTGAGCAAAAGAATGTTTGGACCTATTCGCTGCGACAACAGATAATCCTTCCTTATTTCTCATACTTTCGTTTAACTGTCGATCGTTTCGTCTGCACAGAACTTAGCCTGTCCGTTCTGAAATTCTACATATATGTTAAGAAAAGAAGACTCGAATGAATAATGAATACTGTCTCTGGTAAAAAGTAACGATACTGGTCGACATATTCTGGTCGACGATAAAAAATGAAATATTCAGCGGTAAAATTCGATCTCGATCTTCCTGCATCGACAGACGAATTTGTTATTTGTTACGAATGTGATATTTATTACATTTGTAACATGTGATAAACTCTAAAAAAAATTGTAATTACATCGCAATGAAAAATAAGGATTGTGTCACGTATGTAGGTAATTGAGTTAGGCCGGAGAGCCGAACAAATGCCCAACAAATGGGATCAAGCCTCAGTTTAATACGATTACTGGGGCAGCAGGTTAGACGATGCTGAGGCTTCTTTCGCGTTTCGATGGAAATTCGCTGGTCAGTGTCTGTGGATCGGTGATCGTCGGCGTTCCACTTCCAGTTCCAGTTGCATTTGCGCCGTAATTCCCAAAGAAAGAGGGGCCAGTCGAGAAAATGGGGAAGGATGACGCCGAGACAGTGACTCTGAAAAAGGAGCTGGAAGATCTGATCAACAAATGCAAGGTTGTATTATATACAAAAGACTGCGGCGATCTCGTAACGGCAATGACGAATAGCGGAAAGGTACTTGCTTCTCGATTATAACAAACGATAAAAGGTTTCTTCTTGCTTGTACGACAGGAAGATCAAAAGAAACAACAGGACGCCACCTTGGAGGACACGTGCAGCGGTGTAGCGGATGCGCCCAAGGTGAAATTATCGACTAAAAAATTACTAAAGGGACACATCAATAAGGTGAACTCGGTACACTACAGCGGCGACAGTAGGTCAGTCCCGATTCTTCGATTTGTTGTTGGCGATGGTCGGTGGTCGATGTAGTCGAGCGTGACGTGAAAAGGGTTGCTTCGGTTTCAGGCATTGCGTGACCGGCTCGTTGGACGGTAAGCTCATCATCTGGGACTCGTGGACCGGCAACAAAATTCAGGTGATCCCGTTGCGATCGGCATGGGTGATGTCGGTGGCGTTCGCTCCATCGGGAAACTTTGTCGCCTGCGGCGGTATGGACAATATGTGCACCGTCTACGACGTGAACAACCGCGATGCCACAGGCTCGGCCAAGATAGTCAGAGAGCTGCTGGGCTACGAGGGTTTTCTCTCCTCCTGCAGATTCTTGGAGGACAAGAAAATCATCACCGGATCCGGTGACATGAAAATGTGTGCTCACCTGAAATATCGTAGAAAAGTGGTAAGTTTCGACCAGTACCGCGACAACCTGAACGCGATCTTTTTCAGCTGTATATGGGACTTGGAGGCCAACAAGAAGACGACAGATTTCCCCGCGCACGCTGGAGACGTCGTTAGCATCAGCTTGTCCCCAGATGTGAACACTTACATTACCGGATCGGTGGACAGAACATGTAAACTGTGGGACTTGAGGGAGGAAACCGCGAAGCAGACTTTCTTCGGCCACGAAGCCGATGTAAATTCGGTTTGCGTGAGTATGGATTGCGAGATCTTATCGTTAGTTCGATCATGGATCGATCGCCATCACGCGATCTCACGACACGAACTCGGTGATTGTTTTCTTTTTTCAGTATCATCCATCGGGACAAGCTTTCGTAACAGCTTCGGAGGACAAGACGGCGAGACTGTGGGACTTGAGGTCGGACCAGCAGATAGCAGAGTTCAAGCCGCCTAGCGGAAATCCTGGATTCACGTCGTGTGGATTATCCTTGAGCGGTAGGTTTATATTCTGTGGCAGCGACGATAATTCCATTCACATCTGGGACACGTTGAAGAAACAGTACAACGGTGAGTGTTCCAATTGTTTTCTCAAGCCCTGCAACAACGCAATCCACCAATTAGATGAAACATGTACTTGACGCAGCTTTTCTTCAATCGTATTCGTTTGTACTTTTGTTTCCGAAGGTGTTCTAGCGGGTCACGAGAACCGGGTGACGTCGCTCAGCGTTTCAGGAAACGGTATGGCTGTTGCCAGTTGCTCGTGGGATCAGAATGTCCGGATTTGGGTGTAGAAACCGGAAGAGAACTGTTAGTAATTCTCAGAGTCTTGGAGGAGGAAGAAAGAAGAAGGAAAACCCAAATCTTCGAGTCTGCGTTTCATTGTTTCCCAAGTTTCCGATATAGGGAGTAGATTCGCGTGCCAAATCACGCAACTACTCCGACGATTCGTTTCTATGTATAAATTCTTGTAGCGTTTTTATAATCTATTATAAATCGCATAAAACACCTTCCGTGTCTCTGTTCAGGAAGATAGTTACTCGAAGCGTAGCACTCGGAAGCGTTAGCTTTCATTTGTTTTTTAAACTGAAAAATAAATATCACTAGAAGAAGAAGAAATGTTAAATAAACTGCGAAACGAACGAACACCGATCTCGATTTACAAATATAAACACGTTGATGCCTATTTTCTCTGTTGTTTCACTTTATATCGCTCTTACGCATTTATAAACGATATTCGCAAGAAAAAGGAAAACCAACTGCGACATAGACACAGCACTGAGCTTTGTAATGCGCGCGCGGGAACAAAGAGATTCGATTATTCGAAATTCTCTAGGGGCAGTTTCAAACTTTCGATTTGCAATTTGCATAGATTTTATTTCTACATTATACATTTAACGTGTCTCTGTAATCGACACTTCAGAGCGGCGTGCTTTATAAACAAAGAAAAATAAATAGATAGAGATAGGAATAGAGGTAAGAGGATAGATAGATGGATAGACGGATAGATAGATAGATAGATAGATAGATAGATAGATAGATAGATAGATAGACAGATAAAGAGAGAAAGAGAGAGAGGGAGAGAGAAAAATGTTCTTCGATCGTGGTGACTAATACTTAAACATTTGGTATTCCTTAGGCGCAAGTCTCGACGATTAAAGTGCTTCTGCGAACTATCGACGAACCTCTTCAACATAATTCTTGCGAAAGGTCAACATAGGCCAGTAGCGACGTTGCCTGTGAAACATAATACATACAGTGTATACACTCTATGTATCCGATACACACGCTACTGCATACTCGAACGAGTCGATATCCTGATTCGAATCGATCCGATTCGGTAACGAACAAAATTTACATCTGCCTCGTACTTAATATCCCGAAGAAAAGAAAGCATAATTCTACGCTATGAACTGCCTAACGCTGAACAGTTCAACGGAAATATACATACACGATTCGCGAAGGTTCGATTCGGGATAGTTTAAGATAAAAAATCGAGCTTAAAAAATCTTATGGTAATTATACAAGTATTATGTAATTTCATGCTTACGTATTTACATTCGTTTATTTTCGCAACGAACACGCGGCTCTTGCAGCAAATCATAATTTGGGATAAACTCCCGCCCTTCCTAAGTGGGTGGAACCGTTAGGGAAAGATCTCCAATCCGCTGACAAAGAGATTCGGAAAATTATCAAAGTTTATTGATGCCTATAGCATATATAGGGTGTGTAATGCAATTTTTTTGCTGTCTGAAATTCACCTAAAGGGGTTAAAAATAAACAGAATTTAAATCTTAACTCGATAGAGTAAATTTACTCGACCAAAAAATTGCATAATACATACCTATATATATATGCTCCGCGCATCTCTAAAAGTTCATAATTTTTTTGAAGTTCTGGATTGGCTATCTTTCCTTGCATGAGATGAATATAGAGAGAGAGGGGGGGGGGGGGGGGGGGGGGGGGGGAGGAGAGAGAGAGAGAGAGAGAGAGAGCGTGAAAGAAGAAAAAGAAGAAGATGAGACGATGGAGATTTAAATTAAAATCCATCGAGGTGAATCAAAAGGGCCACGATTACTGTAGCCCCGGCTTCTTTGGTTGCCCATTTGTTCGACTCGAATTGAAGATCGCTGCCATCCTTCGCGCCAGGACTGATCGTATACGAACCAGGTCTAACCAATAATTGGAACGCGGTGGATGCGTTCAATTTTTTATTCGATTGGGTGTCGATGTACCTAGTAAATAGGCAAACGGTTAAATACGAGAGATTTACCGTTGCTAGAACAGATGGAACTACTTACGGATACTTTCTGGTGAATTCCTCGGACGCAGCGTACTTTATACTGGGGGAGAAAACCACCTGAGGATTCTGATCCTCCGCTTTCATGTTTGTCGTCAAGTTACTGACGTCTAGCTGCTCCTTTGTCATTAGCTCCCCTGTATCCAATATCAATCTATAAATGAAAACTCACATATGTATATTCAATTAAATGTTCCGATACGATTCAGCCAGGCTATACATCGAAACCTATCAACAGTAATCACAGTATACATATTATATCGTTCGATCTCGTTGAATCGTTCATCACCGAGAAGTTGCCAGGTTTCGTTTTATGTGTAATTTGGCTGGACAAGTTGTTACGTATTAATAAGTGACGATGTCCTTACCTAATCGCATCCAATCGTATCCCATAGAAAGCGACGTGCCACTTGTCCGTAGTGCTCTGTGGGATTTGATTAGCGTTGATACTCTGTTTAAGCGGAAATCTGGCCCAACCGACAGGCACAGCGAACTCTGCTGGCGGCTCGCCTTTCTTGCATATTGCACCGTCTCCCTCGACTTTGTAGCAGCCACTACAATAACACAAAACATCGTCCAAAGAAAAGAACTCGTCTGGCAAAATCAACGACTTTTTCAGCCTCGCGCAAGCTTTTAAGTACTCGCACTTCCTCGACGGTATAATGTTCGTTCCAAGAGGAGTGGACGGAGCCTGCAGTAACTGCAAAGTAGGTGCACTGTGATTCGAGGTCGCGTTCTGTCCCGCCAGGGCCGTGTTCCCGCTAATGGTATTCTTCTCGATGGCATTGTTCCAGCCGATGTTCGAGCGTATCTCGTTTAAATTGGAAGAAACTATGCTTTCGTTTATCGCGTTGTTGCTGTTCAAGCTGGTTAAGTTGCTGGCGCTGTTCGCAGTGCCGTTTTTTATGTTAATGTTAGTCGCGTTATTAATCTCTACATTTGTACATTCGCTGTTCCGGTTCAGCTGGTTCGAGTTATCGTACGCCTTGCTTCTCTCACACCTCGACTCGTTCGCGTCCGTGTTCGCGTTCGTGTTCGTCTCGATGTGATTCGTACCGCTGTCCGATGAACCAGGGTCGGGTTTCTTCTCAATTTTTGCTAGGGGCGTGTTCTCGCTGTCCAACCCCGAATACTCGGAGTCGTGGATATTGTCCACGATCACGTACGAGCTGCACTGGCTGGACACGCTGGGCGAAGTAGAAGACGAGAAATTGGAGGTTGCGGCCGCTACTATGTTCTCCTTCTCGTGACATTCTAGATCGGCTTTTTCTCGAGAGTTTTCCGTGTCCTCTATTTTCGCCCTGATGGTCTCCATGGATGCCACGGTCGCGATGTTGTCCGCGGAGAGAGAAGCCGAGGAGAACGCCTCGGCGTTATTTCCGACGATGGAGATTTGTTCGCACTGGCCGTACAGGTCGATCACAACGTACACGTAAGGGGGTAGGTCCGTCGCGGCGACCCCTTGGTCTATGCCGTTCACGATTAACCGCAACCTGTTCTCCTCGTCGATGAACAAACCTACCACGGAATTCAACTGGAGACTCTCCAACGCGGCGCCGTATTTTGTTTTCACCTGATGCGAATTACAGAAATTCAATAATAATTCATAATCCTCGTCATAGTCGTCGGGACCTGAATCTGTACCTGAATCTGAATTTAATGTTGAAACACCTACCCTGACGCCGTTGTGTGATATCCAGTCGTTACAAATGATCCACGAGTGCTTTTTGAAGCCGAGCGCGGTCAGAGGAAAATTTGCCTTCTCCGGTGAGATGCAAGTCACCCCGCATAGAATATTCGACACCCATTGTTCGTTTATCTTCTCTATTTTAGCTAGGAATGGCTTGCCCTTTATCAAGGGACGACTAGACATTACGACACCTTTCAAAAATATGTAGAATATGTAGAATACTGTCGAAGGATACATTCTAGAATAGAATATCGGTCCGTTTACGTCTCGTTACCTTGGTTGTAACTGGCTACGCGTCGCGCGGTGGTCTTCGATTCCAACTGTATGTTCCTCCCGTGATTCTCGTGAAACTCGTAGTTCCAGTCGGTCTCGCCTATGCCTATCGAATGAACAACAGCGGGCTGTGTCGGAGTGAGCGTCGTCTCGTTCGCCAACTTTCCTTCGGACACGTCCATCGAGGTATCCATTCCAGTGTCGCTGCAAGTCGAATTGTCGCATGATACAATGAAATCTTCCGAGTGGAAAAAAGTCGATAAACAATCCAATTTAGATAATTCGACAACTTTCGTAGAACTGGCGGCATGGGGTCCAACAGCAACTCCAACGAGTCCTGGAGCCTCAAACTGGCGTTCGGCGAGACCGCAGCTTGGTTCTGCTGCTTGGTACTCGTAATATTTACAGCCACGGTGGTGCCGAAAAGCTCGATCACAGCGTACACACCTTCCGGTATGCTGGTCGCCGCCACCCCCATGTCCTCCCCATTTATGTAGAACTTCAAATTACCCTCGTGCGTGCGTTTCACTCCTATTTTATCGGACGCGCGCAGCCATTCCAAACTTGGACAGTAATTCATACAGAGAACGTATCCGTTGTGTCTGACTTCGTTGCCTAACGTACAGAAAAGTTGTACAACAGAGAGAGAGAGAGAGAGAGAGAGAGAGAGAGAGAGAGAGAGAGAGATAGATAGAAATAGAAACAGAGAGAGAGATAGAAACAGAGAGAGATATTTTATTGTACATGGGGTAACGCTAACGAGTACGTCTTGGTACCAATTACCTGTCAAATACCAAGCGTCGGGTGGAATCGAGCCCATACCAGGCACGAGACTCATAGTTGTCAACCAGTTCCCACTTTCGTTATTGATCACTCCTATTCTTAGGCAACCGCTCCACTCCCTTGCAACTTCTTGGATGGCGATTTCAAATATCTCATTGTTCTCTAACGCTGTCTCGCTCAACAGCACAGAGTTATTGTACTCCCTACACCTGGTCGCTACAGTTCTGTCGCTGTTCAACTGAATATTCAAACCAACGGATTCGTGAAATTTGTGCATGATCTCCGTCTGAGCTTGCAGCTGGATCACGGACGTAGGCTGCTGGCTAATACTGTTCTCCGATGGCAAGTACCGTTGCGTTATAGGATCTCTGCGTTCTGGCAGTACGATGGTCACCTGAGAAATGTATTCGATCACGAGAGTAGACGAGAATCGGTTTCACGGTTTCTATCGTTGTAAAATAAATAATAATTTTGGCACCTGAACGCATTGACCGTACAGGTCGATCACAGGGTACACGTGTGGCGGTAATCCGGTGCAAGCGGATCCTTGATCTACCCCATCTAAATAATAATGCAAGCTACCATCCGAACACCGCATCATACCAATCCTATTACCCTCGACTACCTTATCTAAATCACAGGCGTAGTTATTCCTCACTGTGATACCGTCTCGCATAACATTCGATCCTGATAACATCCAGGTATCGTGATCGATATCTGTCATAGTGGATGGAAACACCAATTCGTCCGGTCTTATAACGGTCACGCCTAAAATATTTACGCTTTAGTTAAAATTAGGACCAAGAACGACGGAGACCAAGAACAACTCTCGTTCAAAAATATTCTCGAATACCCGCTTCGATAGCTCCAGTCCACCGTTCCACCATTTTATCGATGGTCACTTCGAACATTTCGCCATCCCTTAGCGCTCGATTCGCTATCACGATCGCTTCGTTGAATTCGCCCAACGCTCTAGGCCTCAGAGCGGTCAGTCCATTGTTTATAATCTTCGCGTTCTTGCCGTGTATGTGATGGAACCTCAAATCACTGTGAATTAACAAACGCGTTAAAACGAATTGCGAACTTTGTTTCCCTTTTTGGTTTTGTCAACGCGTTTACGGACCTATACAAAGTGGTATTGCTGAAGCTTGAATTGTTGGTAGTGGGACTATAGAAATCCGTATTGTCTACTATAGTTGCCATTGCCGCTTGGCCGTAGAGATCTATCACACCGTAAACTCTTTCGGGCACGTTCATCGCTGCGGCTCCTTGGTCGGCGCCGTTCACGTAAAAATGCAACGTCGCGTTATCCTTTCGCATCACGCCGACGCGGTCTCCTACTTGTAGTCGATCGAGATTCTGTACGTACTGATCTAGAATTGCAGTTCCGTTATGCATCACCCCGTTTTCCGTCATCATCCATGTGCCGGATCTGCAAGGGACATGACCACCTTCGAGCAATAACACGGGCGATAAACTTAACGTAAAATTGAAACGGTGGGACGGGCGCGTATGAAGCAGTCGGAAACGTTACTCGGCAGTCGACGTACCTAACGTTCGTCATTGTGAACGGAAACTCCAGCTCGGTGGGAGAATGAATAGTGACTCCTATCTCGATCGAACCAGCCCACTTTGTTACGATCTTGTCCAACCTGACTTCGAACAATTCGTTAGGTTTGAGCGGCCTCGAAGTTAGTACAACCCCGTTGTTGAAATCATCCATCACACTGCAACACAACCGCGCGCGTATCAATCGCTTGAAACGCGATACGACCGATGATATTCTCGCGTATACGTGTTTCGGATTCAGAAAGATTGTTTACTTGGGTCTGTGCGCGGTACGGCCATTGTTAATTACTTCCACGTGTGTACCGCAACAGTAGTGAAACATTAGCCTATCCGGTGGTTCCTCCTCTGTTTCTGGAAATTCAAAAATTTAGACATTTCGATAGAACGATATTACACGCCTAGCCGAGACACCCTGTACGCGTAGGAGGAAACGTTGATGTTGCAATAGCACACCGTTCAGATCCTGAAGTTGCAACGTGTTTCTTCTCGTAACTAAATTCTGATCTTCCCTTTCGTCCCGATCCACGATCGTTACTTTCACTGTCATGCCATAGAGATCGATAACGCCCCATACGCCTGCAGGAACTTTGGCTGCGATTCCTTGGTCCAGACCGTTAATTATATAATGAAGATTTCCATTGCTTCCTCGTACCATGCCTACTCTGTCGCCTTCCTAAACGTTTTATAGTATTTTACGCATACGTGTAGTATGTACGCGTACAAATAAATAACATTACCATCAACTCGTCCAGATTGAATTGTCCGTATTCGCGGCACGTGCCCTTTCCGTTTACCAAAATCCCGCAACCAGACATCATCGTCGTACCTGAGCGCATGTTCGTCATCGTGGCTGGAAATTCCAATGCCGTAGGACTGTGCATGGTTACTCCAACTTCTATACTGCCCGACCACTTGCGCACGAGCCTGTCGATTCGTACCTACGGTAACATAAGTCATTGTACAGAACTGTTTCTATTCGAACAACAGGTACGATTCGACGATTTTGTTCTGCGCTCGCTTTCTTTCATCTACCTCGAACAATTCGTTATCCCTCAGTTGTCTATGTGTCATTACTACGCCGTTATTAAATTCGTTTAAAGGTCTTCTCCTCTCGGCGGTTCGGGCATTGTTCGAAAGTTTCACCATAGAGCCGACTCTCTCGTGAAACCTCAGTCTATCCTCTCTAATGGCAGCGAGGCTTGGGTTCTTAGGTAAATTAACGTTGACATTAACATTTAAATTAACATTCAGATTAGCGACTAGATTAGTTGTGGAGGAATTGGACGCTTCTCCAAAGACATAGTCATTGTTGATTTCGACACGGTCATTGTCGATTTCGACTTGGTCTTTTGGATCGTTACACAGAGCAGGGGTAATTTGTGGGTGAATAATAGTCACTTGTACGCAATCGCCGCACATATCCACAACTGCAAAAATGCGTTCCGGTATGTTGGTCACAGCTACGCCTTGAGAGATGCCATTAATATAGAATACCAGTTCGTGCTGGAATCGGAAAAATTGTTCAAAATTAAACGAGATTGAACGAGTTCAAAATTAAACGGAAACTCACGTTGGATGTCCTCAATACTCCTAGAGTATTTCCCTCTTCCAAGGTTGCCAGGTCCATTCCGTACATTTCAACTATTTTGGTTCCACGGTGGACTATACTAGAGTCGGTCATGATCCAGGTTCCTTGAACGAGGCTGTCTGCACGGTAGAACAATTCTATCGCCTCTGGTGCGCATACCGTCACCCCGATTACTATGCTACCGTTCCACGATGCCATCTGAATCAGACACGGAAATAGACGGAAATAAACGATAAATTGCCTTAGTTGCCGAAGGAGGGCATTTTCATTTGATTTATGAAACACAAAGTAACGTGACAAGAGTATCGAAACAGACATTGCGCGTTTCGCGACCCACGATTCGTCGTACGAGAGTTTTCTATATGACATTTGCGATAGGAATTCTATGCAGCGAGATAACACCGTACACGAGAAACTTTAAAGGAACCGCATTGTAAACAACTGATTTTGACAGATGTATGAAAGCGAGCAGAAGCCCCGTTACCTTTTTGTCGATGCGAACTTCGAAAAGCTCGCCATCCTTGAGCGGCTCCGCGCTGAGTACCAGTGCATAATTATGGTTCGAGAAGTCCCTTATGGCCGTGCGATTGTTGTTTGTTAAAGTAATACGGCGACCGCATCGTTGATGAAACATGTCGACCATTTGTTGTGCACCGTGCACCGTGCACCGACCGTCGACATGTAACTCAATGTAACCGAACCAGACACCGACGAGATACTGTCAGAGACTGCCAACCTTACGGAACATTGCGACTTTCCAAAAATTTTCCAGTTTTCGAACGCCCTCTAGGAGAAGGCCAGCAACGTTATCTCGTCGGTACGTACCAGTACGGAACAGTACGGAAGGCCACTGAACCAGGTATCCCTACTCTTTCACCGAACCAAAAACTTTATAAAAATATTCATATCTAGAATAAAGAAAATATTTCAACGATTGATTGCTTGTTTCGTTCGTCTCGAGTTCGCGTTGACAGATCGAAAAAGAACTTAAATTACCCGCGACCGACGCAATCAATCTTCGAGAAACGGAAGTTAATTTTCTCGATGGGTTGAATCGAGTCGAATCGAATCCAGTTCGATTTAAATATATCGCTGCCCTGCCCTATTTGGCCCTATTCAAAACAGCTGATTCCGATCAATTTTATTTGTTACGCTTTTCGACGTAACTGTGTGGTGAACTTATCGATGTCGGTACCATTAAAAAGAAGAAATAATAATGAAGATCTCACCTGCGCTCGTTTTATTCGAGAAAATAAGATAGATCTTGTCGTGGAAACGTAAGCACACCACCTAACCTAAACTTTTCTATGTGCTTGCTGGCGAGAGAGACGTTCTTCTGCAATTTTTCTTACTAATGTAGAAATATGAAGAATTGTGGCGAGACAGTACGTGTTGTACGTGCAATTCATTCGAGAAATTCAGAAAATGACAAGTTCATCGATGATCATGGATTATCGCGCGCGTAAACGTGCTATAACATTTGTCAGATTTTGGAGGGACTTTGAGACAAACGAAATAGGTGACACGTGTTACGTACCTTACATGAGTCATGCTGTTGATTAAACGGTGCTGAAGATGAGCACCGTGAAGCATAAGATATGGTTGGTAATTTATTAATGGTAATATTAAATTTCTAGAGAAAAATAGAAAAAATTCAAATGCTCGTTTACATTAATCTTTCGCAGCATGGTCTCCGACTTCTTTTATCCCAACATGGGTGGGGTTGAGGAGCACATTTTCAATCTGTCCCAGTGTTTACTGGGTCAGGGACACAAAGTGGTGGTGCTCACCCATTCGTACGGAGACAGAATCGGAGTACGATATATGACCAACGGTCTGAAAGTATGTATTACGCTTGTTTATGCTCCCTAAAAGATCATTTCTATCTTGTAACTAAATGATTCTTCTATCAAGGTGTACTACATACCGGTGAAGGTTTTTTATAATCAATGCGTTCTTCCAACTATGATCTGTTCGATTCCTCTTATCAGATATATCTTTGTAAGAGAGCAGATTCAAATAGTGCACAGTCATTCGGCGTTCTCCGCTCTTGCCCACGAAGGAATGCTGATCGGTCGATTGATGGGATTGAAAGTGAGCCGACGCGAACGAATCTTCCGAACGAAAAGAATCTTTCGTGCAATAATTAGAGTAACTATAAATATTGAAAATTTCAGACGATTTTTACGGATCATTCGCTTTTCGGTTTCGCCGATGCCTCCGCGATCTTGACAAATAAGTTTTTAGAGATATCCCTAGCCGACTGCGATCACTGTATATGCGTGTCGCATACGGGTAAAGAGAACACGGTATTGAGAGCCAAGGTCCCAAAGGAGAAGATTTTTGTCATACCCAACGCGGTGGACACCACATTGTTTATGCCGGATGTTAGCAAACGGGACAATAATTTTAGTAAGTTTCGAAACAGATGATGCGTAAAATGTGTTTAGAATCGAAGAGCCGTAGGCCTCGACGTACACAGAAAATACACAGCATTACTAATGCTCCTTTCCATTGTTAATTGTAGTCACGATAGTCATAGTGTCGCGACTAGTGTATCGCAAAGGCGTCGATTTATTAGCTCGCATTATACCCGATATTTGTAGTCGGCACGAGGATGTGCAGTTTTTGATCGCCGGAGACGGTCCGAAAAGATGGCTGATCGAAGAGGTGCGAGAAAGAAACTTGTTGCAGCACAGAGTGACGTTGTTGGGCAGCTTGGAGCATTCCGAGATCAGGCATGTGCTAAACAAGGGTCATATCTTTCTAAACACTAGTCTGACGGAGGCCTACTGCATGGCGATCGTCGAGGCTGCCTCGTGCGGGTAAATTTCAATTGTACTAACATGTACTAGACTAGACGCTCGGAAACTTTAGCTGTAAACAATCTAAACTTTCGATCTCGTCGTCGTCGTTTCCAGGTTGCAAGTAGTCTCGACGAAAGTGGGTGGCATACCGGAAGTATTACCTCCTGATTTAATTTATTTAGTCGAACCCACTGTGCCTGCCCTGGTAGAAGGGCTGGAGACTGCCATAAAAAATTATAGGGAAGATAATACCAGATGCCTTTTTGAAGCCAATCGAAGAATAAGTCTGTTTTACAACTGGTTCAATATAACCAAAAGGACTGAGATAGTATACAATTTAGCGAGGCAAGAACGAAGAAAGACTCTAGGCGAACAATTGGCAAACTATGTCCGTAGCGGTGTATTAGCGTATCTGTTGGTTGTGTCGTTATGCTATATTATTATACAAATTTTCGAATTTCTCGTACCAAGAAAGGTAGGTGGCGTAAGGTCCAGGTCTAAACTATACAGTTTCGATTGATATTCCGTTAGGTTTTTTCTACTAACGATCGAATGCTTTCAGTACATCGATATCGCGAAAGATTACACAGATATGAACGTTATACACGTTCACGTTAACGTTCACGGGGACGGAAAAGAAGACTAACGATTTCTTTCTGAGAAATCAACACGGATTTTCTAGTAACAAGTTCTCTTTACGCCAAGCATTCCAACGATGAAATCATCACGCTAACATAAATCTTGAACCTTTTTTTTTATACCTTTTATGTATATGTATTCAAAACCAAAAAGCACAGTGTCTAAAGTACAAATACAATTGTTAGCGAAAATCGAGTCGATAAAAAGCAGTTGTTTTATTGTTTCTTTCCTGTGTATCATCATGTATCATGTATCATATATATCACAAACGCAGTTCAGTCACACTGTACGTGAAAATCGTCTCATACGTTTCGTTCATGTATTTTTAAAGAGATTCCTTTTATTATGATAGTTGTAACATCGTATGCGTACTTATATCGGCGTGTCCGTACCTATAATATCCGTTAACAATTCACAGTTATAGCAGACTCGCGCAATGCTCGTTCACATGTAAAATATATTGCATCGTCGGACATTAAAAAATACCTATACATTACGTGTAGGAATTGCTCGCATTCACAGATCGTGACACGTCTGCTCGTTTATTTATATAACATAATCTACATCATAGTATTTTAAACTTAATGCACCAGAGATACCGTGATACAAACTTGTCGCGTGTGTTTTCTGTGTGCACCGTATGTATGGCTCTGATTTACAATTCGTCTCTGTAATAAACAGTTGTTCGCAAATTCAGTTAGTAGGTCCATAGATTCAGCTTGACCATGCAGCTAAATAGAATATTTTTCGGTTTTCTTCATTCTCGTTAATATCATCAGTTCGAAATAATATACATAGAATTTTGCTATTGAAAAAAAAAGAAAAAGCAAATAAAAAGGCTACGTTGAAAATATAATAATATTTATTTTTATTATGTTGTACGTTAGATACAATAATAATAATAATAATAATAATAATAATATTAATATTAATACAATATCAATGATTTCTTTTCTGCCTAATTAATTATCATTGTATTACTGTACATTTATCTATTTATACATAAATCTTTCACTCAAGGGTCTATGATCTCCTCCTAAAGGATGTAGCCGCCATTTTCGCGTGCTAAGAGAAGATCAAGGAACCTTAATCAACAACCATTATAATTATTAAGAGCGGTCCGATCTGTCGATAATATTCGATCCGCTAAGCATACAAAAACAGAGTATTTCTGCCAATTCTCTTCAATTTCTGACAGTTTTCTATCCGACTCGGAAAAGTCAAACAAGAGAGAAAACAAGAGGAAAGAAAAGAAAAGATCGGCGTGTGTCTCCGGATACATGTCTCGTACCAAAACCTCGCTTTTCCACGATTCATTAGGAGGAAAGATCCCCCCGTGCAACGGTACGCTTACGAATGAAACTTTTCAAAACGAAAGAGAATAGCGAGGTACTCCTTTTCCTCCGATAGACCGCCCCAGCGTTCATCAAGGAAAACAGAGGTGTGCCGTCGAGATAGCGAGATCCACACGCAGGCACACGCAGGCACACGCAGCAATCGAACCGTCCTCGAAAGTGTCCTCGACAACACTTGTTAACAGGGGAAGATGAGTCCACCCGTCATTTACGTTTCACCTCGCTTTTCCAGCGACTTCTCCTTTTTCTCTATAAATCGTACACATGCAAGTAATATCATTAGTATGAATGTTTAGTTCCGTAACTTTTCCTTGACGTCAGTGTATCGAAAAGCGTTAAGAAGTTATCAGAGGGACTCTCGTTTCCCTCGCGATATCGCTTCCATATAAGTATAATCGTTCGATTCGTTCCAATATATGAATACAATCGTCGTTTAGTCGGTCAGTCAAAATTTTTCATTTTTCAAAATCTCTCTCTCTCCCTCCCTCCCTCCCCCTCCCTCTCTCTCTCTCTCTCTCTCTCTCTCTCTCTCTCTCTCTCTCTCTCTCTCTCTCTCTCTCTCTCTCTCTCACTCACTTTCTCTATCTTTCGCGTTACCGTCCGTATCTTTCTGGCTTTGCGAGCACACGTTATTGCTTTCTCAACTGCGACGTTTCTCCACGTGTACACGAATTGTTATCGATGGGCATAGATCCTTTTTGTCTACGGCCAACAAGGACGAAACGTCCCGGGGAAAATGGTTGCGCGCTTTCTCTATCAGTGAATGTCATTCGCCTATATATTTGCTTTTCGAAGTAGAGTGAATTATATGTACAATAGAAGTTCACTTTCCTTTTCTCGTTCGAGTATTTAGTTGTTCAGTTCGGTGATTCTCAAGAAGGGAATAATGCCATGCTGCGGGAATCGGTGTGTCTAAGGCTCTCATTAACCCACAGAGTGAAAGGATACAAATGTGGGTACCAAAGATTATCCTTGCATTAACCATAGAAAAAGAAATATATACATAGAATATATATGTATATATATTATGTATATACGTATGTGTATTCGGTATTGCTTTTTGTTTGTTTGTTTTAATGAAGTACTCGTAACGGGTTCCTTAGAACTGTCATTTGGCATCTACAATAAATAAATAACGAACCATAGTTGTAACGGGCCAAGCGTCGCGAATTTCCGTGGGCGTGAGGGATCGACAAACGGTTCTGGAAGTGATTCACACACCCTCGCCGTAGTCGCGGGCACCAACGTTGATACGGTCAGGCGCTGCGGTCACGCTGAACCCGAGGATTTTATTATCGACTCTGTACATTTTTCCCTTCTTCGGCTTCTTCGATTTGCCCTGAAAAAGAAAATCGTATATTATACGCTGCTTCCGAATCTACTCGGCGTTTGTCTTGTCGACCTTTGTCTTGTACCTTCACTTCCTGAAACTCCGTGGGCGCATTTGGATTAATGGCAGGCGCTGGTTTGCAGAGATCGTCCGCCTGCGCTTGCGGTCGTTGAGCCGATCGCCATTTACTGCGCTTGTCCAGAAATTGCTTAGCGAATTCGGAACTCTGTTTATTATCACCGAGGTAGTCTCGAACGTATTCCTTTACTTCGTACGCGGACTCGATGTCTCGCAGAAATCCGACGAACGTGGGTACTAAAAACAACAACCGATACATCGGAGAACTACGCATCGTCCCGAGTAAAGTGATCTAACGACTTACTGTCCACGGACACCTGTAAACCACTCAGTGCCTTGTTGCACCATTGCGTGAAATCGTCTACCTTGGCAGTGTTCTGTTCAAACAATTTCTTCACCAACTCCTCTTCCCTCTTATTTTTACTCTTGTTCGGCTTGTTGGTTTGCAACGTTTGATTGCTAGAGGGCGATTTAACGGTGGCGGATTGCTTCGCCGGTTGCTTGGCTATAGCGGTGGCTTTGGTGGGTGCCGGATCGTCCCAGAAACCGCTGGTGCCGCCGGTATTGTTCGACCATGCTTGGCTGCCGCTGGACGCGCTCGAATTCGCCCAGTTCAAACACTGCGAAGCGGTGCCCCAGATTCCGGCAGTTTGTAGCACGTTCGTCGATTCCTTCTGACCAGCCTTTTCTTGCCGCTCCCTTTCTTGCTGCTGAAAGATCATCACCGTTAATACACACATATATTATAACGATTAACGATACGCAATTACCGTGTTACGTAACGACCGACCCGACACGCGTACGCGAAAGCGTGCCACGGCAGTATTGGAGGATGCATAGGTACCTTTACCTTGGCGATGCGCTCCTGCTCCTCTTGCTGGATCTGGGCGAGGCTCTTGACCTGCAGCGGTTTCGTCGAGGCTGTGGCCTTCTCTGCCCACTTGAACTGTAATCTTTTCGACGAATCGGCAGCCGAGGCTTCCTGAGCCGCTTCCATGGCCTTCTGCTGCGCCAGCTGCTGCTGCATCATTTGTTGCAACCGTTGCTCCTCCTGCAACATATAATTTATAATGTTACCGGTCTGTTCGCCCGGTTCCCGGTTCCCGGACTACGGTTTAGACTTAGATAATGTTTGCGCGCACAACTTTCTTCTCCCGCTCGAGTCTTTGGATTTCGGCGAACGAATTGATGGGCGTGGGAGGGGGTGGGGCGCGAGGTGCCTGTGCCCACGGCGCTTTACTTCTTTCTTGCAACTTTCGGAGCGCCTCCGCTTCCCGTCGTCTCTGTTCCGCTCGCCGGGCCTGCTCTTCCGCTTCCGCTTGCTTGCGCGCGTTCGCTTCTTTCCTACGATAACAGATTTCTCGTAAAAATTTGTTCGATACGCTCCCGTTCCGCACGTTCCGCACGTTCCGCACATACCGCATTCTGTCTTCCTCCTGCTTTCGTTGTTCCTCCTCCAATTTTTTCCTCTTCTCGTCCTCCTTTTTCTGCTTCTCTTCCTGCTTCTTCGTCTCCTCTTTCTTCCTCTTCTCTTCCTCTTGTTTTTTTTTTCAGATTCTGCTCCTCTTGTTTCCTTTTCTCCTCTCGCTTCTTCTCCTCCTCTTTACGTTTCTTCTCTTCTCGTTTCTTCTCTTCCTCCTTTCGCTTCTTTTCCTCCTTCTTTTTACGCTCCTCCTCTAGCTTGCGTTTCTCCTCGTCTTTCCTCTTTTTCTCCTCCTCCTTTCGTTTTCTTTCCTCGTCTTTTCGTTTCGCTTCTTCCGCTTGTCTGACCTGCTCCTCCTTCTTCTTCTTCTCGACCTCCTCTTCGACCTGTCGCTGCAATTCCTCTTGCTTCCGCAGCTCTTCTTTCTTCCTGTCTTCCTGCAGCCTAAGATTCTGTTCTTCCTGAAACGCGATTCAATATTTTTCATGATCTTTGGGAATCTGTGTCCCGTCGAGAATGGATTAATCCTTGTCCAATCGTTTACTCTCTACTGTATACCGTATACTGTTTACTGTTTACTGTTTACTGTTTACTAACCAATATCTGCTGCTCAGTCTTTATTTCTTTCGTATGTAGATCCCATAAAGAGGTAGGCATTTGGCCAGGTGGTACTGCGGGTATCGGTCCGACCTACGAAACACAACTTCAACTTAACGTTTTCCCGACGAAATGTTTCACCCAAGATTTTCTCGAGTTGGTGTTTTTAGTTTGATCATTAAAGATAATCGAATCGTTTTAGCGTGTACCTGTGCTAACCAATTCTGCGCGTTAAATTGTGGAGTGATTTGAGGCGGAGGCGGAGGCTGCGGCCAAACGGTATCCATGTGGGTCGTCTGCGGATGGCCGTTCGCATTGACGTTCAGTTGACGTAACAACGATTTTATGGGATTGTCTTGCTGCGTCGGGGGTGTCGTTGAACTTATATTCGTCTGCTGCATTCCAGGTACATTCTGCATTCCACCCATCTGTTGTATCAGCTGCTGTAAGGGATCTACTGTGGGAGGATGGGCTGCTGTGGTAGAATGAGGATTCGACGTTAGATGAGTAGTGTCTGGTTGAAGTTTCGCCTGTGGACGTTGATGCGATCAAATTAATCAAATGGCGAGCAAACAACACCGCTGTTGGAAACAGGCGGGTGAACGCGTCGTATAGATATATTCGATCTTCCACAAACCTGTTGCATCTGTGAGAAAAGTTGCATGACAGGATTCGATGTCTGAGACGGCAAATGAGGTACAAACGGAGGGGTGGAGATCGTCGGGACTTCCGGTATTTCGGAGTCTTGGATAACGTACTGATAAATCAATTGGTTCTGTTCGACGGGACTCAAGGCGGCCCAGTGCTCGGATTGGGAGAGCTTCGCTATTGCGGACGTACGCATTTGCCTGAGGAGCAGCTGCTGATTCTGCAGTAGCCGCATATGCTGGTATTGAAGTAAGAGAAGCGGGTCTTCCATACCAGTCTTTGGTAAAGTGGACAAACCGGCAGGTACCGTATTGGAAACCGCGGGAATCCCTTGATCCGTCAACTGGAAAAAAGGTAGCCGGAACGAGTGAACAATGAAATACGGGCTCGATACAACTAAACTAACAACAAGAACGACAAATCGATCGACCGTACCTTCAAGGGAGGAATAGGAGGTCCTGGGGTAAACGGTATTCTACCACAAATCTTCATCAACTCCCCTAAAGTCGTGTACCGCTCGTCGCAGGTTCTCCTTACCATCAATCCAGCGTTGAAGTAACCGGCTTTACACCATTCCGCCATTTCGCTTGCTAAGAACGGACCCTGAACTTCACCCTGTGGATCACGGTAAAACCATTTCTCCTGTCCATTGGTCGATGGAACTGTAGAAGGTTGGTTACCAATAGACGGCGGTACACTGGCAGTAGTTTTCTCCCTATGACTTTCTTCGTCCGCCATTAATTTCGCCACTAACGCGTCCGCCTCTTCCTTCATTCTATCCAAGTCGTCGTCGCCTTTCTGTCTGGTCTCCTCCGTTCCCGTGCCGGTGCCGTGCACGACGATGCCCTTCTGAGGTTCCGTTTGTAACGGAATCTGTTGTTGTCTCTTCGCAACTGAAATCGGGTGGTCCACCTTTATCTCCTCCCTAGTCTGCGTTTTACTTGGAGATTTATTTTTATTGTTCCCCGAACGATCGACGGACATCGGTTTGCCGATTTCGGCCTCTTCCGTGGCCGTTGCCTTCGCCTTTGCCTTTACCATCGCCGCGTTGCTTCTTTTTTGTACGCTTTCGGGCGGCGACGACGCCGACGTCGGCGCCGGCGCCGATGTCAACGTCAACGTCAACGCCGACGTCGATGTCGATGCCGATGTCGATGACGACGCCGACGCCGACGCCAACGCCGACGCCGACGCCGACGCCGACGCCGACGCCGACACCGACGCCGGTGCCGATGCCGATGCAGATATCGATGACGACGTCGATGTCAAAGTCTTCGTGGCCACGCTGTCCGTAGGCGTAATCGGCGTGATCGGCGTGATCGACGTAATCGATGTAATCGATGTAATCGACGTAATCGGCGGTTTCGTCGATGACGGAGAATTGCTTCTCCTCTCTTTCTCGACGACCTTGTCTTTGGCGTCGAGCGGGTGCAAAGATTTCTGTCTATCTTTATTGATTGTACTAATTGTACTGCTGCTGGGTGGTCCGCGGTTCAGAGGCTGTCCCTGAGACGAGCTGTAAGATAAATGCTTTCCACTAGGTTTCGTTGTACTACCAGCACTCCCCTCCGATACACGTCGAGTCCTCGATTCCTGAGTACCACCCGCACTTATCACTCCGTCCTCGTCGTCGTCCGAATATATCCCACCATGGAACGCGCCGGAAGCGTCGAAACTACCTCCACTTTCACTGGGATTTTCGGTGGCCCTGCAATACAGTTTCTTACATAATGATCGTATCTACGAGAGTCGTGGTGCGACTCCGATCGAGCAACGTATCGCATAATAACGTATGTACCATTCGGGAAGGTTGTCGTGATTGATATCGTGATGATTCGACTCCCAGGTGCGAGCAGTACGGGCAGGCGGATGATGACTTAGATCATGCGAGGTTCGGTGATTCCCACGATGCTCGAATCTCCCACCTTTGGTCACACCTTCCTCTCCGTCTCCTTCGTTTCGATCTAATCTATCCCTGTCCATACTTCCTCCTTCGCGCCAACTGCTTCTACCTGATAACGACAATTTAACAGAGCGATAACGTTGCCGTTTATTAGCGCGAATTAGCGAGCGGGCTCTGTGCACGGGGCTCTCGCACTAACCCCATTTACGCCAGCCATCGTCGTCTTCTGTACCAGCGCCACGATGACGCCGCCAATTACCCTCCACAACGGAACTACCGCCAGGCCCGCGACTTAGTTCCTTCCTAGGACTAGTAGAGCCGTTCCACTCGCCCGGATCCGAGGCCCCGTTTCTTTCCGACCATCCGCGTTCGCTCTGAGATCTATCGAATGGGCGGTTTCTTCCCTGGATAGACGAAACACGCATGCCCTATTTAATGAAGTGGCTACGCTCTTCCCTTTTCGAACCAGTTTCTAGAACACGGCGTAAGTTACGTACCGGAAATGGCATACTGTCGATTCTTCTACCATCTCCTGAATCGTCGAAACCAACGCCTCGGGAGTAATGGGACGAGTACAAGCTTCCTCTACCACTTTTTCCACGCCCTCCGCGATCTACGCTTCCACCTCTTCCTTGACCACCGACATTGGTTATCCCTCCGTTCCACATTCGCTGAAAAAATATGCCCAAAAGAATTACAATTTTCAAAGAAAATCTAATAAGCTTGATCGATCGATCGATCAATCAACATTTTCGACAAATAAACTCTCTAAATACAGATAAAAAGTATGCGGCGTAAATATCGGATGATACCTAAACAGTCATGATTATGTAAAGTACACAACGGTAGGTAGGATAGTGCTACAAAGAACTGGCACAAGGGCTCCAGTGTGTTATATTTATAGATACAAAGTAACTTCGCGTGGCAGTTCCCGATATAGGATGCGATAAGAATGTACAATTGTTAAACGACGGTAATGATTATCGTGTACGATCGATAGGCAAATACAAAGGTACGTTGGGAACGTTAGTATCTTTCGAGTTAAATTCCTCTTTAGCGTCAGAAATGCGTCGAATATAAAAGTATATCTCGGTAATTACCGTTTCGTCTTCTGTCATTTGTATAAGAGCCAAGGGAAGTTGAGTTTTCTCGATATACAATGTTGAGAAATTTGTCAATGATTCGGGTGGCTTACAATTACGATCGAACAAAATCAACATCTCTTCTCTTCCGTATCTATGTTCTGCTAATTGATAACGTGGAGTAGTTAAGCTTGTACCTCCGCCGCCTCCGCCGTTATTACAACTGTCTGCGGACAGATTGCGCAACCTGTAGAAAAATAATAAAACGAAAGGTTGTAGAGAGAAAAACGTATATTCGAACGAAAAGCGAAAAGGAACGTGCGATCGTCGATAAAGATTACAAACCATTCTGGACCAAATTTCATAGAATCCGTCATGATGGGCTATGAGCTGAAAAAAAGAAAAGATCTTGTTAGGAACGAACGTGAGATAGGAAAACGAGATTTCTCTAGCAGATGTACGCGCAAACAACCACGAAAGGTAGCACGACGATGCGTCCGAGGACAAGTTGCGTCCACTTGTACCTGTTGCTCGATGAAAATCGGACAACCCATGTGCTTGGTACGTCGACGTCGATAGCAACGACGAAGAAAACTTTCCATTCGAGAGAGAAATAGTCGGGACGAGCAAAACAGCCAAGTAAAAGCAAAGGCGAAAGTAGGAGAGTACGACAGACAGTCGGCCGAAATACTCTTTCGCCGAAGGCTGTGATTCTTTCCGGAATCGATTCAACGTTCGAACGCACGGCGATGCCACGAGAAACACTCGCTGGAAAAGATATTAGTACTGATCGACACAGATATTCGGTTCGATGGAAATAGTTCGCATTTATTTATACGACATGCTCCTAAACAGGCCGATATCCGTGAGCCCAGGTGGCAACGTTAACCAAACATTTTTCTCGCTCGCAAATGTCACGAAAATTCGCGGACGGCGATCCGTTAACAGCGAATCGAGAATCGGCGATCCTAATTCTTCGCGGAGATACCAATACCAAGAGAAAAGAAGCAATAAATCGGAAAAATACCTCACTGATCTTCGAAATTACTGAGGATAGCGATACAACACACCAATATGGCTGATGGTTTTTTTTTGGGGGAACGGAGCGCATGCGAACACTCTCGCTACACCTGAAGCAATCGAAAGTCACTAGAGGGAATGCTGTTCAATGCTGTTCAGATTTTTTTCTAGCCATCGTCGGCAATCGTCGGCCGAACAAATTATATATTATTCTCATATCTGATATCTGATCCGATATGTACAGTATATTAGATATATGTACTTTTTTCCCTTCCCGACCTGACTTCGTCCTTTCTTCGTTTCTTTTGCCTTTTGCCATTGCGTTTTCCTAGTAAAATACCTGCCGAGAGGCCGCTGCTCTAGAAACAAGGGGAGCTTATCTTAAAACACATCATATACATATATACACACACACACGTATGTACTGTATCTCTTGTCTTTATTTACCCGTCTATGTATTCGCTTATTTATAATTGAATAGTAGCCTTTATTAGTCGACACATTCGTTATCTAATATATCCCCCCCCCCCCCCCTTTAATCGTGTCACAATTTTCAAGAGAAATTCAAGAATTTTCGGGTCTTCTCTTCCAGTCTTTTATTCGTTTCTTCTCAATTAAAATTCAGTTTGACAAAAAAGAAAAACGATTTGCTAAATAAATTTGATGTTCCGACGGTTTCTCTAATATAGAAAATAACAGAGAACAATCAATGGGAAATGACGACGTCCTCTAGTCTTGTACTTTTCTGTTCGTCGATTAGGAAGACTACAAGACAGGTTTCTGGTACGAAACGCAATGTATTTGACCTAGTCTCGCGAACCTATCACAAACTTTAAGCTGTATCGATTAGACGGACATGGTCGTCTAACTTTGTATAGATAAAGAATGCGGAGCTCTAAAATCAAACAAAGTAGTGTGGTTTTTTAACTATAATGCCATATTCTGCGACTGCCGGCGTGAGATCCTCCATGGTCAGAGTGTAACGTCGATCCTTTCCTTTTGTTTTTGTGTTCTGATTAGCTCCGCGGGTCTTGCAATGCTGCAGAGCATCGTTTGCTATTTCGGAGATGAATTTTTGTGCTGCCAAGGATACCAGTCTTACTCTATATAATTGATAAAAATATTATTATCGAATCAATTTAAATAACAAATTCCAATATTTATGAATCGTATATTACATTCTGGGGTCTGTGGTGTTGAAGCCAGCAGTGTGTAAATAATGTTCACTGATCGCGTCCGGTACCTAGAACGGGCACATATTGTTCAGGGTGTTTCTATTCCTAACGAACGAACATTGATTATAATCATCATTTCTATTACCGTGGGAGTATAATCTTCAAGTTGTAGAAGAAAATCAGAAAGAGGCTGACCAGCTGTTTTTGTTTCTTCGTTTCCTGTGTACATCGGCGGGGTTTCTCTTCCAAAGTCTTCTGCCATTGTAATCGACTCCTCCTCGCAAAATATTTCAAAGCTAAAAAAGGAAAGTAAAGCGCATAACATTGACATTTCACGTTGATCCGTGAAATCATCATGTACTCGAATGTAAAATTCGACTTCTAACCTTCAAATAATAAAAATACGTACATACATAAAAATTCTAGATGAGAACACGAAAAGAAACTTTCGGTAAATGTCAGAACCACACCTCTTCCAAATGTATCGATTCGTAGTTTAAACGAACGTCAGGAGAATCAGATGGTCAGGAGAATCATCAAGAAAATCAGAAGGTGTGCAATCTAATATCTAATATCGATATCGATGAGCACGGAAATGTCAGCAATTCAAACATTTATTTATCTAGGGAATATGCCCAGGGATATATATCGTACCCGTTCGCTAGGGAATATTCTAGGGGATATACATAATCGCTTTTCCCTTATCGTTAGCCTTTATATATATAGTCCTTTATATATATTGATTCGATTTTTCGTAATCACCGCTACGACATCAGCTTACAAAATAATGCAATAAATATAACAATATAACAACTGAACGCTTAATGAAAACTCATGATTTCGTTAAGTGCGATCGTTTACTTTAATATTCGATGAAAAGCAATCTGAAAAGTGATCTTGGTTCGTGTAGAAATGCATATAATACAAGTACGTTACGACAACTGTAAAGATTTGTTTAACGATAACGACGGAAGCCACGAATCTCTCTGCAGTTTCTCGAATTTTATTTTATTCAGATGGACGCTTTGAGCAATTTGTTCCGCCGTATGCGTTAGACCGTAATAGTCCACGAATAAGCCCTCCGGATCTACCAGGTACATGATAATCGTATGATCGACCTGAAAGAGAACGAATAGAGAATATTGATATCATGCCGAGGATATCAACTAACGTTATATTACTAACAATGTAATCGGCATCTTTGTCCTTGGGTCCGTTACTATAGTACACTCTGTAAGCTCGGCACACTTGAGCAACCTGTTCTTGGGAGCCGGTAAGAGCGACAAATTTATCGGAGAACTCTCTGATGTATTTCCCTACCACTTCCGGCGTATCTCTGTCAGGATCCACAGAGATAAATATTGGTTGCATTTTCGTATCGTATTCTTTCTCTAAAACGCGATGAGATGGTAAGAACAAGCGACACGGTATTGTCGATATTTAGATAAGTCGAAGGCGTACCAAGAATATTAACGACAGCCGTTAATTTCTCGAGTTCGTCTGGACATATGTCTGGACAATGCGTAAACCCAAAATATATCATGATCCATTTTCCTAAGAAATCATCCGATCTAACTAATTTCCCATTAGGATCTACCAACTCAAATTTTCCTCCTATCGCAGCTTTTCCTATCTCGCGCCTCCTTTCTTTCTCCAGCAAAAGATCTTTTGTTTGCTTCAAATAATATATATAAGCTATAAAAGATCCTCCAAGTATACTTGTAATCGTTGCGCTTCTCAATGTAATGGGACTTTTAATTTTAAAACTGCTTTTGGAGTGCTTCGGTAATGACTTGAAATCCATCTTCTGGTACGAGTTCTTAAATGTATTTATACATCGTATCTGTGGATAATACTGCCTGTAGGTGTGCGCCTGCTGAAAGCACTTCTGAAACCAGAATCGAGCAATATTTAATTGAAAATTAACAACGAAATCAAGTAAACGTTACGAAAGCAATATTTCAGTACACAACTATCAAAACGTTACTAAATACTTGTATCAGTCGAATCGTGTATTCGTCGTATGTACTTCTCTACGCTTCAGGATACGTCATTTTTAATGATGCTTACGTTTCGAAGAACTTGATTCGAACACCTGCTAAACAATGCAATCGACTGATTAATTAAATTTGACATTGTTCTGACGTGAGTTATGTTAAACGGTTTCAAAGTAAATATAGGTTATGTTATGTTACAAGTCAATTGAAGTCAATCGAAGTTCGATGAGAACACGTGCGTTATCATCGAAGCGCGCAATTTGAAAAATTCATTGTTCGATAGCATCAGATAGCATAGGTATAGAAAGTCATTTTTAACGCGTAATCTCTGTTCTATGAAAAAACTTTAGCCGTGAAAAATATTGTTAAGAATTTATCGCTGAACACCTGTCCTCTTTATTGATCTCGATTTATTATTTATAATTCATTTGTGTCACGATACGAGAGACAACGATAGAAATTTCATCAAAGTATATATCTTATGATCGATGTGTTGCGTTTATAAAACATTGCATTCCCCGAGTCGTAGAGCCATTGATTTTTCTTGCGAATTCACTATAGCGTTCCGCATGCAGTACTCCCACCTAAAAAAATGTTGAAATAGAAAAGACATTAAAAAATAATGAAACAATAAATACAACCGTTTACACGTGCCTGTTTCCTTTTCTGTCTTCGAGCGTAAGTTTGTTTATCAATAATCTATCTGAATAATGAATTGTTTTGAAACCATCCTCTGCTTCATCCACACGATTTTGATACCAAACCTGTGCCATTATCGTCGATCGATTGTCAGAGCGTGATTGATATCTCATCGCCGCTGCGATGTTGTAGTATGTCATTCGATTAATCTTCCGGTTTAATAATCTTGAACAAATATTTTGACAAAACTGTTTACATTTTTATATGACATAAGAGATCGATTTTGTTGTTTTACGCAAATCATTCAACGTATAACTGACAGCTAAAGCATCAAATAAGCATCTCGTATCAATGCACTCCTTACGGGCATTCAATCTTAAACGTTGAATTGTATTGTTCAACTTTCATGAACAACATTCCCGATGTTCTTGGGGTGTCTTCGGATACCGTGACCGACGCTCTGAACGGTTCACCTGGTAAGAATAAGAATGAAGTTCTATTTTTATATTTTTTATTTGCGATCGTTCGGTGACCAATGCAATTTTCAATTTATACCACAAAATGGTTCCTCCTCTCGTGTCGTTAAATAGTAGATCCCCAAAGCACCAAGATCAGCTCCGTAACCCATTTCTTGAGACCAGAATGTGGACTCCATGGGAAAACACAGTCCGTTTACATAAGATCTTCTTCCTTGTGGACACGGCCAGGCAACGAACTTGCACGTTTCGTTAACCATTCGAACGCTTTCCAGGAAGAGAGCCCAAGCTCTCAAATGACTACACGCAACCTCCCTAGTTAAGCTATCCTCTAAAGTGATGGTTAACAATTACGCTGCCGATCATTATCGTTCTATCGATTCCTTCGCCGGAATTGATGAAAAAATTAAAAAAGAAAAAAGAAAAAAGAAAACAGAGAACACCGTACCATTCATGTGGCTAACAACAACAGAGTTTTTTACGTCGTTGCAGCCAGGCTGTTGCCTACCACCGTTGGGAAAGAAGTCGACATGACCAAGGGGTTTCAAGAGACCAAACCCATCCGCAAAGTCCTCGGATCCGTCCGTGTGAATCACATCGACCAGTTGAGCATCACTGGCGTCCAGTTTCCTCGATTTTTCTCGGAATAAGTGATTTCTGAAGAACGGAGACGCCGGGTCCAAACCAGTTATACGTCCCAAAAGATGATTCTTTCTTTTGAGAATCTCCGAGGCACAGCCAGCGACATGGGCACCGAGACTAAAGCCGATCGCATGAATATGTTCGGAAGGAGTGCCGAGACCGATGGCATCCAGAAGAACCAAGCCCAGTTGACGACCGACTAGTTCGGTGTTTGCCACAGCTGCCGAATACGTCGTCGCCGCGCCTCTTGTCCAATCCAGAACCAACACATTTACATCTTGCTGAAACACAATTTTTCATGCAATAAAATGCAAAAGTCGCGCATCGCAGTTCACATATTTTTTAACTGCTAGATTACAATGTTCAATAGGCTCTTTGCAAGAAGTATGGCTCCGACATCGCTACCACTTCCTTTGTAACCATGTATGATGACTTTCAGAGGCTTTCTCGCATCGTATTTTGATTGCAAAATGGATTTAAAATCATCGCCATACCGAAGACTGTCGGGCGAATCCTGTTTGGCACGGGTGTACAGTAAAAACCTGGTCTGAATTATACTTGGATGTTGTGGAGCTCGCTTCAATGTCAAATGAGCTGGCGGATCGGAGAAACAACCAACCAAATCGAAGCAAATTTTCGGCTTGAGATCTGCGCGTATTACTCCTTTTCTGTGTAGCATCGCTCTGTTCCTCGCAGTTAAAAGTTTTACTGAAAACAAACAGAGAGAGAAAGACAGAAATTTTTTTTTAAAAATTTGATTAAAACAATGCATAGTTCTGTCATTGACTTACCCGTACGTTTGGCCTCTGTATCCCGCATAATAAACAATAGCACAATAATATAGTATTTTAAAGAAACAAACTGCATCTTTCTTTTGACTCCTTTTCACTGCTACGTTCTTTTGATTTTTTCCTTTCTCCTCTTTCCTTTCTCTCAAAGTTCTCTCTTTTCATCAAAATATTCTCTCCTCCTGTTAACTCTTTTGCCTGACATATGTAACAGTCGATTATTACGATTACAAAATACAGGAACTACTGATTTTCGCAACCACTGTTTCGCTCGGAACAACCGTTTTACCATTTAAACGAACACTTGTAGTTGACTTGGATATATCATTCGGTACAAGCACACGCTGCCAATGATCGAAACAGTGCAAATATTAATACAATACAAAATGATTTATTGATAGCTGTGAATCGGATAACTATAAAATAATTCGATTTAAAGTTTTTTCGCTTAAAGAGGTTTAAACTAATAATAAAATATGCTGGTCAAGAATACTGGGATAAATCGATTCAGAAGCAATACCCGTCGATGAAGTGTGACCGGCTCCGTTACGACTGGTTGAACGAAACACGCGTGCATTAACTGCAAGACTTTCGCTCGGTCATCAACGATTATGCTATGTCCCCCTTTTACACCAACCAATGTGATGTAATATTCAGGACGTCTCACAAGAGCAAACAAGGGCTCGTCGAGTTCATAGAGAGGCTTGTTGCTTTCACTCTGAGCATTTCAGTGAGGCGTTCACAGTATTTAGTATGTTTGCTGTTTATGTATATTTCTAGTTCCCTAAATTCAAGAGCAGTTTATTTTCTAAGTTTAAGATGTTGCTATTTTTAACATTTTCCCAAATACCCAGCTGCATGGTTGGAGTTGTAAATACTCCAGAGATATATTTTTACGTACATACTTAGCCTTGTACCACTATATGGATATGTACTTGGAAAGAAGATAAGTACTTTGTCAGACAAGTGTAGAGATTTTTACACAGATACAGAGAATTCTTGATTCGTATCGAGTAGAGATTCGAGACTTTATTAGATAACGAAAACAGACATAGGTAGTTTTGTACAGTTTTTTGAGAAAACATGCGAAGAATGTGCGAGCGGTACAATTTGGACCACCCAAAGCCTTCGGTGTTTTTCCTTTAAATCTTGACAAACCGGATAGACGAGTTCGCGCGTGTAAACATTTCCCCGATCTACTCGATCGCGTATCGTTCCGTTGCGAACTAGTAGACGAAGAATTAATGTATTCTCTTTTAAATTTTAGCGATTACTATCGCGATGCATAATTAGTAAGAAACTGATACGATACGTTGTAAGATTGCCGATCGGTATGTAAAAAAAATTTGAGAAGTACGTAACACATCAAGATATGCCACAGGTGGTTTTTGAGATAATGCATCGACGATCACCACGTAGCTTCCCGCCGCGAATGGCAATTTGTCAATTAATCATCGATAAGAATATAATCCGTGTTTCTATACACGCATGCACGTATTTCGGTGGAAGATGCTTTATATGGCGTGGCTGGCGTTAACTAAGCGTCAGTGACCGGTTCGAAGTATCGCCGCATAACAATGCTGCCACTATTAATCCTTTGTTACTGTGTTGTACCGGAGACACTGGGAATTCCGTTATCCGAGTACGACTACGAGTCGATTAATTATGTTGACTTTGACGACGAGAACCGGGGTCTTGTTCCCCTTAAAAATGCTCCATCCGCTGTAAGTAAACTTTTCCTTATTTAAGCCCGACGGTAACGCATAAATATCAGTACTTTAATAATTAAAAATTCACTTACCATTTACACTGTCAAATAACGCTGTTTTACCCCTGAAAACAATTTGAAATGAATAATAATGTTACAGGCAGTACGTGGAGAGAAGTATGGATATCTAGGTGAAACTCACGAAGTTACCACCACGGATGGATATATTCTACAGGTGCATAGAATCGTAGGATCCAAGAAGAGTCCCAAAGGCAACAATAAGCCTGCCGTGCTGCTTATCCATGGTCTTCTGGACTGCTCGGCCACCTGGGTGTTGGGAATCCCTGAGAAAAGTTTAGGTACGTCAAATTACTATAAAACTTAAGTATCTTATTCAAATAAACGTGTCGGATTAAAAAGCGTTAAATGGGATTGCTATCGCTCGTAGGATACATATTAGCGGATTGGGGCTACGACGTATGGATGGGTAACGTACGCGGTAATAGGTACTCACGGAAACATAAATGGTTAACTACCAAGGATAAACAATATTGGACATTCAGCTGGCACGAGATGGGGATATACGACCTTCCAGCAATGATCGATCATATACTGAAAGTAACTGGTCAAAAAAAAATCATGTACGTTGGCCATAGCCAAGGGGGCACCGCGTTTTTAGTGATGGCAAGCGAGCGACCAGAATATCAAGAAAAGATTGAAGCAGCATTTCCTTTAGCACCGGCATCCTTCATGTCTCATATGACGAACCCATTCATGAAACTTCTGGCCCCCCTTGTTGATAGTATCGAGGTAATATTCGTTAATTAAATCATCAAATATCGTTAGAAAAGGTATATGTATGTATGTATGCGCATACAATATCTAAATATACTATACTAAGTATACTTCTAATAATATATACTACTAATAATATATACTAAGTATACTTCTAATTTTTAGAAAATCACAAATGCGATAGGCATGTACGAATTCCAGCCATCGAGCAAATTTATACAAAATGTAGTAAAAATTGCTTGCCGAGAGGAAGCGATTACAAGTCCGCTGTGTACTAACATAATATTCCTCATTGGCGGACCTAGCTTTAAACAGTTAAATAGGGTAATTAGTACACTTTTATCATATATATGGAACATTCGACGCGTACGGAACATAATATTGTTACGAACTTTAATTCGTAGACTCTTATACCCGAAGTTGGCCAGTACGATCCTGCCGGGGCAGCTGCCAGACAATTCGTACATTACGCTCAATTAATTAATTCTGGTTAGTAATAAATATAATGTTGGATACTTTTGCATCAATTCGAGATTACTATCACCCATTATTTTTTTCTAGGAAATTTTGCACATTACGATCGTGGCTTATTCGGTAACTTAAAAGCATATGGTAGCATTCATCCTACTAAGTATAATCTTGCCAACATCAGGATGCCTGTTTACTTGTACTATAGCACTGACGATCAGTTGGTCAGCTACAAGGTATGTCTTTCACGAGTAAGGATAGGTTTCTTAAATGCACGAATACAATGCAAACTTACTCGAGTCTTTGTAAAATAGATGAAATTCGCAGGACATGTGCCAGTCCTTGTAGTACTAATTCCACCGTGTTTTCACAGGACGTAAGAAAGTTATACGAACAGCTGCCTAATGCTCAGAGTTTCTTGGTTCCATATAAACAGTTCAGCCATTTGGATTTTGTCTGGGGCAAGGACGTCGACACGTTGCTATACAACAGGATTCTCAGCCGTATGGAGGTTCACAGAAATAACCTATGAGATCCTATCGCAAAGACTGGATGTTAAACATATTTTGTTGTTAAATACAAATATATATTTTTACATTTATATAAATATAAATATGAGTAAATACCGCTTTTAATTCAATTATTATGTTGTATTAACCTGAAAGAATTCCACAGAATTTTATGGCAATCAAGGCTCCATCGATTTACGTCCGATCAAAAGATTTCGAACGAGTACATATATGGAAATAGTTACGACATTTCGGCTTCTTCTTAGGGCAGCATAATTATTTTATACTTTGATAAAGTGTTAAAAACAACGGCCATAAGCTACAAGCTACAAGTCAATGCAAGTCAATGCAATGTGACAGTCATGAATTATATAAAACGATCACGCTCGTCGGTGCCCCGTGCGTGAGCACTCTCGTACTCTCATATACTCTCTGGTCGTGTCATAATTACATATATATATATATATATAGTAGTTGGTTCACGCGTTCGCGTCGTTACCAGTCGTTACCAGTCGTCACACAACACTGAAAATCTCTCTAGAAATATCTAGGGACATTCAATTTTTGGGATGTGCACATTCTTATTTGTTTCGACCAATCGAATAAATGTTGAAGAAATTTCAAACTTGAATCCGTTGCGCGTATACATCAACAGATCTCCCAAGCTTCTTCTGTCTCTGAAGAATAAATATTGCATTGAAATGTGTTTTTTCTACATGCGGTAATTGCGATGAAAATAGGCAACGAAAAGAAATAACAACGGTACGTGAAGACGATGTAAGTTTGTAATTACTGTTCTCGCAATTGAATAGTGTATTCGTTATGTACAGAGAAAACAAGGGCTCTCAATGTCTCAATTCAATTCACGCTTATTCCTCTTTTTCAGATTTTACTCGAATATTATATAATCGTTTGTAACAGTGTGCTGTGATTTTCATTTCAAGAATTATTCTGTATATTGCTTATACATTAATATGATGGACAATTGTTATGCACCGCAATGGGCAGATTTTGCTTGTAGCCCACAGCTATCCTCTGACAGTTATTTCGAGGTGGAGCACGAAGTGCATAACTCTCGGATAGCTTTGAAATCTGAGGTACCTTTACCGTGTAAGGAAAAAAATATAGAGGAATCGTTGGTTGTGGAGACTAATTTTGAAGACAGTTTAGAGTCTGCGGAAGGTGTACACGCTAATGTGGTATTCTTCCTACCGCATGATAATAAAAAACAGAAAGAGACAAATAACGACGACATTAAAGAAGATAAGAGACCGTTGAAATCTAATCTCTATTATACATGGGATATTTCTACAACCGACTTAACATCCACCTCCGAAACAACATCGGTGCTGCAGAGACTTAAAGCGCAAGCTTGGAGACAGGAGATTAGAAAAAATACCTGCGTAAAGGAAACGAAGAACAACATTGGTCGTAAGCCTCAGCAAAAAGGTAACGTGTGTGCTGCTTTGACAAATGTAACAAGCGAAACAATAGCTAATTCATTGATCGACAAGTGTTTTAAGTATACCGTAAAATTGTTTCAGCTCAGCGAAGACAATCCGATCTATTTAAAACTAAACAACCACAACGAAAGGTTCTTACGTGCCAATATGGCAGGCGAAGTTTGATGAAGTACCGTAGACGTTCGAGCAAATTCGTAAGCATGGCAGAGGCAATTTCAAAATTCCAGAATGAAACGCCCGAACGATTTCGTACTACCAGCAACAAGGACTCGAAGCTGGGTCCCACGATGAAATTAAAACGGTCTCCATTGAAGCTGACTCACCCAGTTTCTCCTACGTTAAGATGCAAACAAAGAGTAAGGCACACGAATGTCATGAGTCAAGAGGAGCGCGAAGCTTTAGAAGTGGAACAAATGAAGAAATATCAGATCAAGGCGAATCCTGTACCAGTTAATATTTTTAAAGGGCCGCCCGCGCTAAAGAAAGTTCCAAAGAAACTGATCACCGTTACAGAAGAATTTAAGCTAACTAATTCGAAAAAAACTCGTCACACAATAGCTCCAGGATTACCCGAGCACTGTGACAACGAACAGATTCATAAGAACACTGTATCAACGATGAGCAGTTCCTCCTCTGTCTCGGCTGTTCGCAAAAACGATAAAGTACCGATGCATAAGAACGCGATAGCCGTAAGTCGATCCATCAGCGCCTCGGCCGTTAGAAAAGACAGTAAAGAACAGAATAAGAATGCTAAACCCATGAGTCGTTCCATCAGTGCCTCGGCCGTTAGAAAAGACAGCAAAGAACAGAACGATAAGAACGTTAAACCCATGAGTCGTTCAACGAGCGCCTCGACCGTTAGAAAGTACGATAAAGAACAGACTTTTAAGAACGCTAAATCGATGAGTCATTCCTTCAGTGCTTCGAACATTACTAAAAAGGAAGATAAAGGAGAAACTCGGAAAAATGCTGTACCGATCAGTCGTTCTCTCAGTGCCTCGAACGTTAGAAAAACAGTTAAAGAGCAGATAAATAAGAACACCGCGCTAACCGATCGGTCTACCAATGCCTCCGGTGTTGTCGCAAATATTGCTGCAAAACCAGTGCTGAATGTGCTGCCATTCAGTTTTGAGGCGCGTAACAAAGAATTTCAACAAAAGAAGGAGGAGAAATTGAAGCATTTGCAGATGCAGGAAACGAATAAACTGAAGGCAGAGTTTCATGCAAAACCGTTACCAAAATTTTCCAAGCCGACAAACTCGGCTAAGGAACCTGTGACAAAGAAACGCACAGTGATTTCGTGCCCTTTTAGCTTTGCAGAAAGGGACAAGCACTTGGCTAAAAAGAAAGAAGAACTTGTAAAAAAAATGCAGGAGAATGATAAAAAGGTGCCAGTCTTTCACGCCAATCCTGTTCCAACTTTTAAACCGGTGGTAATACATGGTGTGGCTAAAGAGAAAAATCCAAACAAAAATATCGCGACGAAACAATTGAAAAATTTTGCCGACCAAGAGAACAAACAACCAAATATTATTATCGGCACGAATGAGACAAAAAAGAAAGACTCGACGCAGAAGAAGCCGTTCAAAAGTACCAATAATGTGGACGGCGACGAAAAACTGAAAGCAAATCAAAAGAAAACTGCGTTCGAAATGAATACCGATAAAAGAGCAAAAGAACGAAGCGAATTCGATGAGAAACTGAAGAAAAGGGAACAAGAAATGGAAGCGAAGCGGCAACAGGAAGAGAAACAAAGAATGCTCAAAGAGAAATCTGAGAGAGCCGAATTACGAAAATTAGCAGATGTGAAGGCGACACCGGTCCCAGTCTACAAACCTATGGTTATATTAAAATCTACGAAAATGCCAACCAGTCCTAAAGATCCTAAATGGGCAAGTAAAAACAGATTGAAGAGTACGTTGCAAGTTTGAGCTTCCGTCTCGTATTGTTCAAAGTATATACATATTTTTATAATTGGACAGAGTAAATGTAGCGGTTATTGCCAACGTATTCTTGTATAAAATGGTATTACACATCTGTCGGACAATATATCACATGTTCTACCGCTATAAAGGGTATTCGCTCTTTTTATACAGGGTGTTCATGTTAGCTTATTGTTTGTTTGTCTTTTCTTTTTTTAAAGAAATTGTGTAATGTTTTTTTATCTACTGTTGTTTGCAGTGAACACCCTGTATAGGATAGCGTGACGAAGCTTCGGATTTATACAATATAATATACTATACGTCACGTTTTCTATGTTTAACAAGTATTTTATCCAACTCTGTATCCACCTCTAGTTGCTCTTATGCGAATTCTTACAAAACTTTGCATGTAATCGTCCACATTGTTTTTACTATATACACGTGAAATAAATATTTCTGAAAAAGAAAAGATTGCAGGGAGAAAAAGAAATTCGAACGAAGCTCGCTCGACACGCCAGTTTTTGTAATAATTATTTCACCGATATTTTATTAAATCACCTTACAATAAATTTTTCATAGTAATCTCATATAAACATTTCTTTTTAGTCCAAGTTTGTTTAGACTATATTTTTTGAAACCTCTTGAAAAGTTTTTGAACACTGAATTGTTGGCAATGCGATCAGTAGAACAGTAGTAAGAAATATCCGAAATTTTGTTCAGACAATGGCATAGAAAAGTTCTGATATCGATTTATCCCGAATATAACAAATGCGATATAAAATTAGAAATGTTTATCAAATTCCGGTGCTCGCCGTTCCGATAAATAATTGCTTGCTTCCGTTCCGTGTCTAGTTTTAACTATGACGTGTCTCTTTATAGAAGTTATAAATATCTCGTATCTTTAGAAATATATTTATAAATTATTCGATGTAAAAACAAATTACACTTATCCGTAGAATTACTCTTTTCCGCTGACATGTACATCACCGAATTGTAATTATTAATTATTATATGCCTTAGTTAGAAACATATACATATATATACATATATATACATATATATATATATATATATATACATATATATATTTTGTTACTCTTTTGTTCGATGTTGCCTAACTACGTTTTCTTTATTCCCTTTTACGAGGAAAATGTAAATAGAATCGTAGAGAACATTCTTTCCATGCGTGTGATGTACAAGCCAGCTTGTTTCTTCACATAATGTACAAATTACGAACCGATTCTATAACTGCTTACAAATTCAGCGCTTGAAATGCATGGAAAAAGACTTTCATTTCTCTCTCTCTCTATCTCGTTCTTTCCGTGACTGAGAAATGCAGAATAACGGTTAGCGTCGTAAAGAACATGTTGAATAGAAAACAGCAACTTCTTTTCACAGCAGTTTAAGTAACATAAATTATACAAGCACAACATCATCCTAGGTAAGTAGATGTTTCGTGATCTCGTGCTCGTGAAATAATTTCTTTGCGAATCAGTTAAAATTGTATAACGGTACTGTGCATATTCCACGTTTCTTTCTTCTTTTCTCGCTCTATATAAATTATATTGTTGAAAATGTTAAGTTGTATTTATGTCGAGGCAACATCGGCACACGGTTTTTCCAGAATAGAGAAGAAAATGGCAGACTCATTGTACAGATCCAAAGAAATCGGCCCGTCAAAGCTCCTTCAACAGAGCCGATTTCGCGTTTTTAAGTTTGTCTAGTCGCCTCTGTAAATGAGAATTCGCAGTCTCTAATTCCTCGACGCGACCTTGGGTCTCTCTGACCTGTAAAGCAAACATCACAAGGTTGACGTTAACAATGATTTCCGAGAAAACGAATGAGTCATAATTTCGACAAAGAAACTGATTCTGACTTCTCTTTGAAGTTTTCGTTTTTCAACTTTCAATTCGTCTTCCGCTTTCTCCGATGCTTCCGCGGCTGACTTGTAACGTATCACTTGGCTCTCTAGCCTGGCTACGGTCGCTTGTAAAGTCGACATATCCTGCTCTGCTTTCTGCAACTTGAACTTGTAATCGGCTAGCAATTTATTCGCTTCTCGCTGCACGTCCTCGGAATCTGACAAACAACCTGCCGCACACAACAAACAACGTATGTTGTTTAACGCACACAACGCAACGTTCAAACAAACGAATCGAATAATTTTTCATGTCGAAACGAACACTCACCTAACACCGAACCAGGTGATTTCTCGGACCTGGTGCGATTCCTGGTCTCTTCCAATTCCAATCTTAAATGCCGTATCTCGTCCTGTAATTCCTTCTTTTCCGAAGCAAATTTTCGCAGCCGGACATCTGCAACATTCAGGTAAACGGTGCATTACAGACTATTTTCTTTCCTAAACATAAGCAAATCTTTTCGATCGACTCGTTCGATCACAATTGAGATTCAGTAGTACCTAATGAACCTTTTCCAGCATTTTGCAACAATTCTGCTGCTTCTGTACTGACTAGTACTCTTCGTCTCGGACGTGGGTCATTTTCGATATCGTTATCTTCGTTTTCACTCTCCTCGTCGTCAAGAATAACTAAACCATTCTCCTAAAATCATTCGAACTTTAATTATCGAACATTTCGAAAACCGATTGTTTGCCGACCGATTGTTTTGCAAACCGAGCGTTTGAATTTTGTATTTGAATTAATGTACATACTTGTATAAGCGTATCTCTATCTATTAATTGTGCATGGCATATATCTAACTCTTCTTTCAATCTCTGACTGATTCTTTTCAACTGTTCCGATTCCCGATTCTTCTCTCGAAGTTCCCTACGAAGTTGTGCAACCGTTTCCTCTAATTCTTCCAACTTGTCTTTTAACAAGTCAACTTGGTAGGCGTAAGAAGACTTTTCATTGTCTAACTGAGCATTAGCTATCATAGCTTTCCTAAATTTCTCTTCAAACTCTTTTAACTCTAACTGTAAATAAAATATCAGCGAATGTATCGAGAACGTTCCCGAAGATTCTAATATAGAACATTGAGAAACAAACAAATAAATAAACAAACAAATAAACAAACAAAACAACTAATACCCTTAGATCTCTACTTAGGCCAGCATCTTCCAGAGAGTCTTCGGAAGATCTACGACTCGATTGAAAGTTGTTCGAGTTCGTAAGAAGTCGCGACGTCCTTACGGAATCTGGAGTTACTCTCATCGTTCTATTTACGTCAGCTGGAATAAAGAAAGAGTGAACTATATTATTTTCTTAGATAATGAAATAATATATCTTCGCGTACGTTGTCGTATCTTTCATTTAACGCGTACCGGAACACATGTCATAAACCCTATCCGCATTCTCTTCTGCCTCTTTTTGTAGTCTTTCTAGTTCACGCATTCGTATTTCTCTTGCTTCGGCTCTTGCCTGTCGTTTTGCGGCTAATCTAGCTTCTGCCTGAAAGTATGTACGGAAAATCCATCCTGTTACCAAAAACACATTTTCACATTCAATTTATTATTAACACATAATCGATAAACGATATACAGATGCTCTCGTATAATATAGTAACGAATCAGAGCTCGCATACGTGTAAACGCGGAGCTCTATTAATTAGCTTCGAATACTTACTTTTCTTTTTTATTTATTGCAATTCACAGATAAAATATTAGTTGTGTTAATGATATGTATGTACAATGTCGTGTCTATGTATTAAATTTTCATCGACTTTTTTCGTTCTCTATGCGTTCTTATCGTCGAACGTGTTTATCGGAAACAACGTAATCCCCCACCTAACACAACCATGCACACACGTAAGCATCAAGGTCAAGCATACGTACAGCAATGTGTTCAATGTCGTTAGAGCGATACTTGTACAAGTAATATTTCCTTATAAGTAATACATCTTTATTCTTTGCAATCTTATCTTCCAGTTGCTAATTCTGTCGCTTCGCGTACTTGCAAAATAATCAGGCCATACCTCCTTGGCTATCTGATCAAGAGCTTGATCCTCCGCCGAATGTCTCGCGGCGGTCCGCCTACGTCCAGCTATAGCAGCCTCCATTCTTTTTCTCTGTGCTTTAATATATGTTTTTCGCTCGGATACCAGCAACTCGCGCTAGACAGATCCACGTCCCTCACCGCACAAGAAGACAAACCACCACACTAAAGGACAGAGGGACATATGCTAGAGCGAGACATTTGTGAGCATGTTTTTAAGCATGACGAATACAAACGACGAACGATGCCACTAGATTTATTATGCGAATGAAAGTAATAATGACACTTAGAAAGCGTTCAGGTTAAAACAGAAAAACTTATTAATCCTCCCGCTAACGATACCGGCGACGTCGAGAAACTCGTTAGAATAAAATCCTACAGCCTCGGCTTACGATTGTTTTTGCTTGCTGTACGCTATAACAAAAGGATTAACATTCCTACTACCAGAATGATACATTCTAACAGAGTTGTAACATTAATCGTATGTTACGCAACCAAGTAGTTCACAAATGCACAGTAGATGTTATCGTTACGGTGTACGTTATATTCGAATGTTAAGGTAAACCATTACGAACGATATAATCACACGGAAGGACACTCCCTATCTTACAGATAAGAAGCGGTATTTCTGAAAATAATGAATTTCCTAGCACGCTAGGGTTTCTTTTCACTCAAATATACAACTTCCTGTTAATTTCCAAATGGATATTGGATGTTAATTGGTTATGCGTTGATAAACTTCCATAGTTCCATAACATTGATACGACGCTAATAATATTTTTCATTATATATCGGTAATAATGTGTGTATGTGTGTGTGCATGTGTCGAGTATTAGTCAAATCTCGTACTTATCTGCGTATGACGGGTTGACAATACCCGGCAGCACACGCGACGATGATCGCGTTCGGTTCAGGAGAAAATTGAATTTAGCACAGATAAAAACAGTCCTTCGAGTTCTAACGTTACAACGTTTGTCACGCTAAGAATAACACCTTTGCGGTACAGCTCTCTAATTACGTATTTGCTTGCACCTGGTGTATCAAGCGGATAATCAACGCCGTCAATAGTTCCCAATGATTTTGCATTTAACACCAACCAATCTACACGTCGGAATAGAAAATTCCGAAATAAAATGTGTTAATCATTTACATATTCCTCTCGATGAATATATGCGTACCCGCGACATACACAGCCACAACACGCATACGTACATGCACTCGTACACACACGGGCGTACGCATATATTATCTCTCTCTCTCTCTCTCTGTGTGTGTATATATGTGTGAGTATGTGGTGCGTGTATGTAAGAGAGTGTGCTTGTGTGTGTCGTATGTGTGTGCGTGCGTATGTATGTATGTATATATATATATATATATATATATTTAATATAGACTTGCACACCCACACATAACAGCCAAATACATGCAAATAAAACCTTACTGTATCGTCAGTCTTTTTTCCACAGTGTATATCTCGTGGCTGTGTGTTCTTGGTAAATTGAGACTTACGGATACAAGGAAACGCTGTCAGCCAGCGGATAACTGCATCCTTTTTTCCAAAGGAGCTGCGCGAGTGCAAAAATAAACCAGGTGACACTATAAATACAATCGGACCGGAGAAATCGGATGAGTTCGGCCCAGACACGATGACCATCCGCGGCTAGGGTATTAACGATGCGGTTCAGTGTGGATCACGGTCCATAAAATATATGGAATAGATTTGATATCTAGTGAAACGCGAGGCGAGAATGTAACACGGAGGCCAGAACAGGAACGCGATCGCCGATCCCTCAGAAGCGAACCTTTGCGAAAACGGTGCGCCGAATCGCGCTCAAATATAGCGGAAGACACATTTTTCGATCGAATAGAATTGCACCCCGGAACGGCGATGCATGCGAATGCAAAAGCACGCGCACAGTTTGCGCCGCGCCTCAAATCATCGAACCTCGCTAGCGTCATCTGTGCAACGGCCACGTAATCGCATTCCTCTCTCCCTCCCGGCAATACACTTATCGGCAATACCGTCGTCTGCGAATCGTGGTCGTTATTCGTTGTTCGTTACAGATGCAACTGTTTACATTCAAATTCGAATGAGCACAGTAATAACAGTAAATTACAGTAATAGAGAACTGAATTGGTTTTTAAGTAATTACTATTTATTTCTTCAGTACAAAGGACAGAAATATCAACTTACAGAAGCGGCAACACTGTCCGTGTGTATATCCAAATTTCCGATTGACGTACATTGGAACGTTCCGATAGGAGTATCTCCTCTCTGTCGACTATGTAATCTTTTAGTCTATCGTTAGATTTCGAATTCTGGATTGTTCACGAAAAGAAAGTACATAATAATTCTGTAAGAAGACGTACCTACGTGTAATATTTATTGAAGAAACTTTATAATGCAAAATCGTCTCTAAGAAATCTAATTGAATTTCGATAGAGACGCACCAGAGTGCGCTATCGTACCCATGGTGGTTGCTCTGTGCGTTGATTATTCTGCGTAAGATAGCACACTCCGACTTGACGAGTTCATAGTTCATAATCGGCGCATCGCAATACGAATTCAACGAACATGGACGCGCTTGATCGGTTTTCTTTTATCTTTTAAATGTATATTAACAAAAACTAGCTATTTCCATAAACATCACATTTATGTGCACAGTTTTGAAATTGAAGAGGGCAAAACCCCTTAAAAACAATCATAGATATTTAGTCACTTGGACAATTTCACTGAACTAGTTCGCATTTTTTCAGATGATAAACTCTGAACCTTCATTAAAATACGCGACAGCGTTATAGTTATTCTTATTATTAGCACATACTGTACGTGTATCCATGGAAATATAAGAAAGAAATTAAAATTTACGGATGTAATACAACGCGCGTTAGTTACATCGTATCTCGTCGAAAAGTGCACGTGTCTTGAGAAACATTGCACAGTCGCGTGAAACGTAAATAAACAATGCGAGAGGTAATTACGCTTCCGCGTTAAGCCTTCCAGAAATTTGGGTTTTGTTGCAGTCTTCTTTCAAAGGTTTCGTACCATCCTTGAATAGTGGAGAGCGGTACGAAGTTCTCTGTCGGATTCGGTGTCATTTGCGCCTGAGTCACAGAGAAACTGGACACGTAATTCAAGAAACTGGTAAGCATCTTTTGTACAAATTCTAGGAAAGAATTGGACGTGGCTTCGGTCACCGAAGCTGCCTGTAATTCTATGGCTCCTAGAGGTTCTATCGAAACGCCTATTTGCGCCACGTGCGAGATTTTCCCAATTCCAAATATTCCTAAGTTACTGTTCTCGAACTCGTGATTCCTTTTCAGCGTGGATATTTTGAATATGGCCGATGGCTTGGCATTAGAAATGTATCCAAGAAATTGCCAATTTGGTGGAGCGTTCGAGTCCGGCCAACTAAAATATACTGAAACGATAAAATTTCAATTAACAAACGTTCTTCTACATTGATTGGAGCATATAATTGGATGCAATGTGTACCTGCGCCACCCGTTCCATCGGGAAGAGGTATAGTACCTGTAAGGAATACCACAATATGATTTATGTTATCCGCGTCAGGTACTGTTATTAAAAATTGGTTTTCTCTTATTTGTTGGAAATCCGTTTGTACCTACGAGAAATTTCATAAATAGGATAAACAAGTCGCGATTTGTCGTCGTCGTCGCGATAAGTTATGAGGTTATGACAATGTGTATTGAAATACGGGTGAAAATGATCGAAGCCAAAGCACAAACGATAGAATAGTTACCAATGGTCTAAGGGATAAGCGAAACGATTGGAAACGATTCGCTTATACAGAGTCAGAAAAAATACTTTTTATATGTTAAGTAATGTGGTCACATGAAATTGACAGGTTTGTAAATCGAAGAAATCGGACGCGATAACGGATACTAAGTAGATGAAACACGAGGTAAACCGATACTCACGAGTCGACCAGACACAATTATGCCAAGCATCTTTGCACACGATCTAGAATCTAGAGCATTCTACCACCTATCTTCTGGTTATCGCACGATGCTAGAAAATGCACGGTACACATGCAACGATGTGACACCGACACCGTCCAAACATTTACGGCACCGCGACGCGAGGGCGAGCCAGGCAAGCGGATGCGGATATTCGTTTCGTTGCCGCTGCCGCTGCCGCTGCGATCTTGCGTTCTACAAAATCATAAGATTAGAAACTCGATATGTAGAATTCACATTTATATACATAATATATCAAGCATTATTTCCATGTGTACGATCGTTTTACGCGCGAATGGCGCCAAATAAACCAAAATAAACTGACGAATAACGCCGCTTGGCGCAATTACACGCTGGCTGCAATTTCCAAGTACATTTATCATCTACGACGGTAATGCAGACGTCCGTATCGGTATAGATTCGCTAATTGCTTCAGCATTTCCCCATAGATGTCGCTGCTGATCCTACCTATAAAAATTCAGTATTATACATATATTATTGTTTGTTTATTATTTAACTTTAAGTATTGAACACGAGAACGTTTCGAGTTTCGATCAACAAATTTTATTCTGCTATGTATATCGCTACGAAGTACGATCGTTTTATAACTAACGGTTCGAAAGTTAGAAAATCGAAAATGATATATATACAGGTTTTCTAATTCACCCTGTTTATGTAAAGTATTCGAAATGATTTATGAACACGTGCCAGTCACAAGTCGAAGTCATCTATAATAACTGTTATCGGTAGAACATGTATTAGTTGCAGAAATACGGAATAATTTGCAGTTTCGCAATCGCTTGAAAATGCATGAATCATCATATTTATTGCATTTACAAAATATTAAAAAATAAATATCTCTGTTGAATTGAATTGAATGCTTATATATGTACATTTCAAAAGAACGTGAGACATGTAATGTACATGTATTACGATTACGAGTATTATCTGACGACTGATATATGAGTATATAATGTACATATTTGTCATTCTCCCGTGTTATTGTTCTAATATGGCAAGTTTTTAGAAACTATAAACCACGATAATAAAAAATAATTTATTAGCTTTTATCTCTATAAAATTGTGTAAATAAATCGACGCCCTAATTAGGTAAGGAGAATAAGAATTGCAAATTTTTCCGAGTGGCATAACACACTACAGTGCGCGTACGCATTAGGTATATATATATAAGGTGCAAACGGACGTTGAAGACTTCTTTGAAAGTTTACGCGTCCCACGATTCGCGTGAGTATCTTTTTCGAACTGTTTCGATCTAGTAATTGCAGAACAATGCAAATCGTTACTTATAAAGTTTTTCTTTTTGGACTAATAAACATTGTTGCCTTCACGCGTAATGGGTAAGTGAAAGGATCTCCACGCATTCTGTTCGTAGATCGTATCGGCCGAAACTCGATCGCGAGTTTTCTCTGTTATTTCGTTTTATAATATTTTGAGCGAAAACGTGGTCCTTTGTTTTATTCGTAGGAAAGCGCTTCACATTGGAGACAAAGTAATTATCGATCCGCTGGTAGGTCGATTCGACCATAGCGAGGGTCCTCACTGGGACCACCGCACTCAGAAACTCTATTTCGTTGACATAGAGAAACAAAATCTTTGCAGATGCGATCCCATTACAAGAGATCTAACTTGTACTTATATAGGTAAATCAATGATTCTTCGAATTTTTCTATATGTGTCGTGAAGGTATTTGACGGAATATGAATCGAACATGATGTGTTGTATGATAGAAAACGGCCCCGTCGGAGTCGCGGTTCCTGTTCGAGGAGAATTAAACAAATTTGTAGCGGGAACTGGCAAAGATTTCGTTCTGATTTCATGGAACAGCCATAAAAATGTTACACGATCGACCCCCGAAACGCTGGCAATCGTCGACGTCGATCGAAATGGCACCAGATGGAACGACGGAAAGGTGGATTCTTTGGGAAGATTTTGGGGCGGTAGGTGGTAATATACATATATATATACATACAGTGACTCCCACTAATATTCGGATAACTTTTTTAACATTGTACTATACGATTTGAACTTTTTTGGGAAGCTAGAGCAATTAGTTTGCTACAGGATGTGAAAAAAATTTTTTCAAAAATTGCAATTATATAAAAGAAATATTAAAAGAAAAAATCCTATATATATTACCCGTGAAAATCCTTAAAGAAATCGTAGCGTACTGATCCCAAGAATGAGACAGCTACCTATATAAATTGTTTAATAAAAATCGAATAAAAAGAGTGACGCCAATCGGAAGCAGTGATGAATCGAGGAACTTTCCTCTCCGGTCTCCGGCGCGGCGGCTCGGCCGGCTGGGCCCCCCACTCTGACGCACCATCGTCGCCACGCAGCAGCGTGGCCCACTGCCCTGCCCGGGCAGACTAGACTAGAGTGGACTAGAGGCACGTTCGTGTGTAGCGCGTGCGCAGTAGAAGCAGCATGGCGAGTAGTGGCGACGACGATGCGTCAGAGTGGGGGGCCGAGCCGCCGCGCCGGAGTGGAAAGTGGTGGAAAGTTCCTCGGAACTTTCTTCGGAACTTCGCAAACAGTAGGGAAATAACGGGGAAGATTAGATCGGATTCATGATACTTATTGTTAGTAGCGAGCAAATAACAGGAAACTTCCAAATTTCGAGTTAATCGTAATGTAGTGGATATAAGAAATTATGCATCGTTTCCAGGTACGATCGGACCCGAAGTGAACGACGTTGTCGTACCTGATCAAGCAACTTTCTATCGCATCGGCTCCGACTTGAAACCGAAGAAGGAACTGACCCCTGTTACGAACAGTAACGGATTAGCTTGGAATCTTCAGGATGACAAGCTTTATTACATAGACACCCCCACACGAAAAATAGCCGTATTCGATTTTGAGCCTATCAGCGGAACTATAAGTATGAAATTATTAATTCCTCTCGACATTTATGTGTGATCGAAATTCAGGATAATCGTTAATCGATTGTTTATAGGTAACAAACGAATCGCGTTCGATCTTGAGAAGCACAATATTTCGGGATTACCCGATGGTATGACCATAGATAGAAACGGAAATCTTTGGATAGCTTTGTATGGCGGGGGCGGCGTAAGTATCGATCGCATCTATACAACGTTTATGCACTAATAAAATCAAACTGTACAATCCTTATTGAATAACGAACAACAAATAACAACTAACATACATACACACATATATATATATATATATATATACAAACAGGTGCTTCACGTTGATCCTCGTACGGACCAAGTGCTGAAATTTTTGAAGCTGCCCGTAGATAAGGTAACTAGCTGCGCATTCGGGGGACCTCTTTTAAATATTCTATTCGTGACTACATCCAGCCGCGATTTAAATGCAGAAGAATTGGCGAAACAGCCCTATGCAGGTTATGTTTTCGCTGTACACGGTTTGGGTGTACACGGCCTTCTAGCAAACTCATTTCAACTATAATTCTTCATAGCGATCGAACGATAAATCCGTCGAACGTGTTCGAATGATTTTTCTAAGAAAATAACCTTGTGTTTTTTAATGTTCCCTTAATTACTGAAGTAAAACGCAGAATTTACCTAAGCCATCGCATTTCTTATTTCTTACAATTAGACTAGTCCTTCCTGTACATATATATATGTTATATATATATATATAATATTACATATATATAATAGTACATAAATACATAAATATACCATAATGTACCTAAATATTTATGTACATTAGTAGTACATAGTATTTACTATGTACATATATATATTACATATATTTATTGCTCTGGTAATCTCTGTGATGTAACTGATCGCAAGTATGTATAAGTACCATATATTTCCATTGGATAATGTAATTAAAAGTTACGGATAAGGTATCTATACATACATATCTTTATCTGACAAACGTAAGCGTATACGTGTTATGTGTGCATATGTATATAGGGAGAGGGGGACAGGGGGACAGAGGCAATATAAGTCCACTTCATCATAACAACTCTACATTTTTACAAAACGACCAAGTGGCACGAATTTTCGAACAAATTCAATTTTCCTGAACATCACAAGTATAGTAACATTTCAAGAAAGGTATGTAATGCTAAATAATTATTATTGCATCCAACCAAAGCAAATTCTGTCTTTCGGTATTCATCTAGAAGGAAATTATGAACGTATGTAACAAACGTATATAATACGTGTATTGCGTGTCTCTACTCTTATCTATGTCAATTAAAATACATGATCATGTTTTGAGATTCTGTTCTTCTTGATATTATCTATTATTACTATTCGTTAGAAGGATGTCCGAGTTGTCTATCGAACCACTGGCAGGACCGTACATCCTAGGAGAAGGTCCTCATTGGGACCAGATTTCTGGAACGCTATATTTCGTCGATATACAAGCTAAAAAAGTACTCAGATACGACCCTTCGACGTCAAACGTTACATCCGCTTACATAGGTACTGCTGATATTTTCCATAGTACGTGTGGTATAGATAGATAATTGATTTGATAACTATGATTTTCAGAGAATGCGACTGTTGGATTTGCCATACCTGTCGACGGTGCTCCTAATAAACTTGTAGCCGGAGTTGGTACAGATTTGATGTTAATTACATGGGACGGAAAGGAAAATCATACAAAATGTGGAATCGAAAGATTGACCAGCGCGGATAGCGATCCTGCAGAAACCAGGTGGAACGACGCAAAAGCAGATTCCTCTGGAAGATTATGGGGTGGTTAGTAGGAAACTATTTGAACTAAATGCGCATGTAAATGTATTATTATAAATTCTATCGCTACATAATAAAATAATTTTCTTAGGAACAATGTGTCGCGAAGGAGACGGGCCATTCGCTCCTGGCAAAGGATCTTTCTACAGTATTGGCGCTGATCTTGTTCCAAAAAAACAAGTAACCCCCGTAGGTATAAGTAACGGAGTAGCTTGGAGTCTCAACGACGACACACTTTATTACATCGATTCGCTGAGTTATCAGGTAGTGGCATACAATTACAACTCTCGGACAGGAGCTATATGTAAGTAATTTACAATTTACCTTACAATATTGAATACACCTTTTCATGTTTGAAGAATCGAATTTATAATAACATAACGTTTTATCGATCTTTCCGTACAGCTAATAAAAGGACTGTCTTCGATCTTCGAGAAAACAATATTAACGGATTTCCGGATGGTATGACTATAGATACAAATGGAAATCTTTGGATAGCTGTGTATGGCGGAAGTGGCGTAAGTATTACAATTACAATTAATTTCTGTTACAATTCTTTGTCTTTCGAAACAAAAAATGAAGGAATATTTACAGATACTGAATGTAAAACCGGAAACGGGTGAGTTGCTGCGTTACGTGAAGATTCCTAATGTTGAATGCATAACCAGCGTTGCATTCGGTGGTACCGATTTCGACACGTTATACGTAACGTCGTCGCGCGTGGGGCTGAACGACGATCAGTTGAAAAATCAACCGCATGCTGGTTATCTGTTTGCTATAAAAGGTCTAGGTGTGCGTGGCTTATCCGCAAATTCATTCAAGTTGACACCGAAATAAACGTAGACGCGATTGTATAAATATTTCGTATTTGTACAAATATATAAAATATATTTCTTTAGTACTAAGTCGCCGGGAACAACGAATGATATAATAATTACAGACATGAAATTTCATATTTTGTAATGTCTTTCAAAGAAATAAATCTCTTAACTTCCGAAAAATGATTATTCGATTTTCTTACCTCACAGAAAGAAGCGAATGATATTTGATACACTTTTCATGTAATTATATGCATATAGGTTGTTATTCGCTGTAAAAGATGATCTTATAAATTAGTCATTAGAAAATGTACAAGTCTCGCTAATACCTAATATTACACATGGCTGTATCTTCTTTACTTCTTTACCTTAAATATACAAAAGAAAAGTTCATCGGTTGCTAAATGTAAACAGTAGAAAAATAATGCGTTGTGTGGAACACAAGTATTCGTTAGCAGGACACTGTTGACGTGTGAGCGACATTTAACTACTCTCTAGCACTACAATATGAAAAATTACATTTTCATTGCTCCTTGTTTCAATGACACATTATTTCCATAATTTAGAATATATTTTGTTGTTGTTGTTACTATTATCATTACTAGACTGAGGATTTTTATGCGTTTATAGTAAATTTGTGAAAAACCGAAAACACCGAAAAACATGAATATTAGCAAAAACGAATAGTATTCTGTTTTTACTCGTACACAAGGTACTTCGTAGTCGAAAAACCAAAAAATGGGAATTCGCGCGAAAATCCGCTGTCTTATACCATCGTCGTGATAATCGTTTTCATCTATGATAATCGGAAGGCCTGAACAGCGTGACGTTATTAGACACAAAAGTGAAAAGGCTAGCAATCTGTTTCAGTCATGTTGAATCGATATGAACCCGTATAGTAGCAAACACGTTCCACGATATTGTTCGAGTAACTTCTCCTTATTAATACAGTCTGCAGATTCTCTCAATCGTCCAAAGTTATAATCTCGACGCTATCGTTGACTGGTTTCTCGACTTTTTTGTTAGCGAGATTACTCGACTTTCCTCTAGGCAAATCGTATATAGTTATGCAGTCTACCACGTTAGACGATCTCAAAGGGTCGGACAATTTTTGCGGAACTACGCTCACACCGGAGGATAAGTTTTTCGAGTAGTCGATCGATGGTTTGATCTGCGCCTTTTGCTGAGGTATAATCTCTAAGTGCGAGTGCTGTTTCAACTGCGAAAGCATCGACAGAGCCTCGACGGAGGAGCTAGCCTGAGGAAACGAATTGGGCACAGGAGCGGATATCTCGGCCGTGGTCGGTGTTTTCGTTTTCACCGGAGACTTTTTGTAATTGGAATACTTTGTGGCTGGACCCTTCAGTCCGGTCTGAGGGTTGATCGGGCTCACCGAGATCCCGCTCAGCTCGGAGGGTATGTAAGGGGGTTGCGTCATGGAGGACGAGCCGGCAGGCATAGAGTTCAATAGATCAGAAAAATTGCTAGGCAACGGAGGCATCGCTTTCGTCGACGGTTTCGTCTTCCTGACAGGATTGTGCGTGCTAGGTTGCGTGTACGACCGCTGAGAGTTCTTCTTCGACAGCAATTTGTGTTGCAGCGACGTCCCCGAGTGAGAAGGAGTGGTAACGTTTATCGATAACGATTGCTTCATACCTATCGTTGCACCTATCGTCGAATGCGCGACTTGGGGTACAGCGGTTGAACTCGCAGTAGCATTGCTTTTCAATGGGGAATGCGATAACGAAGGATTGTGAGCTGGTTGTGGCTCGGTTAAAGACTTTGAGACTCGGATTTGCGGGGCGCTCATTTGCTTGGGTGGGCTGTTTTTAACGTGTTGTTGTTGCTGCTGCTGCTGCTGCTGCTGCTGTTGCTGCTGCTGTTGTTGGACAATCGATGGCTTCAGTAGAGAAACTTGAGTGGTTGACGGTTGCAAAGGCGTTTGCTTCGATGGTTGCGATATTTGCAGAGTCTTGGGAAGCTGAGCTGTCAACAACGCTTGCGAATCGCTTTGCGAGCTATTTTGCTTCGATGACGGTTTCGTTTTAGGTGGTACCGCGTTCACCGGCGTTATAGATATGCTGGGTCTGTCCTTCGCAATCGACGACGTGGTCGTTGTAGCTGTCTGCTGTTGGTGCATGGCCGTAGATCGTGCAGCGGTCGTGCTGGTCGGGTTGCTCAAACTCAACAACTGCTGCACCGTTAGATTGCTCATATTGCCCAAATTACCGATGCCGGTGTTGGGCGTGGCATTCATGTTGGGAGCGACGGTGCTCATTGTCGGTACGTTGTTGATGCTGGATGCTCCGGCGATGTTACTGCTCAAACCACCCGCCAGGTTCGACAACGAGGAGAGATTGTTCTGATACTGCCTAAAGATATCCTGGTAGCTTCCCATTTGGTTCAAGTAGTTCATGGTCGACAGAGGGTCCATCATGCTACCGCTCAAACCACTGGTTAGAATGGCGGATAATATGTTCGGGTCGACCAACGGATGCATGAAGTAGGGATTGATCAACGAACGATTTCCCCCCCGATGTGCCCATGTAACTCGGAAAGTTTGCTTTCGCGTTGAACTGATTCATGGTATTGGCGCCCTGATGCATCGCTTGTAAATACTTGTTTACGTTTGGTGGACGTCCTCGTGGTCGACCAGTCGGTGTCAGACTTTTGTATGGTTTCCGACTTTGGGACGACTGTGGCGAAGCAGAACTAATTTGAGTCTGCGCTGTGACCACCTGTTCGTATACCGAAAACATTTGTTTTTATCGTAAATCAGTTCAACCAATGTATTTCCAAAATTCGCTATTCCACAAGAGCAAAAGGATTGTCGCTAAAATTGTCACCGAAAAATTCTGCATCTTTCAACTATTATAACTTTCTGAAAAAAATCTCGTACGATAGTCTACCCGAGCTTATTGCAAACGGCGAAGATTCGAGGTAGAGCCACGAGCGAAAGAATCTTCGAAAACATTTCATTCAGGGACGTCAAAGGAGAGAGGCTTCGTCCATGCTTGTGTGTAATTTTTCGATGTGTAATTTTTAACTCGATGTGAAAATTTAGCGATCCTCCGATCTCGTGGAGTAGTCTATAGAACGGTGCTTATATAGACTATAAGTAAAACCTACAGGAGTTGGAGACACAGCTTGAGGCTGTGCTTGACCGTCGGTGGCAGGTTTGTCGAGATTCAAGAGCAGCTTATTCAACACTTTGCGATTATAATTGTACTCGTTGCAAAATTTCGTAGCAATTTCCAGGACGTTTCCCTCCAAGTTCTGTCGACAAACAAATTTCCATACGGTTGCGGTTAGAGCCAGAGGAATGTAGGGAATATTATTACACGAAAGAGAATTCGTGAGAACTTACTTTATTACCCACATACGTTTTGTACGTATCTACCAGCAAGGCGGAAAGCATTTGGATAGCCTGCTCTTTGGGATGAAAACTTTTCAAAGCTCTTTGATATACCCAGAACGTATCGAGAAGCACTTGAGTCCTATTGTCTGGATTTTTGTTAGATACCGGATCGGAAGTGGGTGTTCCCATCAGTTGCACCTTCCTTCGCAGGGATTGCGAACATAGAGTCAGCGCTTGACGAGACAATTGTTCCCTTTCCGAGTCGCGTAAGTATTTTCTGGAAAAGTAACACAGTTATGGTTGCAATGCTAGCAAAATATTTGTTAAATTTTCAATGGAGCGATAACGTACTTGTCCGATTCCGGTATTTTTCCCAGTTGTACGCTCAACTGCATTAACATTCGACCATCGTTTGTTTCTTTGAGTACCTGCATTAACAGCGTCACACATCGCGACATGTGAAATGCAAAACTTCCGGGTCTATCCACCTCCCGATTAGGTATATGCCATACGCCCTGGGAAGATAAGATACAGTTATTTCTCGATGATAAGAAGTCACGAGCATTTGAAACATGCAAATACAGCGGCAATAGTAGTCGAATTCCAGACAGTTTTACAGAAGAACTGTCCGGTACAGAAGAACCGTCGCGTTAGGTTCTCCTTTTTCTCAAATTCCTCGTGCTTGTACAGGGGTGGTACCACACAAAAGTAAGTGTTGTTTCTAAGACTGCAGAATTTCATACGTTTACATTCCATTAATAAGCTTTTTGAAGCTTAATCTTCTATCGTTACCGATTATCGTTAATCATCATCTAGGTACACTTTACGCTTTAACGTTGGAGAGATGAAGAAAACAGTTGCTGCTAATAATATCGCTACGATAATTCTTTGTCTGGCATGGTGCAGTATCAGGTAAAAATCATACGGTTTTTTCGTGTTCGCCTATTATAAAGAATACTTGGAACTTTTTTCGCGCAGTATATACTTTATCGTAAAAAAGTATAGAGACATTAGTTTTAAAACTTTCGCAAGGTCTACCGACGCTTTGGAGAAAGCGATAATAGACACGGACGCCGGAGCCGATGACGCTGCTGCCATACTTTTGACTCTTAAATCCGAAAGATTCCAAGTCTTGGCGATTACTTGCACATATGGGAACACGTATGTGGATAATGTGGTAGACAATGTACTTAAAACTTTGACGATTGCAAACAGAAGCGACGTAAGGCTATACTAAAGTTTTTCTTGCAAGAAATAGCGTTACACTGTTCGACGATCGAGTTCCAAGCTGAAGACCGAACGATACCACTTTTTCCAGATCCCGATATATAAAGGAGCGCAGAGGGCATTCATAAAAAAGTACAAACCCTCGAAATACTTTGGCACGGACGGTTTTGGGGATTTTAATTTTACCAAGGCAATTACTGCTCGCGTTGATAAAAGCAAACACGCGGCTCTGGCACTTGTGAGCTTAGCAAAGGCGCATCCAGGTTGAAATTAAATAATCGGATAACGCAATCGGTTACTCGATTTCGTTTTGTGTAATCAATCGTCCAATCAATTTTTTCAGGTGAGATAACTCTTTTATGCATTGGCCCGTTAACGAACGTCGCTACAGCGATATCATTGGATCCGTTGTTCGCCACCTACTTGAAAAAGCTCGTTATACTAGGCTCCAGTGTTTCCGGAGTCGGTAACGTTTCACCCAATGTAGAGTTCAATTTTTATCAAGATCCAGAGAGCAATTCGATCGTATTGAATCGCAGTAACACAACGACCGTTTTATTTCCATGGGAAACAGCTAAGAGCAGCAGTATATCTATGGTAATGGGAAAACTTATCCTATGATAATATGTGCTTATTCCAATGGTGTTTGTTCTTAAAACAGGATTGGCGTACCAACGTGCTTGGAAAGCTAAACTCGACTATCATGAATTTTCTGAACAAAGCAGAACGAGTAAGTCTGAAGGATTCTACCGAGTGGATTTCGGCGGATGCGATGGCTGCTGCAGCTATGATATGGCCAAACGCGATAGAGGCATCCATAACGACCAGCGTGAGTCCTGTGATCGATGGAATGGCTAGAGGTTCTGTACTCGTTGATTACGCGCATTCGACTGGCAAGCCAAACAACGCAGAAATAATACAAAACTTCAACGTGACGGTTTTCCAAGACGCGTTGCTGAAACTCCTCTCCTAAATCCCATCTTCCCGTAAAAAAAACACTAAATAAGCGAAAAATATAATGCGTGCTTACACTGAAGAAATTGGTGCTCTTTCTATCCGCGAACAATCCTTGGAAATTCTCGCCGCGATAAAACTGGCAGCTGTAGGTGTCCAACAAGAGATTCCTGCACTTCGTGATGTCCCTGGCGATCTTGTTGTTGAAGAAGAAATGCGACAGTCTGTAGAACGATTTGTAGTGTTCGGAGAATCTCAAAACGCACTGTTCTAGGCCGGCTAGACAGTATGCTATCAGAGTCGCGACTTCCTCGTCCCTCATGTTCTCTTCTTTTTGCGCGAAATCCGACTCTTTTTTCTTCTTCTTCTCGTCGGTGTCGCTTTCGGCCGGAGACTCGGTGTCGGTGTCGCTGGAGCTGTCGCTGTCGGAGCTATCGTCGCTACTGCTGGACTCGTCGCTGCTACTGGAACTGGAGTTGTTCGTTTCCGTGGTCGTTGTAGTCGTTTGAGTGGTCGTGGTGCTTTCTTGGGAGCCTCTTCTGCTCAAGGTCGCCTCTTCCTTGTTGGTCGTCTTCTTCTTGTCCCCTGATTTATCTTTCGGCTCTTTGTTCGTCGAGGGCAAGTCGTCGTTCTGCAGCCACTTCCCGTCGAATTTCCGCGTATCTTCGTCCTCCGGAGTCGATTGCCTCGTCTCCTCACTGATCTCCATCTCCTGTTTCATCAGCGCGTCCATCAAATCCAGGACGTTCTCAGATTTTCCGTCGCCCTCGAATACGTTACTTATCTTGAGCGTGCTCGAGGGAGTTTTTTTGCTTTCGATGTTCTTCGTTTTCACTTTCTTTTTCTGCTGTTGCTGTTGCTGCTGCTTAGACTCGTTGCTCTCGTCGCTGGACAGCATCATAACGTCGTCTCGTTTCTCCTTTTGCGAAACCATGTCGCAAACCCTAGAGATCACGTCGTCTATCAGAGCGACGACATCCTGCATCAGCTGCAAATGCGACACGTTGCCCAGCTTCATTTTCTTCGCATTGTCCTGCGGCAGGTCTGTAGGAGACCTCTTACGTGTTTCCGGTTTCTCGTTCGAGGTACGTTGGTTATTAACGTTGAAGGTTTTGTTCGTTCTGTCGACGATCTCGATCTCCTCGATGCTGTTCGATCGCTGAGAAACGGTGACGACATTCCTGTCCCCTTCGGCAGCGAATTCCACTTCTCTACCGATATTCTTGTCGGTTGTAGCGAACAGTCCATCCTCTTTGGTCTTCTCGTTTAGCTTCGAGCTGTATTTCATGAACGGTCCTTGAGCACATTTTTCTAGATAAAACTGCAACAACTGCCCCAATGATTTTTTCAATGGTTTACCCTCGTGCTGCTCCAGATACTTTAATATGCTCGCGTGAATCCGATAGTGAACCTCCAACGCTTCCACCGAGAGATGCTGCGGAGACTTGTGACTTATTCTGCGTGGATATTGCGCGTTGTTGTGGTATAGCAAGTCGCTGGCCTGCAATCGAATGGAAATCGGTTATCGGTTATCGGTTATCGGTCATCGATCATTACCTACCGGAAGCCAAACTAAACTGTGATATATTCGAAACGAAGAAAAATATTTAATAAAAATTCACCTTCGCGTAGTGTTCTAAAAATACGGGAGGCTCCTGATTTTTCTTCTCCGCAATCTTTCCAAGCATATACTGGTAAAGCCACCTCTCGTCGTGGAGTATCGGCCCGTCCTTGGTTCCAATAAACAAACGAGCGCAGGCTTGAAAACACTGATTCGCTATTTCCAGCATTTCTTCTTTCCTCGTTTCGAGAATTTCAAATCGTTCCATGCTCAACGTATCCGTTTCCTGTTTCAACAGTCGCGAGCAGAACGAGTGAACAACGTAAGCAAAGTTTCCATACTCCGTCCATATAATATGATTGCAAGAGTCTAGTTCAACGGCGTGTCTGTAACTGGATTGTGTCAGTTTCGCCTTCGTTAAAAGTTTATCCTCGTTTCTAAAATCCGAGAAAATCACATAAAATCAGATGTAATATCGTCGAGCAACTGGAGCCGCGCAAGATCAACGAGATCAACGAGATCAACGTTACTCACATAGGCTTGTATTTGTTCAACCAAGTGTCTATCACGGTGCCCGATGACATCGCCACGCCTGTCCAAGAGCTCAATCGGGTCGGATGAAAGCAGAGATCTAGTAAATAGTATCGAATCGCTACGCTCCATTTGCAGTTTTTGAAGTAGAAATCAGCCAACAAATAGTAGATGGTAGACATAGAATGAGGCAAAGGTTTCTTGATCGTTGGCATAGCGTCTCGCTCGCCCATCGTATAAGCCATCATCTCGTCGATCACTTGGTTCGGATCGCTTTCCGGAGGAATCAGCTTGATTATGCGTTTGAACAGATCTTCCGTGTCCGCGCTGATCGTCAAAGACCTCGGCGAACAGTACTCCGGTATTTGCTTCGGCTTATAAAAGTCGAAGAGCAATTGCGCTCCCTCCCACGTGACCTTCATTTGAGGCACTCCGTGTTCCTCCACGTGTTTCGGTCGCCCTTTGTTCACTTTGTTGTAATGACCGTACAGGCAGTAGAATATTTGCTCGAGATATTTCGAGAGTTTGCTCTTGATACCGGAGAATTGCGGTGTTTCCAGTTTTGGGATGACCAAGTTCAACGTGAAGAATAACAATTTCCCCTCGTTGTAACAACACCAGGAATGCCTGCCCATAAATTCATGGGCGATGAACAGAATCATGATGGAGGCCGGGACACCGTCGTCCTCGTCGTCCGACTCGGAGTAGTTGTTCGAACTGTGTTGCTTGTTCTTGTACGCCGACTCGACTTTCGCCCTTTCCTTGTCTTCCTTGTATTGTAAAATATAATGCAACAGGATCCAGGGAAGGACAGTTTCCAGAGGCATCTCTACCGTGGTCTCCGACACATCCAATTGATTGCATACAATGTGCACCAAGTTTTGCACCAGTCTGGAAAGACGAACCTCCGGCAGGTATTTCAGAACGAACGTGCTCACTTCGATCGTACATGTCTCCAATTTCTCTAGCGCCATTAAAACCGAACCCGTCCACTTTTTTTGCTCAACTTCGTCGGTCGAATTTAAATGATTCTGCCATGCTTCGTTCAGACACGCCTCTGCCCACACGTAGCATTCCTCGTATTGCTGAAGCTTCCACAAGCTGTCCAACAACATGGACAACTGTTGTACTCGATCCACTATGTTGTCACTGACGGACAACAATTTGTTTCCTTGTTTCGCGAATTTAAACGTATCTTGCAACACGTAGGCCAACTCGGCGTATTTCTTTTCGTCGTGCAAGCTTTGTATTTCGCCCAGTTTCTGTCCCCTGCGAATATCGAACATTGAATGTCGAACATTGAATAATCGAACACCAGTTTTTACATCTTTACAAGTTCTGTTTTTTCATCTGATTTCATAGAAACGTATACTCGTACATGTTTATGAACGACACCTACCTCTGAATAGACTTCAATTTCTTCTCCACAATTTTAATACTGATCTGCGAATTGTATTTACAGTTTGGTAATTTCAGGTAAACATTTTGATTTCGTTTTTCCAGTTCTCGCAAGTGGCATAACAACTGAAAACATATCGTTAAGTTGAATGTATCGTAGTAATATTTTTGTTCGGGTAGAAACTGTAGTCGCTTACCAATTCTAATGTTTCGATCACTATATCCGTATCCCCTTGACACAAAAAAATATTCGCTTTCAGCCATAGAACCCTCACTAGTATGAAAATATTTTCTTCGTTTATAATATCTTTTCGCACGCTTGTAAATATTATATGACCCAACTCTTCGGATGGCATTCCTGTGCCAAGTTTATCCAACCTAAAACGAAATATTTTTCGTTACAGCCTTTTCTTTTCTCGCGATTTTTCCGTGTAGCCAGAAAAAGAAAATAAGAAGAAACCATACGTCGAAGAAGGTACGATATCCGGTTTATTACTCAACCATGTATCGGTGTGAAGTTCACCGAACAATAAAGTCATTTCAGCATCTAATTTTAAAATATTGTTGTTCTCGTGTTCTTCGAACGGCGATGGATGCGAAATGTGATCTCTGCGAAAGGGAAAAAAACGTTTCTTTGGTAGGTTCAGATCGGAGAAATAAATTTCCATGGTTTCCCTTACCTCATGAACGTGTACGCTTGTAAATAGACTTCGGACATTCCCTTTGGCCATTCTTGATCCCATTTGGTGCATAAAAATTCAGTATATCTTGCTATGATTATCATTAGATTGCTTTTGCCACTGTGCTCGGCGATAAACATATTTATATCGGCTATTTCATACTCTGTACCAAAATAATTCTGTTGTCGGCTGTACGAAAAAAAGCAAACAAAAAAGAAGATTCCTTGTGGAAAAACTATACGCGCGCGAAAGAACGTTCTAATAAATAAATAATTACCTTCTATCGGGACTCGGCGATTTTGAACTTTCGGAGCTTTTAACGGTCTCTGTAGCATTGTTACTATTATTTTCTTGGTTGGTGAACAATTGATACAAATCCATTGTGTCCATAGAGTCGTCCATATTTTTCGAAGGATCGTCTTTAGTTAATTTTACCGAATCTGGTCTAAAACAACGAAAATTACACATTGTTCCTGTCTTACTTTATAAACCGAAAAATATTCTAGATACTTACAGTAAAGTGCTAGGGAATATTCTTCGAAGAGTCTCCTCTAGCTGAACGTCGTCCCTCTCAGCTTCTCTTCTATTCGAACTTCTCACTCTGGCCGATCGTCTCATGCTATTGCAACTCCAGGCCCACTGTTGTAAAAAACAGAGAGCGCTCCTACGTCGTTTTTTAACTTTTTGCACTTCTTCTTTTCCCTCGTTCTTTTCGTTGGACTTTATCTCTGTCTTGGATTGTATTTCGTCGGCTTTCTTTGAGTCTTTCTCGTATGGTTTCTCGCTGGATTTGTTGCTGTCTTTATCGCTAACTTTGTCGTTCTGTATTTCATTTCCACCAATATTGTATACGTCATCTACGACTTTCTCAGGGTGTAATTTTTCTATGGTCTCGTACGTCTCAAAATGATTTTGCTCCTCCAGTTCGGTCTTTGCTTGGTTCTGTTCCAAACTACCTTGATCGATGTCCAAAATTCTCAGAGGATCCTCGTCATCTATAATTTGTACGTCGCTGGAATTTGATTTTTTATCATCTTCTGTCTCAGCTTGCATCGCCATGTCGTTATTATTACAGGCGCGACCGTCATCGATCGATTCGAATGGAAAATCCGTTTCGTCGGTGTCCATTTTCATTAATTTCTGGTCATCGTCATTGTCATTGTCATTGTCATCGTTACCGTTACCGTTACCATTATAGTTATCGTTATCGTTATCGTTACCGTTCTTCGTAATCATATTCGAGAGTAGAGTTTCATCTGTATTCGCGCTATTGTTTCCTACGGCATCAACTTCGATATTTGTTTTTAAGGGGGTCTCATCCGGATTAAGAACCGTCAGCTTAATTCTACTAACAAAACTCGAATCGCTTTCCATAACGTATCTATGCATATCTAATAAACTTTCTCCTAAGTCTAACCAGGTATAATTCTTTACAGGCTTTCTGAGGACTAAATCTGGCAGAGGTTTCGGGGTAAATTCTATTTTACATACTTCTGCCCATCTTTCGGCGACATCCTTTGCTTCCGCCAACAATTTGTCTCCCGTTGTACGATCGTATTCCGTATACAACGGCGGATCTAGATGCCAGTCGCTATTATATAGTTTATAACATTCTTTAAGGCATGGAATGTCTTTAAATATTCTATCACGGAATGCCAAACCTTTCACATAGTTAGAATCCCGTTCTAATGCCATGGAAATGTACAAAAGACAGTTCATATAATCAGGAACAGCGTACAAGGCAGTTATCATATTATCTAAACACGGCCAATGATTGGAATTACACTTCAAGCCTTGTTTGAACGAGGAACAAGCTAATTCTAAGTTAGACGTCTTCATAGCTAACGTGCCTATCCTGTGCCATAAAGTTACGTCGGTATCGTCCAAATTTGCCGCTTCCCAATAATTTTCTATAGCTTTGTCATAATTCCCAGATGCTGCCTGTATGGCAGCAATATTCTTAAAACAAGAATATTTCAACGACAACATTGGTCTAGATCTTCCATCCGGTACCTCGGGTTTCTCTACTTCGTCCAACAGTTCGGTTTCTAATAGGTCTTTAAAAATATTGAGAGCGTCTTCTTGTTTATTTTCTTTTAGTAACACTAAGGCTTTGTTGTATTCGGTAAGAGCTATTTGTTCCTATAACAGATATTTACAAAATAATAAGCTTCCCACGGTTCTATCGATTTATGTATACTTATGTATATTTTTATACTAATAGGCAAAATACATAATAACCAATGTTTTTGTCGATAAAAAACACCCGCAAAACTTTCTTTCTTTTTTTCCCGCAATCATTCATGCTCTTTCTATTTGTTATGCAAAGTAATCGAATTTTTCGAACCGATGACAACCTTGTAGGTTATAGTTAATTTATTATAAATACATACATAGTTACAGAGATTCGATACGTACTTGAGCTTCCTTCGTGATTGTCGGTACATCCTCTTCTTCGCTTTCTTCGCTGGATTCTTCGTTTAACGCCGATATTTTGATCATCTTGAACAATTTCTTCGGAATATGTACTACTATTTAAAAGATCAACAATTCAACCGGTTTTTTTCACCAGCGCCATATTACCACATATTACCGATTACTGACCATTACTGACATGCTCGCTGTAGGCTGCGCACAAACCGATGACGAGTATTTAGTGTATTTACACGTACATTTATCGTTCATCCACGAGAAGATATACCTACTTTGCGTTACAAGTATTTCACAATTGCCCAAATCAGTCCGAATCACTTGACAAAAAACTTGAAAAAAAAACAAACGAACCTATCGTTTGGACAGTCTTACCTATCTGTACGTATCTGTGCCTATCTGTCCTATCCTGACCGATCCTGACTAAAACGGAGAGGGACAGGGACGAGGGACAGGTCATGAGGACATTAGGGACATTAGGGACAGCTCCCCCTCCATCAAATTCCTCATTCGCGACTTTCTGCAACTGCAACTCTCTGCACGAGAGAGGAAAATCTCAAGCGTCACTAGCGTCACTATACATATGTATATATAGAGACGAATCGAGCTACAATCGGCCACATTCTAAATTATATATTGAAAACATTTTTCTTGTATAAATTACATCAAAATATTTTATTATATGATAGATACACAATAACTTCTGAGAATTCTTTGATAACTTAGCTAATAACTAGGTTTTCAAGGTGATGAAGCACATCGAACAAAGAAAAATAACAAAATTGAAAATATTTGAACAATGGTACGAACATATTCGCCGTTAAAAACTTTGCATAACTGAATAAATGTTAGTTAAATAATTGACGAATTCACGAAGAACAAGATTGATACGTACAGGACAAACATTCAAGGTTCTTCTTTTTTGTAAATAACTTTCGATAAATAACGTAATTATCTGAAAATCGTATGTCAGTCTCTTTCCATAATACAACAATTCGGTAAAATCAAATCTATTTTTTCCGTTAAATTTATATGAAAAACTTTTGAACGCGCATAACAGTTAATGATAGACTGGTACGGCGGATATATTCCAAAATATGTACATTATAGGAGACTGGTTCTGTAGACACGGTAAAACTTCCTTGATTCTGTAATCACAACCAACGTTATCATTATAAAGAGAAATCCTTCGCATATCGCAAAATACAAAAATCTTAATTTCTGGTTTCATTTATCGATTGGTGATTATCGATAGTGCCTCTGGTATTTGCGTGTTTGGTCTCTTTTACTAATGAAGGGTAACTAATGAAATGAAAATGAAGTACTCACGGTTAGCAAATCTTTTTATTTAACTTCATTTCAACCATGTTCTTTGATACGCTTGTTACTTCCTGCTCGTACACGTTCAGTGCTCCTAGTAGCTTCTGGTAGGGCTGAAATTAATATTTTCTCATCACCGTGACTCTTACATATTTAGATATTTACATATATAGATATACATAGATACCCTAACTAGAAAGATCGTGTATTACCTCGGAGAAAATATGATTCTCTTTGCTGGCTTTTTCCAATTCGTGTAACAGTACTTCCAACGTATTAAACGGTAACCAGACCGCCGGAGCCACTGACGTTAAGAACGTTTCAAGGCCAAAATGTTCTTTGCCATCCCCCAAGATCGCATGAATGTACTCTACCGCTAAATCGCTGGCTTCCACTATTCTCCCACTGTTCAGCATGAGACGCAGAAGTTCTGCGGCATTCCGTTTCTGCGATATGCAACAGAATAATAGATCATTTTGGCGAATGATATCGAAATGCAAATGCATAAAGATTCGCAGCTCGGTGACCGGCTATTTTCAAACTACCTTATACGATATCAACAACCACTGAGGTATAAACGCCCCCTCTTGAAGTAATTTTCTAGAAACGGCTTTGTGCAATTCGCTGCATCTGTCTTTCTCGTGTTTCAACGTTAGATACTGCAGCAGTCTCCAAGCGGTGTTCGTAATATTCGTATTGGAGAGGCCAATGTCGAATATGTCGTTTTGAATCAGCCAATTCCAGGCATTCGAATCTTCTCTTCGACTTAATCGAATGCACTGCGAGGTCAGGCTTTCGAGCACGGAGCTTTTGTTGACTTTAAATTCGTCGCACAAATGTAACGCTGTCGTATATAAACCTATAGTTGACAAAATAATGATAAGCTCCGAGGGGCCAGCGTGCGCAACCACATGAAGTTCCGAATTAATTTTCGATATTTTCAATCTGGCGTCGACCACGTAGTACTCTTTCTTGATATCGTTCAGCTCAAGAACTTCGATCTGCTTTTTCATCTTATATGGCAAGATATCTTCGTTGCTTCCTCTCGCGCAAATTTGTCTATCAAGATGACTCAGGTCTTCCGAGTAGCTCTGATCTATCGCGGGTCTGACAATCCATCTGTATTTGTAGGACACAAGATTCAACGCGTTAATGCATGTCAACAAACATTGCGCCTGCCTCGACACTATGGGGACAGATTGTGACTCCTGACTCAAACGCATGGCTTGCTCATACATGACAGAGGCAGCTGAAACAAGTATACAAATATACAATAGAACCGAGTCAATTGTTTTCTCTTTTTATCTCTAGATCTATATCTATGCAAGACGATGCATTCGCATTGTTACCTTTACGCATGTTTCCTTTGTTTATGTGGAAACTGTACAAGAAATTATAATAGTTATTTTCCATGAGATCCACGCTTCTCGCTCTACCCTCCACTATTCTTTCGAGATCCTCGTACATGTCCACATAGGGAAATGAGATCAAATCTATGAGTTTTCGTCTCTCGAACAGAGTGACCACCAACTGTCTCAGGCAGTCGACTTTACGAGCAGCGTCCGGGTTCAAACTTAAACAGTTGTACGCTTTGGTGTGATGGCCCAAGTTCAAGTGTTGCGTGAACACAATGGAATGAAGCGTTGGTAAGTTAGGCTCGTCCTTGTCAGCCATCAGTATAGCCGTTTCAGCGAGTTCTATGATACAGTCCGCGGCATTGTGCTCCTCGAACAGTTTGATCACTTTCAAATAATACTGAATCAACGAATTATTTTTTGATAGCACGCTGGTCTCGAGCAAGGTGTTGGCTAGGAACTCATCGGTTAAAATCCCACCGGAGGCTCGAAGAAAGTGGTCGCATGCTTTCCGCGCTTCTCCCATTTCCAACAAAGCGACCGCCAATATGAACTTCCTGGACGCGCTGTTCCATTCGCACCATGTCTTCAGTAGTCGAACATATTCTTGCACGAGTAAAAATTGGCAAGTGGACAATAGCCATTCTGGGAAAATGAAGTTTCCCGACCTCGGCCATCTGTTTCGAATGCGATATTACAATTAAGGAAAATTAAATACATATATCTATATTTAGGGTTTAGAGAGTATACCGATGATTGTTTTTAAAGAAGGATACACCAATTGGGCGATTAGCGTAACGTGCGTCAACATGCCGTAATGCCATGGTATCAAAGTAGCAGCATTCAAGTTTGTGTGGGCTATTAAATTATGAGCGTATTTTGCACCGCCGCCTTGTATAAATAATTCCAACAACGATAACGAACGATGTTGCCTAAACCCCACGTTCCCTCTGGCATCTACGAGCTTCAATAATGCTAGGCGTTGAATACTAGAGTCTCTGAAAATATTTCTCACGTTTTGATATGAAACTAACTCGAAATTTAATGCGCGAAGAAAACAGATAGAAATGCTACTTACAACAATGATTGTGCCGGCGCTGGAAACGCCGTCGATTCGCATATCCATAATACAACATAGTAAGCCTGCGTTAATGCCACTGTTCTCGGCGCCAACGATGATTTGATAGAATGTAATGACCGCGAGTCGAACAACTCCGGCCGTAATAGTATCATCTGTTGCAAAATCAACAGATTCCTGCAAATCGAGAACCTCAATTGCGATATTTGAGCTACGCTTTTCGATATTGCCGAGATTCCTAGTTGACTACCAAAAAAATGATTTATATTCAGCAATATTTTCGACGCATCGTGATCTTCGTTCAATTGTAGCTTGTGCGGCTGACCGAGGTCGTACGTTAACGCTTCGAGTAACATGGCCATGGCACTGGACAGATCCCGGACATTCGATAGTCTATGACAACTAGGATGATTCATAATGATGTTACCGATAGGTTCTTCCGATTCGAGCAACAGCTTCGACAAGATATCGTCGATGATACTGTCTGGACTTTTCAAATGATACAATTCCCTTTTGATCAGGTTCTTTGTTTCTTCGGACATTTGCTCTTCCAACAGTACCAACACGGACATTAATGTGATCAGATCCTGGCATATATCTTCGTCCTGCGATAGAACAGGCGTTGTTCTAAATCGTGACACGCAACAATTTTCGTTCCAGAACATTAAATATTCCAAAGCTCCTGTCGGCCTTAAAAGAGAAAACGATGATTTCTTGAGTAGCACTATCCCGTATACGTCGGGCAGTAGTAACAGTCCCACGGGTCTGGCACTGTTGGCGTGATACTGTATCACGCAAGAATAAAATCTTGACCAACAACGGTTTGCTATCTCCAAGTAATCTTGATCCATCAGTTCGTAATCCATCACCTCGGCTTGTATCTCATCTTCTACCGCGATACAAACTTGATCTTTCAACTCGGTAGCGGAAAGAATGCTGTCGTCTGTGCACCTTCCATGAATATTCTTTTTAAATCTCCTTCGGCCAGGAACGTTTTGTTTCGATCTTCTGTAAATGTTCAATGCTTTCGTGATATCAGCCAAAGAAAATTGTCCAGGTTGAAAAATGTAATTGATGTACGCCCGTCTTGGATTAGTGTCGGGATCGCTGAGGACATAGTCTCTGTCCGGTGTTTGTTCCAAAACTGTTGTTTCCCATTCCGAATTAACGCGAGTACCATTTAGCGATAATTGTGCATGCGTTACTTCGACGGTATCCATGTCGGTGGTCCTCCATACTGCCCACAATCTTGTAGTTGTGAACGAAAAATCAACTAAATGTTGCTGCGGATATAGAAACATATTATATATTTATTACCCATTGATAATAGTAGGTAGATACAGGATCGTACTAGTCTTTCATCGTGTACACTTACGTCTTGTGCGAATCTTGTACACAATCTTACAAACTTGAATACGCCGTTGTCCAGAACTGGTTTTAAAATACTAAATTCGCATCTGCTACTAAATTTCAGAAAAGTTCCCAAGTACAGTTCGTTGTCGGGTCCTAGAGCTTTTCTCAACAAATGGCCTTGCGCTCCTTGAGAGGCTATACGATTGTCGATAGACGCATCGGTTACAGCTATGCATTGAGCTTTGTTACAGGACCACATACGGATGTTACCCTCGCGACACAAAGCGAACAGGTACGTATCGCTTCCGCAATTGTGTATCACCAACGACATAGCTACGTGGGCTTCGGAATTACGACCTCTAAAAGCAGTTGCTATGCCGCTGAGAAACCTCGGCACGATAGAATCCTCTTTTAACTCACTGGTATGCACAACACCAGTTTTAATGTCGAGCCTCAACAGAAGTATGACTCCCGAATTATATGCTAGCGCGAACAGCGCGTCTTGAGGAGATATGTACCACGAAGTGGCTGCGTGAGGCACGGGAGAATCTGTGGGAGAATATTCAATAATTTATCATTTATGTTGTATCGTAGGATAACTTTCGAAAGTTTTCATATATTTTTCGACTTACTCGTTGTTCCCGCATTTGTGATAACGTAAGACATATGAGAGTCCTCCTTTGCTTTCTTGACATTCTGACCGGTCGCTTCGCCGAATATCGATTGTACACCTAGATCCTTGTACGTACTAAGCTCCTTTGGAAAACCAATTTAACAATGTAATTTTATTCGGTTAGAAATAATGATTTTACCCAACTGTCCAAACTCTTTCAAGTTACTTACGTTTTTATAAATTTTTTCAGGGTGAAGAAACGACAGTTTATGTATACTGGAAACAGTTGCTATCAATATGATAACAGAACTACCTATTTCGTGTATCGAAATACCATCCAAGATCGGCGTATCGGTAAACTTGTACCTTATTCTACAATTAACCAAATTAATGTCTAAACTATGTTCAACCAACTCGAGTACATCGTGGGAAATACGCCAGTAAATAAACCGATTGCGAGTATAATACTTGGAGCAATCTTTGTACGAATAACCGCCGGCTCTTTCCGGCACTTTTATATCTTGCAGGGTACTTTGACTTCCTCCTATAATTAAAAAATAGATAGATATATTGATATTCGCATTGGTTTGACTGTTCAAACCTAGGATACTTTCTATATTTTACAAATCAAATAAAGTCAAATCCGAATCTATCTTTTCGAAAAGTTTAATCATTTGATCCGAATAATATTCTATATTCGAAAGAGCAAAGACTGTTTGTATTCTTTCTAGAAGTTCAAGTGTCGCTCAAAGATTTTCGTTTATTCGGTGTTCTTCGAAAGGTTATGGTCACGCACCTGTGTCTTTCGTAATTTCGTTCCATTTCTCTGGCACCGTTTGATCGGGCACGACTTCTCGATAACCAAGTGGAAATTCTTCCATTTTCCGGTTTACTTTGAAAATAAACGCTGTGTCGTTTTAATTATCAAATTACATTACAATGCCGCTTCAAATCGTATCGAACGTTTATGTTGCGCTTCGTGCGGCTCGTTTTGGCGCCCTCGATCCTCGACCATAACCGTACATATGTATAACCATGCCCATGACATAACATAACCTTAAAATCGCTTAGGTTCAGAGTTCGGTCTTTCGGACTCGTCAATATAAATATACATATATAGGTTACTTACGTAGACGATTGAGACTGATTGAGACGCGCGCGATGATTTTTCTGAATAAATACACCCGGCTCGATGATCAGATCAAATAAATACGCACGAATGACAAGGGATCGATTCCCATCTGACAATAACGTACAAGTTAAAAATAAGATGCACGCATGCACACTTTTTTTGGTGCCAAACATAATTTGAAATAAACATTATAGTATATTAAAAAAACAATAAACAGAGCATGAATAAAAGAGTTGTCACGGCATTCTACCTAATACTGAATATATTATTTTCAATTGTGATCGTGTTGATGAATAAATGGCTGTACATCCACACAGGCTTTCCAAACATCACATTGTCCATGATACATTTTCTGATTACCTTTGCAGGATTAATAATCTGTGAGAAATTTGACGTGTTTTGTTTAAAAGATGTAGCCATCAAGGAAATGCTATGGATCGCTGTGACCTTTTGTGGATTCGTCGTACTTACAAACTTGAGCCTGGCTTATAATACGGTCGGAACTTATCAAGTGGCTAAAATGCTAACAACGCCTTGTGTAATAATATTGCAGATAATCTTCTATAATAAACACTGTAGCATGCTCGTTAAAGCAACGCTGATTCCAATTATATTAGGCGTAATAATTAATTTCTATTACGATATACAATTCAACATTGTTGGAACGATATATGCGACTATGGGAGTGTTGGTAACGTCGCTGTACCAAGTGGTAGGACATATTTGTACACCTCTAAAAAAAAATTTAATCTCAATCTGTTCGCTTTATAAACTTTTATTTATAGATGCTGAATACAAAACAGAAAGAATTCCAAATGGATCCGATGCAATTATTGTATTACCAGGCACCCTTGTCTGCTGTTCTATTACTCTTCGTTATACCATTTTTAGAGCCTTTGGAGCAAACATTCGCGAAGACCTGGTCGCCCGTAGACCTAGTATGTTAACAGCTAATAATAACGTAACGTAAAATATCAAAGGAATTATGCATATTTTATTTTCAGATCATGGTTGCGCTTTCGGGTGTTGTAGCGTTCTTTGTTAATTTAACTTCCTACTGGATAATAGGAAAAACTTCGCCGCTAACGTATCCTTTTCTAATGTTTCATAAAACACACAACTTCTAAGTGCTTTGTTGTTCCTTATATTGGCCAATTATTATAGTTACAACATGGTCGGGCATTCCAAGTTCTGCTTATTACTTCTAGGTGGATCGTTAATTTTTAATGAAACATTAGCCATAAATCAAGTTATAGGTATAACATTGACATTGGTTGGAATTATTTTGTACGCGCACGTTAAAGTGAGTATACTGGATGAGATTCGTAACTATACATATATCGTTATGCTACAAAATCATCGTTTTTAATACAGCTTAATTTTCAGATGAAAGATACTCGGATCGCAACAACGGAAGAGAAAGAGAGAAAACCGTTACACAAAGTATAATTTTGTACGAATGTTTCTAACATGTAATAAAAAGTAAACGGTAAAATTGTCCCATGCTTTCAATACTTCATCTATCGAAATAATACGATTTTCAATTAATGTATTATTATTATTATTATTATTATGTTTACATGGACAGCGTTACTAAATTAATGATTGAAAAAGTTTATTGTAAAAAAAAGAAGTGAAAATCAAAAGGGGGGTCGCAGTCACACCTGGGCTAGGGAACCTTAGCGGATATGGCTAAGGGGGTGAGTATAAACAACACATCGCGCGCATTTGGCAATGGAGGTATACTTACTGAGAAGTGAGAAATCGTTTTTCAAAGTCAAAGTCATAAGAACGTTGAACTCGAATCTTTTCCCAGGTGTATCGGACCCGTCAGAGGATTCCTGAAAGCCCCCTTATATACAAACGATATACCAATTCAAACACTTTCGGGAAAAAGATGAGAACGTTAGACACCTATCGACAGCGAAACGTACCAAATAGTCTTTGACTTGCGCGCTGCTTGACGCGCAATAGAATCGCGGCGGGAATAGTACAACTATAAACTATCTACGAGTGTCTACGAGCATTATAGAACAATTGAATATTTTTACATATTCGACATATACATACTACAAATAGGTACTATATTGCTGTATGTGGAAGAAGAAATTTTCAAATGGACAATTGCTTTTCCTTTGTGCAACGAATTTCAACTGGAATCTTGTTTCGAAACGAAGCTTGTTTCTATGGCTACGAAGCAATTCGGGTGGGGATAGAAGTTCTGTGTTGTATCCAGTTGTATCCAGGTGCTGTACTTAGATACGATACAACAACGTGTTCTTGATTTTTTCGAAAAATATACGGTTTACGGTAGCGAACAAGAATGAAGATCGAAGAAGTAAAAAGTACTGCGAAAACTCAAAGAATTTCAGCTCATACACACATAAAAGGTCTGGGTCTCGACGAAAATGGAGTTGCGATACAATCGGCAGCCGGCCTTGTTGGTCAAGAAATGGCTCGTGAGGTTAGAATCTTTTATTATCTATTAGTCTAATATATGTATCGAGGAAAGAAGAAAAACCAATTTCAGATTCAATTTGCGAAATATAATGTGAAACATTTTAGGCTGCCGGGATAGTGGTTGACATGATAAAATCCAAGAAAATGGCTGGTCGCGCTGTATTATTGGCTGGACCACCCGGTACAGGAAAGACTGCGATCGCTCTTGCTATCGCACAAGAATTAGGTAACAAAGTGCCATTCTGTCCTATGGTGGGTTCAGAAGTTTATAGTTCCGAAATAAAGAAAACAGAGGTGCTCATGGAAAACTTTAGACGAGCCATCGGTCTCAGAATCAAAGAGACGAAAGAAGTCTACGAAGGAGAAGTTACAGAATTAACTCCGGTCGAAACAGAAAATCCAATGGGTGGATACGGAAAAACAGTATCTCATGTGGTCATCGGATTGAAAACCGCTAAAGGTACAAAACAGTTGAAGCTGGATCCTTCTATATACGAGTCTCTACAGAAAGAGAAAGTAGAAACAGGAGATGTAATTTACATCGAAGCGAACAGCGGGGCTGTGAAAAGGCAGGGTAGAAGCGATAATTTTGCTACCGAATTCGATTTGGAAGCGGAAGAATACGTTCCGTTGCCTAAAGGCGATGTACACAAAAAAAAGGAAGTTATTCAAGATGTAACGCTGCACGATTTAGACGTTGCCAATGCAAAGCCGCAAGGTGGACAGGATATTATGTCCATGATGGGACAACTAATGAAACCTAAGAAAACAGAAATTACAGGTAAAATACATGTTTGTGAGAATTCGGTAAGTTTTATTCTGTATCCAACGTCGATATAATTCCATTGAAATATTTGATTACAGATAAATTGCGTAAAGAGATTAACAAAGTGGTAAACAAGTACATCGACCAAGGAATTGCAGAACTAGTGCCTGGAGTTTTGTTCATAGACGAAGTGCATATGTTGGATATAGAAACGTTCACCTATCTTCATCGTGCTCTAGAAAGCGCTATTGCACCTATAGTGATTTTTGCCACGAACAGAGGACGCTGTATAATTAGAGGCACAGAAGACATTGTATCTCCGCATGGAATACCTCTCGATCTCTTAGATAGATTACTTATTATACGAACGCTACCATACTCTAGAACGGAAATAGAACAAATAGTTAAGCTAAGGGCAACGACGGAAGGATTGCAAATCGAAGAGGAAGCTGTGACAACCTTGGGCGAGCTAGGCACCAAAACAACTCTCAGATATGTAGTACAACTTTTAACTCCTGCCGCGTTAACGGCTAAAGTAAACGAGAGAACAGTTATCAAGAAAGAGGATATCGAAGAGGTAGGATCTCTTTTCTTAGATGCAAAGTCTTCTGCTAAAATTCTTACCCAAAATAAAGATAAATTTATGAAGTGAACACGTTCATTCTATCGTTTATATGTGCCTGGCGATATATTTTCATTTAAAATTCAATTGTAAAGTTTTATTATATTATATTATACTATATTATATTATATTATATTAAATACTGAGTAATTGATTTAAAATTTCACTAATAAATAAGGAAAAGAAAATTTTGTAAACTATGAAATTTGTAAATATCATTTATTTATTAAATTATAAATAGTAACGCTACTTTATGAATGGAATGTGTGACGTTAAAACGATAGTTGAGTGCCTGCGGATTACATATAAAACTGAGGTTCAAATACTTTCTGATTAGTTCAGTATACGATGAACCGATACATTGAACCGATACACGTGCGAAGGTAATTTCCCAATATGGTTTAAGTTTAAGATATATGTATACGTACATGTGTATTGCAAGCAAGGGGTTACAAAAGTTCAAACCGTAATCAAGAGTTGTGATATCGGTAGATGATATAACAGTAAGTCTTGCGGTATAAAATCTCCCACCACTCGAACGTGCTACTTAGTTTTCAGAAGTCCAAGCGGTTACAGGGTCCAGTTTTAATATTTTTAGACACAGTTTTATAAATTCAACAAAACTTTTTGGAAAGCGCAATGCTCCGCATTTCGGAAATCGCAAAGCGTTCCAAGTTGCTACGTAAATGTAAATTGATTCAACATACCCGTGGATTGGTGTCGAGTAATGTAAAAGCAGAAAATATCGAGAAACTGCTTCCTCGAAAGGATGAATTTGAACTTAGACATATTGGCCCGCGCGAAGAAGAACAATTGGACATGCTGAAAACCATTGGTTTCAAGGTAGTAACTATTATAGAAATATTAGAAATTCAATATTTTCGTGACTCATGTTTATTTCAACAATTTCACAGAGTCTAGAAGAATTAACGAAAGCAGCGATTCCAGCGAAAATTTTATACAACGAGGATTTAAAGATTGAACAGTCGATTAGTAAGTATGTAGACTAAACCGAAACAGGAATTATATGCAGAAACGTGAGGAGTCACGAGACTCTTGATAAGGAACACGAGAAGCGATAACCCTTTGGCACTGAAACACTTGCTCTGTCAGAGCAAGAACAACTTGAAAATATTAGAAGGACTATATATAATTTATGTTGCGCACAAAACATTAAACGACGCAACAGACTTTCTATAAAATAAATGTATTTCAGCCGAATACGAGTTATTGAAAAGAATCACGAGAATCTCTGAAAAGAATGAAGTGTGGCGTTCGTATATTGGAATGGGCTACCACGATTGTTGCGTTCCTCACACAATTATGAGAAATATATTTGAAAATCCAGGATGGTAAGGAACAATCGATCGTTAACATATGTATGTACATCGATATCGATATGTATATATTATAAAGATAAACGAATATGTTATTACTGTTTACCGGGGCACAGGACAACACAGTACACTCCGTACCAGCCGGAAATTTCCCAGGGCAGACTCGAAGGTCTACTAAACTATCAGACAATGATATGCGACTTGACCGGCATGGAAGTAGCGAACGCATCGCTTTTAGACGAAGGCACGGCAGCAGCGGAAGCATTGGCTCTGGCTCATAGGAGCAACAAGAGGAAGAGATTGTTTGTTTCTGACGGTGCTCATCCTCAGACGATCAGCGTGATTGCTACGCGTGCTGCTTCCCTGGGTCTCTCTTTGGAAGTTGGAGATGTGTTTCAAGTTGATACCAGCGCGAAAGACATTGCTGGAATTCTTGTACAATATCCAGATACGACAGGGTCTGTTCGCTTGTTCGAGGATGTTGCAAAAAGAGCACATGCTGACGGGGTACGTGTCCTGTGTAAGAAAACATGTATGCGATAATGTCCAGTTTATATTACATTACATTATAGACGCTGGTATGCGCCGCTGCTGACTTGCTAGCGTTGGCCATTCTTCGACCCCCGAACGAATTCGGAGCCGACATTTGTATCGGCACGAGCCAACGATTCGGAGTGCCTCTGGGATACGGAGGCCCTCACGCAGGATTCTTCGCGTGCCGGCAAAAGCTGGTGCGTCTAATGCCCGGTAGAATGATCGGCGTGACCAAAGATTCGATGGGCCAAGACGCGTATCGTTTGGCTCTTCAAACGCGCGAACAGCACATCAGAAGAGACAAAGCGACCAGCAATATCTGCACCGCGCAAGCACTGCTAGCAAACATGTCCGCAATGTACGCGGTCTACCATGGACCGGAAGGTATCAAGAACATAGCCAATCGGGTACACAATTTAACCCTGACCCTTGCCAAGGGTTTGGAGAACGCAGGAAATAAGATAGACAACGAGTACTTTTTCGATACCATCAAAGTACTGCCACAGTTATCCATGGACGTCGTAAAGCGTAACGCGACTTCGCACAAGATCAACTTCAGGTACGCTCGCGATGCTGTCAGCTGTGACCGTTTTCCATTCGTTTCAACGGACAGGTAAACAGAGCGAATTTTTCCAGATACTTCGAAGACGGTATTGGGATATCCTTGGACGAAACTACGACTGTGCAGGACATAAATGACATCTACAAGGTATTCTGTGCAGAGACAACGGTTGATAACGTGTGTCGAGACGGAACTTGTACGGATAGGGACTTGAATCGATCGTGTTTCGTTCGTACCACGCCGTACTTGCAACATCCTGTGTTCGCCAGCCATCGTTCTGAAACAAGAATAGTTCGGTACATGAAGTCGTTGGAGAACAAAGACGTGTCTCTGGTACACAGCATGATACCGCTGGTGAGTATACACGGTATACGCGTACCTATAATCCTCGGGGACAGCGGTGCCAAGTTCTTTCTACTAAAACGCTTAACGAATGAAAACGTAATGTTTTGCGATAGGGATCCTGCACGATGAAACTGAATTCCACGACGGAAATGATGCCTTGTAGTCTGCCAGGGTTCACGAACATTCATCCTTTCGTGCCTGTCGAACAGGCCAGAGGATATCAAGAGTTGTTCGCCGAGTTGGAGCAAGATCTGTGCGCCATAACCGGTTACGACAACATAAGCTTCCAACCAAACAGCGGTGCTCAAGGAGAGTATGCTGGACTGAGAGCCATACAATGTTACCACGAGTCCAGACAAGAGAAGCACCGACAAGTGTGTTTGATTCCCATTTCTGCTCACGGCACGAATCCAGCCTCTGCTCAAATGGCTGGTATGCAAGTGAAAGCGATCCTGGTACAGAAGGATGGCTCCGTCGACGTGGCACATTTAACAGAAATGATCGACAAATACCGGGACGAGTTGTCGTGTTTGATGATTACGTATCCTTCGACCAACGGTGTCTTCGAGGAGACAATCGCCGACATTTGTTCCGTGGTTCACCGTGCCGGTGGGCAGGTATACCTGGACGGAGCTAATATGAACGCCCAGGTGGGTTTGTGTCGTCCAGGTGATTACGGTAGCGACGTGTCGCACCTGAATCTGCACAAGACTTTCTGCATACCTCACGGAGGTGGCGGCCCCGGTATGGGACCAATCGGAGTGTAAGTTAAATCGCGAGAATATATATTCACCTAAAAGTGATTTTTTCAATAAAAATCTGGCAAATTTTCTTTTTATAGTAAACGGCATCTTGCATCGTTTCTTCCGAGCCACCCGATAATCGACTGTACGGGTAGTAACGTTGGTAACATTAAAACCGATAAACAACGATCCGGCACGGTGTCGGCTGCTCCATTCGGTTCGTCGGCTATCTTGCCAATCTCCTGGGCGTACATCAAGATGATGGGTCCTAAAGGATTAAGGAAAGCCACGCAAGTTGCGATTCTAAATGCGAACTACATGAGCAAGCGGTTGGAAAAATTTTATAAAACCTTGTACAAAGGAAAAACAGAATTGGTCGCTCACGAATTCATCTTGGACGTGAGGGACTTTAAAAAGACGGCGAACATCGAGGCTGTCGATATCGCGAAAAGATTAATGGATTATGGTTTCCATGCTCCCACAATGAGTTGGCCTGTCACGGGCACGTTGATGATCGAACCAACCGAGTCCGAGGACAAGGGAGAACTGGATAGATTCTGTGACGCTCTTATTTGTAAGATTACCAATTTTTTACGACTCTCTGTGGTCTTCGTGTTCCGACTCTGTGGTCGATTCTCTCTCTCTCTTTCTCTCTCTCTCTCTCTGTTCTGCAGCTATACGACAAGAAATCAACGACATTGAAAATGGAAAACTAGATATTGCCAATAATCCATTGAAAATGGCGCCGCATACTCAAGAGCAAGTGATATCGAATACGTGGAATCGGCCATACACTCGAGAAGAAGCAGCGTATCCGGTTGTAAGTGCAACGCGTGTCTATTTGAAACGAAAACAATTTAACATACGATTCAACAACATGAACATGTTCATGCTCGCATTTCAGCCGTTCGTGAGAGGAAGTAATAAAATTTGGCCCAGCGTAGGAAGAATAGACGACATATATGGTGACAAAAATTTATTCTGTACTTGCCCTCCTGTTTTCTGAGGTGCCGAAGCGCAGAGATGACAACAAGTTCTGTAGATACACTCGTAACGAGTAGCTCTGTACAGTTAGTTATAGTGGAACTATTTAAATATTTATTGTAATTTCTGTACAAATATGCGTATGTAGAATATGATATAATTTATGTATAAGTTGTAAATGAATTCTAACAAGAAAAGAAAACGAAAAAAAGATTCCTTTCAACTGCCGTCGCATAATATTTTGCTAATTGATTCTGTTGCGGAAAATATTACGGCTACGCGAGTGTAGTATATATTCGATTATGAATATACAATTCGATATTCGATTTGATTGTATTTACAGTGTATCTTCTTAGAGAGATCTCAGGTTTCTCTCTAGTCTAGATACTTGACATATACATTCATGATTGACGAGTCATTATAAACCAGGCATAAGATACGCTATATTATCGAGCATCTGCGAAAGTGTTTCGTGTTTTGCTCCGTTTGTTTCCGGAACTTGTTGCGTTAAACAGATCAACGGGCCCAAAGCGCAAAGCAACGAATCCAGAAGAACAGATAGGCTGCCGGATACCGCGATTTGTCCATCGTGTTCTTTAAGACGTTCGCCGATGATGGTTAAGCTTTCACCGAGCAGTTTTAAATGGGCGGCAACGTCGATCGGTTGTGTTCCGACTACTTTGTACATCCCCGTGCCGATCAACGGCTCGTTAACCAGATCTTTTCCAGATCGGTTCGACGGAGGTGATACCGGAACATTTCCTACCACGGACGGTAGCCCCAGCTGAATTGTTTTCTTCGAGGTAGCGGGTTTTTGTTCTTTTCCATTACCTGCAATTCAATGAAAACCAAAGAAATTGTAAAACCTCTGGGATACGTTTGTATCATCGCATACCGCGAAATGTTCATTCTGTGATTCGTCTATCTCTAAGCGAGACGCATGCATACAAAACAAATAATAATGAAACATCTACCACAGAATTTGTAGGCATAGAAACAATATTTAGTATTCCGATAAAATGTTCACTAATACGCGTGCACGAGAAGCAAATCAGGATGAACAAACTCTACCGCATGACTTTAGTAGCATACTCGTGAAAGTGATGTATACATGAGAAGAACCAACAAACCCACCAATTTTATTAATGAACTTTTTTCGCGAAGCGGGCGCTGGCATTTTCCAAACAGGCTCATCTTTACTCGCTGGTAAAGCATGAGGCTTCGCCGCCAAGCGTATCGCGCGTCTGCGCCAGTTATACTTTTCCAGATTCGGCACTGTAGCCCACAGTTCTCCTAACCGTTTCGAAATTGCTGCAAAATCTACAAAAAGCAATGTTTCACCAGTAACGTCAACTTTCTTTCCTAATTCAACTGCATATTATACACGTCGTACATCCGTCCTAATCCGATTCGCTAAAATCAGTCTCAGCAAAGATTGAAAATATTAAAAAAAATCTTTCTACAAGAGCCATGCACAAAAGGAGCCGCTACATCGCTATAAATAGAGAAATGTAGCGTTCATAGATTGCAAAAATTCAACTCGAGCTAGAAATCTCCTCTGCTACTCGATCCATAAAAAGTTTCGTACCACAGAATTTCTCTGAAAACATTTTTCGTAAACATTTTCGATCTCTTCCCAGATACCGTAGCGAATCGAATTCGAATATACGTAGCGCGGAGAAAGCAATTAAGCTTATGATCGTATACCCATATATGGACATTGCTCTAGTAGTTCTTGTCTAATTCCTTTAGCCCATAACATGTAAGCGGTAAATCTTGTTTTCTGAAAATATTATTCAATCGTAAGAAAATTTTCTTTAGTAACACTGTCGTTTGTACATACCCCTTTGTCTTTTCGTTGCGCCTTCATTCTACCTATTATTTTTCCATCTTTGATAATTAGCTTTTTCTTACACTTCTCAAGCATGTATAAACTATTCGCTTGCGAAGGCGTCGTTTCTTGGCCAGGTGGCTCCAGTTTTCTGAAACCGGCTTCTCTATCGTCTATCATGAGCGGATCTACTTCGTCGTCGCTTCCAGAGTCCATACTGTATCTGTCGTCTTCGTTTAACCCGGACGGATCGTCCGACTCCGATCCCGACGTTTGCCCCTCGTTATCCGACAACGTTTCATCCTTGATTCTTTCTTGGCCACAATTCGAATTAGAATTCAAATTTTTCCTCTGTCGCACGCCGCTCGCGTGTATCGGTCGATTGTGTGTCACAGGTTCCGAATCGTATCTATCCAACAATTGCTGGCGTTGTAATTGCTGAGCTTTCTGCCGTTTGTACTTGTTATCCGTAAAATCGTCTGGCGATTCAAAGTCGACCAGTTTGGAGGATTTCTTTCTCACACGGCCACTGCGGGAAATACCAGTGACCTCTAGATCTGAAATATAAAGCCGACTGCACCTTGCCAAGAAAGAGAAAGGGTCCAAAATACTTTGTAACGCAGCTAACTACCACTCTGAACATCGACCGATAACTCAATTATTACTTTTTATGCCTACGCATCGTACTCAAATGTATTGTACTATACACAAAACTTAGACGAATATTACAACATAGTTTGCCGCTTATTCCTCCTCTCGTTTTTCTTGGCAAACTTGGCAAATCTTTTAACCGAACTTGATTCAATCTCGTGAACGCGTATTATGCGATAGAGCCGATGGAACAAAATAATAGTTTAGCTAAGAAATGTAAACAAAAAGATTACTCCTGTGCACGAAATCGGAGCATGTGAAAATCTCCAAGAGATATTCGAAATGAACGGTAATACATTATCGAATTGCGCACCGTCGTTCGTTTCGTTTCAAGAAATTTTATTTGTAAAATCTCATATATATTTAAATATAGGAAAACCTAACCTCGAACGAATTGTATTCGTGATTAGTTCAACGATTCTCCGCTACGAAGAAAAGCGCTAGAAATCAAAAGTGAAGCAGCTTCGACTAAAATATCGCCAAGAAAATCGACAAATTAGCTACGTACGCGCGCAAATCATGCGAAATATTGCAAGCGGACACGAGCAATACAAGCAAGTGTTCTACAAAACGTCTTTTCTTGTGAAATAAATGCTGATCTCACCGTCACTTTTCTGACGTTTTGGTGTCACGAACATATCCATAGCGTTGCCCTGTTCCTGTTGTTCCGTGATCAGCTTCTTGCGCCGCGGCGTCTTCTCGGATCTCGCGTGTTTATAAACACTGGTTTGCATCACGCAACAACTTTGCTTCTTTTTTCTATAGCGCAATCATCTGGTCGCATTTTCTTTGCTTATTTTTCACGATCGAATCTTGTTTCGTAGCTAAACAAGCCCGTTTTTATTCTATGGCGTTTTTAAAAACAACTGCTACAAACAAAACCAGAATGCACTGGTGTGCAGCTCGTTGGCTCGTACTACATACCACGTACTACGCACGCATTCGTGACTCGCGGCGCGAAATTTGAAAATCGGCTTGTCGCGCATCATATCTAATCCTATCCGCGTAATTGTATTCTAGGAATCATTTCTCTTTTTGTCCAGGGACTATGGTCAATGTATAAAAGATTATTTATTTTATTCTTTTCATCTTATTTTATTTTGTCGAATTCAATATGTGTAAATATATAAAGTGTTTGAAAATTTATTCGAACGGATGAATTTTTGGAAGCGTTTCTCTATATGTCGTCTTCTTGCTGCCATCCATCTTCGTTGGATAAAAATCTCCTTTTATGGCTGGTATTCATGTAAGGTCTTAAAGCCCATTCCGTATCTGCAGCTGCTTCCGCGTCCAACGTACCCAATTTAATTTCGTAGAGTTTCAATTGAAATCTTGGTCCTACTTCCGTCAACTCGATGTCCTTTCCATTGACTTTTCTGTAAGCGTGGTGTCGAAAAGATATGTAATCGTCGTGATTGGCAAAAGTGATTATTCTCTTGCTATCTTCTTTGGGCACGGGGAATAAGTATTTTAAAATGCTGGTAACTCTTTCTCCCAATTTTGTTTTGAAGTTGTGAAAAATAAGATGAGGATATTGTTCGGACATTGTTCCAATGTTTGGTATATCGTGTCTCATAACAACATCCGACATTGTAAAATACGCAGTTGGTCCATACGGTAAGTGACAAACGATCATGGAATCCGGTACTCCTCTGTGTTCGTGTACAATTATAAAGTCTGTAACATCGTTTGCCCTACAAGCATGTAGAAGCTGCTTCATTTCGAAATTTCCTCGATTCATTCTCTGAGAATTAGGAAATATTAGGCGCAATTCCTTGACGAACATCTTCAATCTGGAACTAGGATCTCGAGAAGTGGTAATTACAATTCTTGGATTTTCTACTCCAGCCCATCTGTACTCGTCGTCCTCGTGAGAGCCTAAAGTTCCACCCATTTCCGTGCCCATAGCAACAGCCATTTCTGGTCCAGCATCTTCCCATTCTAAATTGTTTTGTACGCGCAACGCGTCCTTCCTAAGATCTGGATGAATCGGTATATTTTCTTCTAAACTACGTTTCAGCTTTTCTTTCTTTTCTTGTATGCTTTTCAATTTATCTTGAACCGATTTTCTGTACAGATATTCCCTACGGAGTCTTGCTTGCCTGCGCAACATTTTGTCTGTTCTTATATATGTTCTCTTCTCCTGTTCCAATTCTTATTAGCCGAAAAAAGAACGATAAAGTCAAGAACCGATCATGACAGAAACGTAAATGAACGTAAAGGTTATGCTAAACACAGACACGTGTTTACGAGCACAGTGGCGCGGCGTATCGACCAGTATTGACATCGCAATCACAATTCACAACAATTCACAATGACATTGACGACAGCCTTGGTGGTGTGGAGCAGGAGATCAGGAGATATTGCACGGTTTTCACGCGCATGCGCGACCAAATGCAAGGACCAGGGACGTGTCTATATGTACTAAGTTTGTGGGGAAAGTGGTGAGGAACTATGTATTACCACTATTACTGGCAGGAAAGTACCGGAAGAGTTCGAAAGTTCATATATTATAATATGTTATATGTGCATACGTCCGTGGTGCATACATACTAAATTTTTTTTCGTGTCCCCGATACAGTGCTGCCCCCTAGTCTCGCTTTTAGCATGGATCAGAACCTACATCATTTTTAGTTTCGACTAAACAGTACTAGATGGTACTGTGTAACTGTACTGCCACATCTGTCGCTACATTTTCTTGTCACAGAGCATTTTATTCGATGAAAATGAGACGTTCGTCTGTCTATAGATTGTACTTATATTGTATATTGTATCTCTGATTGTATTCGTCTGTATTCTGTATTCGTCCCACGGTCCCACGTCCCACGTCCTATGTCCTACGTCTGTGATTGAAGTGCATGCATCATGACCATGTATCATATATCGAATCAGATATAATATTGACAGTGATGTTTTGAAGGTCTCCTTCTTTGTACAGATAATTTTTCGAAAAGTTAAATATTCCAACGATACACAACTGTCGACGTAACATCCAACAAAATTATGGATTTGTTGGGATCTATTATGAATTCTATGGATAAACCTCCTACAGTCAGTGATAAGCAAAAAGCATTGATGAAAAGTCAGTCGCAAGTTAATCTGTAATCTATAATCTATATCACATCGGTCTTTCTTCATTTTCGTAGTAATTGTTTTCATTGACACCATAACTTCTCTTGTGTACGCGCAGAGCAGAAAGAAGAATATCAGAAGCATCAAAAAGCCGAAGCCGAAAGATTAAAAGTTTTTCGAGAAAAGGTTTAAACATTTTCTTTGGTACATTGCTTTTGTGAAGAAAGAAATTGATTACTGCTATCATTTTTATTGTTATAGGTAGAAACAAAGATTAACAAGTTTCTCCGTGATGACAATTTTAAGGAGTACAAGTTCCCTGCTATGGACCAGATTCATAGAAGTATAATGTACATAAAAAAAAACTATAATTCAGATTATATACGCCGCTGGTAATATCTTGTTTCCCTGTTGCAGACACGATGTTGCCGAAGTCGCTAACGTGTGGGCATATTCCTTCGGCGAAGACGGCGTGGATCGTCATATTATGATCTTCAAGAGGGAACATGCTCCGTCCGAAGATCAACTAAACGCGTTACGCAGGGGAGAGGAATGGAACCAAGAAATAGCTAAGAGAGTCGCGGAAGAAAAAGAGAGACGCGCCAAAGAAGAAATAGAAGACGCGAAAGCTAAAAAACGAAAAGACAACTTTGTACCAAATAGTTATTACAAGGATAAATATCAACATTTAATAGGGAAGGAAGCCGCTCTGGAAGCAGCCAAGAAAACGGAGGCTAATAGCAGTTACGGATGTGGTAGGTACACGCATCCATTCTTTGTTTGTTGCCTGGATGCTTGCTGCTAATTCAAAGATTGCTTTCAGTTCCCAGCGAAAACAAGAAAGATCAAAGAAGCATAGAGCAGACGTTGGCTGATATTCGTGCGAAAAGAAGGAAACTCGAAGAAAATGGAAATACAGAGAAAACAAGTTCAGAAAACAAAGATAAAAGGATAAAATAGTTCAATGATATAGCGCTCCTTTCGAATCGAAATGCTGTATATTAAGGGTGATTTTCATTTGTTCTATATGAGTATTAGTATCGATCGTGTACCTGCAATAACATCCAGGAACAAGTTGTACGGCTACTTCTTCGATTTAGCAGATGTATTTATTCAAAGACAAATTAACAAATTAACTTATATACAGAATATAATACATCCAGCGTGTACAGAAAAACTGAATGAAACGGTCTATCGTATGTTATAGTTTTCTTACAGCTTCCAATTTTCTTTTACACCTCGTTATATACAGCAATACCTCGCGATATTTCTACATTTCGATACAATTAAATATATTCCGTGGTCAAATACTTTGATACCGATGTTCTCGGTGCTGGTTTCGGTTTGGTTACAGATAACGAGTCGAATACAATTTGCTCTTTCAAAGCTAACAATTTCTTGAAAACTTGATTGGTTGTCGATTTATACAACTCTAGTCCTCGCACAATTACAACATCTCGAATGTAAGCTGCATTATCGTGAACCAACTGCTTCTAAATTTACAAAAGATAATCGAAACAGTTAGAAATCTCGAATGATGGAAGAAGAGCGAAAAAAGAAACATTTACCTCCTGTTTCAATTTCGGATTCGTAAGCGATACCACAATATGCTGTACTTGAACTCGCATCACGGACACTAGTACTCCGTCTATCGTAGCCATGAGTTCCGGTGTAGCAACGTTTAAACAGTCCTCTAGCAAGCTGATGTAGATTTTTGAGAAAGCTAACGTATTATCGGTCAATACGATCCAACGATCGTTCATTAGGTAAGACGATGGTATAGCTATCCCAAGATCGTCCATTTCGCACAAAAATTTTTGAATGTTTCTGGGCGTTTCTAAATTGGTCGGTCGCCAAGTATCCTCGGCTATATGCACCTTTACAATATCAACATATTTTTCACCGGATTCTTGTATAGCTTTGGTTAAAGGGGATCTCAGTTGACCGTCTAGTTGATAACGAAAATCCATTCCAAGTTGCGTCAACTGAGAAGAAAGATACTTTAGGAGCTGTTTCGAAGTATGTATTTATCTACATTGATTGTTGTTGCTTGGAATTAGTATTTTACCTGATCACAGTGACATCGAACCGAAACTATACACTCCACCAAAGTGCTTAGCGACACTTTTGGAACAAACAGTTGTTTGATTAAATGGGTCGTTAGATGTTTAACTTCTTGACTGCACCATACGACCAAACCTAAAATCCAGAGAAATTCGATGTAGGAAAAGCAAGCCGGAAAATATTGACTAACGATGACACGACCGTGTCGTCTATGTATACCAGATCAGCAAACGGTATAGTTACCAGATGTACAATTTGTAGATTGTAGAAAAAGTTTTCGAAATTCTTTAGCAATTTCCACGATATTGCTAAAAGCGATCGCGCTAAGTTGTTTCGCGTAAGGCGCGATGCTGCCTTCTCTTTTAACTCTTTTCAAGCGTGCCCTTAACACAGCGGTACACAGTCGTAAATACAATTGACAGGCTTGAGCGCTTCTGTTAAGCTGTATCAATAGTCTGACAACGCGTCGCGCGCTTCTCAAACCACCGCCTTGAAGCGATTTTGTTTCCGCGCTCACTTCGAGTTCTTTCGTTAGAACGTCGACCAGAGATCGTCCTCTATTGTTTACTTTTAGCTGTATATCGAGTAAAACCGGCGACATTTGGCAATCTTTTAAATACGTTTTCGCCTTCTCTAAAAGGCTGAAAGCTTCTTCGAAATGACGTTGAGCTATACAAGAATCTAAATCTTCTGCGACTTCTAGCATCCATTCCGGTGGTGGTTCGAACAACTCTGAGTCCACGTCGTCTACACCTATGTATATAGAAAAAGAAAACGGACCACCGAAGAATGTAATGCAATTTACAAGAATTTCATTTGACATGACAATTTGATCGAATTGTACCTAGAGTATTTGAATCGAGAGACATCGATCGCGAAGGTGCCATTTTTTCTTCTTTGGACCGTGTATCGACATTTTGTGCTTGTCCGTTTGGATTATCTTCGGCTAATTTCGTTTTCTTCGCTTGTTCGCATTTATCCAACCACTCTTTCTGAAACGAAAACGATAACATTGAAATTTCTATTTCTAGAACGTATTTCTCGTTTCGACGATACTCTGACACATTCGTTGAAACACTAACTTTACTCGTTGCAGTCGCGCACTGAAATACTCTCGTATCGGAAAACGCCAACAGCTTGAACGCCAATTTTACCGTTCCTAAATCTCTTACGTTAACAACTGCTAAACTTTCGAGATTATACACGGCTTGCATTTTATATCTGGGTGGTCCGCGTCTGTTACCATTCGCTAACCAAGAGGAGACCATCAATATGTCGTTGAACAAATACGCGTGAACCCTTTTCAGCGGGCTTCCTTCCAGTGGATCTAGCTCCAGTAGCGATCCTTCGTGCAAACACGTACGTCCAGGTGTTTCCGCTAAACTCTAGGAAGCAAATCTAAAACTAATTATTATTTCTTGTTTTGAATAAAGCGCATAGAAATTGTATCGACTCACCATCGCGCCTTCTACATTTTCAAGCAGTTGCATCAGCTTTTGCTTTTGTTCCTCTTCCTTGGAGGTAAATTCGTTGGCACCTTCTTCTCGAGATTCTGATAGATCTTCGAAGATAACACCCGTAGTTCTGGTCGACCCTAACGTGCTCAACAAGGAACGCTGCTCGCTCAATAGTTGCGACAACTGATACATTTCGCTTTCCAGATGTGAAATTTCTTTGGCTGTTTCTATAAATTGCATGTAGTTTTGATAAACATTGCGTTTTAACTGCGCAGACGTGTTGTTCGCGAGTTCTTGAATTTTTGCTCGTTGGTGTCTCAATTCGTCCGCACCAACGCATTGTGCGCTTAGTTCTTTAACAACTGAAACGAAACAAAATTAGTCTGATATTTTATATTCGATTTATTTACCATAGGATACTCACATTTTTCGGGACTAAAATCTTCGGTCGCAAACACTTTTGCCAAACTCTCGGCCATCGTATAATACATAAATACGTACTGGTTACTTAGTGCCCCATGCAAATTTCATTTTACGGACGATCAATTGTCACCGTGTTCTACAAAGTGACAGGCATGAATTCGTTAGTACGCATCGGTTTAGGCAGATTAGGTAAATGGTTAAACTATCCTAATGCATTGATATGTATTTTACAGGTTGAAAGGGCGTTCCGTAATGCGGGTATGGGTCATGCAAGTTGCATATGACATATGTGCGTGCAAATAAATCGAATATAAAGGTGTTGCGAAAGACCGAGATATCTTACCAATAACTGAATACTGAACTCGTTATTTGTCGCACATCAACGGTTTCGAGTTATTCCTAACTGATTCTGATCAACAATTGTATAATGTGTCGTACGCAGTACCGTCCATAATTGTATTTTTCGTGTATAATACAATACGATACGATACGATACGATAGAATACAAGGATACGATGCTACGGTTATGTACATACACTAATTGACACCAATGGATAGGTAAATAATTTCTAACCCGTTCTAACCTTCTAGACCGCTACGCTTGAAACTGGTGTCGCCATCCGTGGCAAAATGTCTCGCTCACCTGTCGGTATCGTTCGTCATCGTTCGTCATCGTTCGTCATCGTTTTGCTCTTATAGCTTGTACGTTTTCCCACGGATGGCGGGATCGGTCACCTAGGCGGGATCTATTTCATCGAGTTGGGTATTGGGAAGGAATTTTTGAATAATATTGAAAAGTCGATACCAGAATATATTTCGTTTTACAGCAGTTGTTCCAGCGGCATCTACCAGTCACTCTCAATGTAGTATTACATTCACTCGCGAAACATTCATGCGAAGCGGTTTCGATTTCGCGGACGTGCAGCACGCAACATTCGCTTCGATCATCCGATTATTCGTTGATTATCCGATTATTAAATAAACTCCCCGATCAATTAGATCCACGCTTTGGTTCGGATTCAGAATTCGAATTCGAATTCGAATTCGAATTCGTTTCCATCTCGAGGGATAATCCACAGCGAGTCACCTGCTTCTATACATATACATATACGTATTCGACCACGTTACTCGGTAAGGCACGTCTCGTTGTACCATGTATGTATGCCATGTGTAATGGTAGTGGTAAATGTATGTAACCGATGCGCAGTACATACTCGCTGCATCCGTCGAGCAGGTCGCCGTTCGATCCTTAAACGCTAATAATATGTTTCATCCGTCGACTTAGACATATTAGTTTGCTCGTACAAACTTCTTTTAAAAAACGAATGACAAGGATAGTTGACGAACCAAACAAGGGATCGCCGAACGCGTTTCTATTGCGATCGCATACCGAATCAGTTTGCTCGCTCGTCGATCTCGCTCTTTAAATTACATAAATATCCTCTAGAGCAGAGACTGCGGAGACTGCGGAGACTGCGGAGATTGCGGAGATTGCGGAGATTGCGGAGATTGCGAAGATTGCGGAGACTGCGGAGACTGCGAGGAGATATGTATAGGTATCAAATGAAAATCGACAAGGAGATTTCCTTTTTCTTGCTGGAAACTCGCCAAACAGGCTCGAACAATCGATTCGAACTATCGCTCAAACTTATTACTCCGTCTTGATTCTTCGTTGGCATGTCGATCGGTTTCGTCGGTGGAGCGATTGGCGTTCGCGCGACGATAGAAAAAAGAAGTAAAGACAAGCGTCCGTTTCCCGCTACTCGAAATATTACACTAATATCTGGATCGATCGTCCAGTTCGGTTCTCGATTTTCTCGACAATCGAGATTTTATAGGTGTCTGAAATGATTCGCAGAAAGGTGGGATGTCAGCCTCCGTTCTCCTTTTCGGCTTGATAATAAACCGTCCGTGAGTCCGAACGACAATGTCCTGACGGAAATTGTGCCAGAGCTAGGAACAAGAAAAAGAAGCCTGGAAAGCAAAGTTCGCTTGTCCCGAGGAGGATCCTTAAGGATAACGAGGATCGGTCAGGTACCTGGACGAGCGATGAAGGTTGTGATACGATCTGCATCTCCAGTGATCCCTGTGATCCCTATGATCGGCCGGTCCGTAAGCGGGACAGGGTCCAACGAAAGGAACCGTTCGCATCGCTCGGCCCGAATCCTGATCGGCCCGAAGGTCTCGAAGGGCGCCGGTATCGGCGTAGTCGGGTTGCGGCGACGTTGGATGCGCAGCCGTTTGGAACTGCGACACACCGTAGAGGACTCCTATGGATCTCCTCCAGGCGTCGTGACGCCTGTGACTCTCCTGTTCCAGGTGGGTCTCTCGTCTCCTGCTCTGCGAGGATCCGCTCTCGGTCGAGTTGCTGTCTTCGCTGGTCCCAAGACCAGGGTCTCTCTCCTCTAAAGCGGCCAGACTGGTCACCGGGCTGCCCTGAAGACTCTTGACAGCCCCTCCGGAATGGTAGTACGAGAGACACGGGTGGGGGATCACGTAGGGTTGGCTCTCGGCCAATCGAAGCTTCGAGCCTAGATTTCCCAGATTTCCCAGGTTTACCAGATTTCCCAGGTTCTCCAGGTTGTGCAGTTTTCCGCGGGTCTTGTTCGCGTTCGTATTCGCGCTCGCGTTTGCGTTCGCGTTGGCGTTCGTGTTCGTATCCGCGTTCGTATCCGCGTTCGCGCCCTCGTCGTCGTCGTCGTCGGTCTCGCAAGAGGTAGGGCCGAAAAGAGACAGGAGGACGGGTAGGAGGAACAAGCCGTGCATGGCTCCGATGAAAATCACCAGGAACACCATCTTGAAGAACACCATAAAAATATAGGTGCCGGCCAAGACGAGCGCTATCAGACCAAGGATCGTGGAGGTGGCGCCCTGAACTATCGGCAGGCCCAGGCTGTACAGGCTCTCTCTGACCCTGTCGTCGGGCGTTTTCTGCTTGGAGCTCATGTAAGCGTAACAGATGTGAGCGGTAAAATCCACGCTGAACCCTATACACATGATCAGATTGATCATGGATATGCTGTCCAAGTTGACGTCCCAGAGGGACATGTAACCGGCCACCCCCAGCTCGATCGAGATGATGCAGAAAGCGACCCAGAGGCAGCACAGGACGTTCGGTATGAAGATAAAGCTGATCAGCATCATGATCAGCGCGCCGAACACCATGCACTGGATGCTGGTAGGCTTGACCAGCTCGAATTGATCGAAAAACACGAAATACGGGTGAAACACGCTGGCGTTCAACGGCGATTCGGCGCAGATGCGTCGAAGCTCCTTCACCATGTCCTTTTCTTGGTTGGTCCCGCTAACGTTCACCGCCTGTATCATGAATCTGCTCGCCACGATTCGCTCGTCGGTATCGTCGAATTTCACGTCCAGGGAAAAGCTGCTCTTCGGGAACAGCCAACTTTCTTTCAACGTTTTCATAAAGTTCGTCTCGTTCCCAACGTCGATCTCGCTGTTCTTCGTGTAACTGAGAAAGCTTCGCAACCAGCTTTCCGTGTAAATCGGCGCGCTGCTGATGTATTTGCTTGCCTCCAGAGACCTCGTCAAGCTTTCCATCTGCTGCTGAACGATCGGATCGCTGTAATCGTATTCGCCGCTCACCACAACCTGGAACACGAAAACGCGGGAACGCGAGACGTTGGTGTTTGTTCGTGTTTCGAGTTTCGAGTTTCGAGTTTCGAGCCTACCTGTATTCTGTACGGGAACTCTCTGAAGTAGTAGTCCTGTCGGTCGTAGAATACGATCGAGTAGGAGTCGTTTTTCGAGAGCTTGCGTCGATCCAAGCCTTCCTGAAGAGTCGTCAACCCGTAGAGAGCGCCAGCCAGGTAGCAGGCGAATATCAGAATGACCACGACCTTGACAGGCCGACAGTTGAGCGCGACAGCCAGGTAGTCGCGAAAGAAGCTCATGCAACCGTGTTCTGGGTTATCCACCGGGTTGTACGGGTCATCCCGGTCAACGCCTCCAGAGCACAGCGCTTTATACAGCCAGGAACGATTCGCTGCGCATTCAGATTTGGTAACAGATTTACGGTTTACGGTTAACGGTTTACGGTTTACGGTTTATGGTTTATTGTTTATCGTTGCTCGAGTTCGAGATGCCGAGAATAACGATAAACTTGGACAACGCCGACCGCGTCCGCCGATGTCGCGCCGGAGAAAGTCCAGCGAACCAGTTACGCAACGGTCAATGATCTAACGAATTAACGACTCTGAAGCGTAACACGCGAACGCGTGAGTCCGCGAGCGCGCTTTCGTGACGTAACGCGTTCCGTTGCGTCGGCGATCTGGACTTTCCTCGAGATCGAAATTGAAATCGAAATTGAAATCGAAATTGAAATCGAAATTGAAATCGAAATCCAGCGGCGAATACGTTCCGCCAACGGTGAAAGTCGAGGACGCTCGTTGCTCGTAGATCCCGAATCTTTTCTCCGGATCGTCTGTGTGTCCCTCAACGTTGAAAATACATACATAGTTTGCGTAGCCGTAGTCGTAGCCGTGGCCGTAGCCGATTCCGGCGCGGCGCAACGAAACGTTCTCGAAGAGGATAATGTTCGAGCCTCGACAGCCAATCGAAAAGTTTTCTTGTTACGTTTATCCTCGTAAACGTTAACGTTAACGTAGAAAGTATGCGGCCAAGGAAAATAAATGAAAGTTCAAATAAAAACACATCGAATGATACGTTCTCGGCTCGTGAAAGTATTCCGGGTAACGTCTTCTTTCCCCGCGAACGTTCAACGTTTCGCCTTTCATTCTCAACGATACGAAGCGCGTTCGCGCGTGTCTGTGCGCGCACGCGTACCAACGCATGCGCGAACGCAAATGCGAACGCGCGAACATTTGAGTTACGTTGGATGTAGTAACCGGTCGAAACGAGTCGCGTGGCTCGCTTTTACCATGAAAACTCTTCAACGACGATTGCGTAACGCGAGAATGCGTATTATCGGCACCGAGTTCCGTTTCGACGTTTCTTCTTTGTGCTTTCATGCTACCAATTATCGGGGCTGATCCCGCGGGGCTGCGATCGACCGGTAACGGTGACGGTAATGATAACGATAATGATAATGATAACGACAACCATAACGGTAACGATGCCATGTAATTGCGATCTATCGGTGCAACGTCTATCCCCTCGAAAAGAAGATACGCTAATCGATTATTTGCAACTCGCTTCTCTAAACTGTTCCACTCTACTTGCTCCGGCTCCCTTTCCATTGCTTTCTTTCGTCTCGAACGCGAACCGAACGCGATACAAGACAAAAACTTACAAGACTTGGAGAGAGGCTGCACCTTGCAGCATACCAGGCTGTGGAGGTTCTTCTGCTCGCAGTAGCCGCTGATAGCTACGCATCCGGTGAAGAAGGTCAAATGGAAAACGAACGTGAAGACCACAGCGAATCCTGAAACAAGCAGAGCACACCTCGATACACTAGCTTCGATCGTTAACCGTGAATTTATTTTCGATTCGATTTCGAGACTCACCGGAATAGATGCAAAAGATCTGCACCGAAGGGAAAGGCGATAGTATCCCGATGAAGAACGATATCATGTCGGTCAGAGACGTGATCGTTATCGATACAGCTGTCTCGCTGAGAGTCGCGGCCATCCTTTCGGGTACCGGTTTCATTATACTGGTTCGTCTCCAAGCCGCCAACATCACGAACGTGTCATCGATTCCGATTCCTATAGTCCCCCCGTAATCCAATTTTCGATTACACTTGTTTCTATGTAAGTCTCGCCTAGTCTAGATTAGCCTAGCCCGACGATTGATTTCCCCGTATACAGATATGTATGGGTGTACAGCGGGCTGCCGTTAACTCCGCCTTTTGGCGGGGCATAAAAGCGAACTACCTGCGCGTCGCGTCCTTGTCCGCGGGTTCAAAATCTATTCTCCCGAGAGTTTGGTAAGATAATTAAACGAGTTATTTGTCGACGTTCGCCGTATGCCGTTACGGTAATCGCGAAACGGCAGTTAGCGCGCGCGCAATGAATCAGAATTGTTGGTCGTCTGGTGATTCACCCGGTCGCGACCGTTTACATTTTGACGACGATTTATAGCGGGTAATAAATGTCGGGCGTCGTTTATTCAATTCCGAGCAAGGCCGTTCGCCGGAAATCTTTTTCGTCGGTCAATCGAATTTCTCGATCGAGTCGGGAGCGATCGAGTTGGAAAACGCAAAACGTTCCATTTTAAAGGAATCTATGTTCCAACAGCGTCGAATATCGCAGATGCGGAACGCGCGTTACAGATTTTCTAACCATTCGATCGATTTCCGACCGTAATCTTCGATGTAACCACTCGCTGACGAAACGATTTTTGCAACATTATCCAGGCCCGTTCGACTTGATCGCAGCCGAGAGTTACACGCGGAACCATCAGCGACCGGACGGTGATTTACGTGAAAAGCGGAAGTCTCTGGGCTTTTCTCTTTGGTCACGGTTGCCTGAACATGCCGTCGACCAAAGTCGCTTCGTTATCGGTAATGATTGCGCGGCCGGCTACGTTCGATCGTATCCTGGCGAAATCCCTCCTCGACTATTTTGTCTCCGTTCGTTTTCGATCGACGATCGCGTTGTTCAAAGTTCTGCTCATAGACATAGACTATAGGCGTTAGAAATGTCGGGAAACGAGGGGCCATGGTTACTTACGGTTATTCGTACTCACCGATCATGAGAAAAGGTGCAGCCAAGTTCAGGCCGATGAAATCCACTCCTAAATAGATGCAGAGGCCGAACGCGGCTACCGTGGCCATCGCAGCCGACACGTTGCCCAAAAGTCCCAGCCAAGGTTTGCTGCGTACCCAATCGGTCATCATGCAGGTCACCACGGAAAAGAGGGCCATCAGCACGAACGTGCTGAAGAAATAAGGCACGATCGTTTTCGTGTTCTCCTCGAGTTCCAACTCCAGAGTCCTGGAGGCGAATCTCGCGGTAGCGATGTGCTTGAACACGCCGCTCTCCTCCACATTTTTCACGGCGTCGAGGAACGCTTCTTCCCAAGCTGCTCCGCTGTTCGCAGAACAAGAACCAACAAAATTCTTTTATCGATTCAACTATTCGTAATAAATGTCTATGCCGCCTATGCCTAAACTTCTGTCCAGACAGTAGATTCTGGTCAACTTACACGGCATCTTGACGACCGTTGTCAGCCGTTAAAAAGTACGCCAGCTGCAACGACGGTACAGACTCTATCACCCGATCCTCGTTTATCACGCTACCACCGAAGTAAACGGGTAACAGGTGGATGTCCCAGGTGACCGGATTCAGCATCACCGGGAACGTCAGGTTCAGTTCCCTCTTCTCCACGTCTCTGAAAAATGCTACCGTCTATATACTTACGAATATCTCTCCTCGAGAATGGTCTCGAACGAAACCGAATCGCCAAACTCGAACTCGAAAGAATCGAGCAATTTCTCGTGGAGAAATCTTATCGGATCGATACTTACTCTATGATATGGCGAAGATTCAGAATGTCGTTGGTGAAACATTCGTCCAGCCATCTGGCGCAGATCTGCTCGTACGTGAACTCTTCGCCCTCGTAGGTCGCTCGAGCGCTTCTGATGATGTTGTCCAGTTGCATCAACTCATCGAACACCGCTGTCCTCAGCAGATTATTCACTTCGTCCTTCGAGGTGATGATCACGTGGCCGAAACGACCTGCGAAAGAAGCGTGCGAGAGCTTAGCTCAGCCGAAGGGCCTCCGGTTCGCCGATTTTCGTGGACCGAGTATAGCGCGAGGTATATGGTACACGCGCCAAACCCATCGAGACGTTGCGCGTCTTTGATAACAATCCCCGAATACCCAGTGAAATTACACGCCGACAATGTGCTCGAAACCATCGAAATGAGGAAACGAGGCATGTACGTGCTCACTTTCTCCTTGAACTTTAAGTTCGAAGAGAGTCGCGCGTCGCTTACGTAGACGTTCATCTTGGCCCGAGATAATTCCGATCGCGATAACGAGTGAGTCGGGTAAGGTCGGTAAGATCGAATCGGGTTTCATGCAAGCGAACAAGGCTGTTCAAGGAAGTTTGCGATCAACGACAGGATCTATGTACATACGAAGAACGCGAGAAGAGCAGAGCGCGCGATCATCGCGCGTCGACGCGACGAAATCGTACGCCTAGCAATGGGAGCAAGTTACTCGAAAGTGATAGAAATCCGTTGTTCGTCGTTCCGAAAGACTCACCTGGCCTGGTGATGCGACCCAGGTTGAATCGATGACTGTAATTGACCTTGAAGTACTGCTCGACGATCGCTCGTTCCATTTTGCTCGGCCCATTTGTCGGTGAAAACAGATACTCTGGGTCGATCTCGTAGTGGATCCTCTGATAGCCGGTGAAGCAAATGAAAGCTAGCAGAACTGGGATCACCACGAAATAGCCGGGATGCTGACCCACCGCGAAGCCCAACTTGTGGAACGTTCGGTTCAGGAACTCGTCCACGCAGGTAAAATTCTTCCACATCTGCGAAAAAGACCAAGTTCGATGAACAACTACTTTTGGGTAGAAAATGGATCGCAGCTGCGCGCATCCAACAAATCCGGACCGAATCGTCTCGAAACCGCGTAATCGCCGAATCGAATAATCCTCGTCGTTTGTAGCAGTAGCTTTTGTAGCGGTGTCGCAATCACGAATTAAAAGGCTGTAACCGACGCGACGTTATGTTCAAAACGATTAAACGCTTTCTCTCTCCCTCTGACTCCCTCTCTCATTCTTCTTGTTACGACCTAGGAAATTACAGGTGCGAGACAAAGAGATTAAAAAGCTTGTTTTGCCTCGCCTCGCCTCGCCTTGCCTCGACTGGGATCGAGAAAAAGAGAAAAACGGTCGAGACGTAGAAAGCAAGTACGTACGGTTGGTCAATACATGTACATATCTATTTCTTCGAAGCAGAGACACCACGGACTCTACTACAAACGCGCAAGCATATACATATAGGTACGAGCCTATTACTCGTAGCGACCAATTTTACCAAGGCAAAGAATACACGCCTCGTTTTTTCGCGATAAATTATCGTTTCATGAGAAATCAACGGTCCTGAATCGGTGAAAGGAGAGAGAGAGAGACTCTGTGGACATTCTGAGAAATTCATAACGTCGCGCGACGGCGACAGCCCCAACGAAAGACGAAAGACGAAAGACGAAAGAAAGACGGAAGGAACGGAGACAGTATTGTGTCCGCGGCGAATGACACGAACTGACGACGCGACGACTCACGCGCGTCGCTCGTCAAATGGCACGCTCGCAATTAGTTTAATAACGCAGACATCCGTCCATCCGTCCATCCTCGCTATTCTCGTACAACCGGAGCGCGGTAGATCCGAATCACGCGTCTATCCGAATCGCGTGTATTCGTCATCTTCGAGCAATCGTCTTCCTTCCGAACGGAATCGATCCGGCTAGCCCAGCCTGAACACGGGTGATACGAAAGCTCGGGGTTTCGCACTCGCGAGTCGCGGTAACCGTAATCGTAATCGGTGAAACCGATCAGACGGGCTTCGGGGCGAAACAATTTGGACGAGCGTGATCGAAGACGCGCGCAAAAGCAAACAGAACGGTCGCACTTGACCCGAATCGGGTCGTAACAATGGGTATACGTTTAGCATACCGACGCGACGCGACACCGCGACAAGATCATCGCCGATTGTTAATTCGAAGCGAGATTACGAGATTGCGAGACTGCGTGATTGCGAGAGACGCGAACCTACTTCCGCAGAATATTCGTCATCAACAGCCTAGTCACTGTTTACGAAACTACAATCCTTCTTCCACGAGACAGAGGGAACCCGCACGGTCGCTTCGAACTAGAGATACGGGGATCAAATGACCACCCACCGCAGCAGCAGCTGCCACCGAGGAATTGAAGTATATCCTGTCTGTTTTCATGCTTTCCTGACAAAGGAACAACTCTCTCGAGATCGTAACGCCCGCATCCAGAATACTCGAACGTTCTGGTCTGTGTTGGGCTATAGGTATTTAGATTTTTAGTTTTTGGTCAGGTGTCTGTTTTAGACAAAAACAGCTGATCTCTTTACATTCAGAGTTTCCGGATTCGCTGAAAGATGATTGGGTCTGGACGAGGATTCGATCGCGAACGACTTTCTAAAACCGCTTGCACTCGATTCCATGGTGGTTCTCCGCACGCGTACCGCCTATGTACCTCGTACGATATACGTGTATGTACTGCCGGTTCAGAGGCCAATCGTCGCAGACGTCACCAAGATCTTTCTCCATCCCGGAGAAAGTAACCGGCCATTGGGTAACAGAAGCGCTCGTCAGCTCGCGCGCCTTGTTCGATCTCGACGATTGGATAACGTCCACGTAACGCGATCGACGGGGCCTCTTGTTCATCTTCTGTTCGCCTTTTATTCGCAATCCGGCGAAATCGTAACAGGCTCGTAACCATTTCAACATTTCCAGCCTAGGCAATTAATCGTACGAATTACGCAATATTGTAAACTTGCGCCGTATCAGCGAGAATCTCTCCGGTTATGTCGTTTGGAAAAAATCGATCTTGTTTGGTCTTTATTCTGCTCCACCGTTACTCTAATTATCCTCGAGAAAGAAACCTTGAAAGCGGGACTTTGTATAGAGCTATCCATGAACCAAATAATGATCGAAACGACGACAAGGCAGTTTCAGCGATTCCGGTCACGCGGCCGACCGTGCACGTTGGTGAGAATATCAACTGGTTAATTTCACTGGACGCGGTCCTTGTCCCCGAAATTCGTCTCGCAAGGCGCGAGGCAACCATCGAAGCTTCTAGAGCTTTGCTGTCCTCGTGTCGCGTGTCACAGAAAAGGACGAGAAAAATCGCGACTTTCCGATCTCGAATCTCAAATACCGGGACAAAATTATATGTATTTCTCGAGGAGGAGGGCCACGCACGGAATTTCTCCTCTCGTGAGAATAGAGACGAACAATTACCTACATACGTCGGATCGCGACCGAAGAGGCACGCGACCATCAACAACGAAAGTACTCCCCGCTTATAAATAATAAAATGGGAAATTCTCGGCGCTCGGTCACGGCATGCTTTCACACCGACACGCTCGCAATCGCTTACGCGCCTCGAGTCTCGAGTGTCAAGTAAAATCATGCATCCGTCCTCGTACCACCTATCCGCTCGAAAATATTGCTGCACGAATTATAAACGAAGGATCTAGGATTCGATTCGATTCGATTCGATCCGATCCGATCCGATCCGATCCGTTTCGATTGTAAACCGCAGAGCCATCGGCGACCGTAGATCGGTGTCGGATATGCGTTCGAATAGGAGGAAAACTTTGAAATGTCGCATGTCGGCGAGGTAGAGCGAGGTGGAGCGAGACGAGACGAGGCGAGGCGAGACTTGCGTATTCGAAAGGAATAAAAAGACGAGAAAAAATCTGATGGAAGGTTGTTTGTCGCGCTCAAGATTTTTGCAGTTTTACATTTTTGCAGCGATCGGGACACCAAGGAAAACGGCGCGGTGCAGTCCATTACGAAATCATCGACGCGACTGTCCAACGTTATGAACCCTGTCGCGGTTCAAACGCGGATCCAGCAGCCTCGCTACGAGAACGAGGCAATTTGTCCTCTCGGGGCTCTCGACCGAACATTCCACCTGCTTCGCGACACAATTTCACGCGGTCGGCCAACTCGAGCATCCGTTCCATAGCGAATCTATCGGGAAAAATCGGGTTCGCAAGCACGATTTTGGATTCACAAGCACAATCGTGAAAATTTTGAAAATTTGAAAATTCAATCACGTTTACGAATCGACCGCGAAAGTCTCGACACGATTTCAGGTGTTGTATCAGAGCGGAGCACGCTTGTACCGACCTTACGTGAAACGAAAGTAAGCGCGGCCCCGCTCGGTCGTTGCCTAATCATTTCCACGCGCTCGGAACGCAATTTTGTCGACGGACGAGTGACGAAAGAGCATCGATACGCGGCTGCACGCGCACGTGTCTCTTTCAAAATCGAAGAAAAGGGAAAATTGGCATCCGGTGTGCGTGCGTCTCGAACGTTGCTCGAACCTTGCTACAACCTTGTTACAACGTTGCTGGTACGTCGTTGCTGGGACGAAATCGTTACGTTTACGAGTGTCGTAAATACGGTCCGCCGTTTTTCATTTCAAATAGAAATGAAAAACATTTCACATTGTGCGACTTGGTTGAGGAAATTATCACGGTTAGGAGCGACAGTTACAGTTGTTTCGAGATGCGAAACCAATGCACCGTAAAAAGTAAAAATCGTGATTCCCCGTCAATTTCCTTATCGGCCTCTCGCAAAATTCATTCCGCGAACGACCGTTTCTCCGCGAGGGTCCGACAAAAACGGAGTCGAGTCCGAGATAAATCGATAAACCGGCGAACCATTTACCATTTACCATTCACCATTTACATAAGCTTCCCCCATTTTCCTAGGGCGAGCGGAGCCACAAGAAATCGTATCCTTTCTTCGTGAGCGTAATTGCACGCTTCGAAACGGTCTCGATTCTCGATGCGTTATACTTTGCATTTCGAGGAAGCGGCGCGCGGCGCAACTTTCCCGCTCGCGTCGCAAACGATTGTCCGTAAATTGTAAACGATCGTTTTGTCGGTTGTTTCCGCGATCGTAAAACACACCTTGCGAATCACACTCTGATCTACTAGTTTCGGTTTACAGTATCTGTTCTTTCGATCGTTGTTACGCTCGCATCTCGCTGGACGCGAGGAATTTTCAGAAATCGTGATCGCGACAGCCTCGTTCCGATTTTTCCACGACTGACCCCGTTGGATTTTGCAAGACTGTTCACCACCACCGAGCGAGGATAGATCCAAGGGGAAAAAGGGCACGCGGATGCATAATTTCTGTCGTTTGGTTGGTTACGCCCGTTGTCTATCGTGCTCGGTGTGCGGTGTGCAAGCGGTGTGCAAGCAGTCAGTCCTCGAGGTCACGTGAAACGACGCGTCGTTATCGTACCGCTCTACGATAAACGATAAATTGGATTAATTAATAATAATAATTATACGCGACCGCAAGAGTCTTCATTTTCCGTTCCGTTGTTCTCCACGTAATCGCACTTTCCTCTTCATTTTGAAACTAAGGAAAACAAACGAACTTTTAGTTTAGTCGATCGAAGCATCTGTAAATTTGTTGATGAAAAACCGTAGTCGCGTAACCATCCATGGCAGACAATAATTAAGTAATAGTTATGTCGATCGTTGTTGCGCAAGCTGCGAGTCAAAGTGAAAGCGCGTTAATAAATAAAAATCAACCTTTTTCAGATATTTATGTAGGATCTGCGAACGATTTCTTACGCCGTAAAATTTCGCTTGAATCACGATTCGGTGAGCTGATTTTCCGCGTAAGAGAAGTTTCATTATACATAACTTGTCCGTTCGTTAGAAATTCTGCTACGCGCTCTGTTATAGCGCTCCAGAGCATCGGCGAACCAATCTATTCGAACCGCGAACAGCCTTCTCTCGAGTTTCTCCGACAGTTTACGCGACTGGAATCGGTAAATTTTCGCAAACAAAAGTCGATTGCTGTTGGAGCTAACACCTAGTGGATCTCAAAGCGTCGACGACACGTCGAAACCGGAGAAAAATTTTCCAAGACCGATTCGAACAGAGGAAACGGTCGCGCGAGTTTTCATTTTTGACCGTGAACCAGACCAACAGTCCCATACCAGTACTATGTAGTACATACCAGGTGGCAGCAAACAAACGAAAATGAGTCGACAGGGGTCCGACGCGGCGCGGGACACGTCACTTTTTCCGCTGCGATCGTAATCGCTTACGCGGATCATTGTTTCAGTTTCTCTTGACGTCATTGAGAATCGAGAAACGTGACCGTTGTGGCAATATGTCTATTCGATCGTTTCAGGATCGTCGATCGATCTTTCGGTCTTGGCTGACGTTATCGAAATTCCGCCGAAAGTCTATCGTCTTTCCTACCAGCAGCCGACAATAGCATGCGGGTATTTTTCGAAAATCTTCGAGATGACGGACGCTCATTACGAAATGTGATTTTTCAACAATTATTGTTCGCATCGCTACCGAGGATACGCCACCGACACGCGCGATTAATCGATTGCACGGCAAATATTGTTGATCCGCGACGTTCCATGCGTTTCATTCGCGTCTCATGCGCGTTTCATTCGCGTTTCCCGTCACGTTCGACGGGCTACGAACGAACGTGCGAGGAACGCAAAACGCGCGATTGCGAGCAACCACTCGTCGAGACGCGATCGAGGCGCTTAAGTCGTAATGATCCATCGCTCGGCATAGGAAACCGTTTTTCACCCTGTAGCTGCATACATTTTTCACTTTACAACGAAACAACGAATCAGTTTCCTGTTTCGCGCGAATCGTTATGGGGCCCGTAGCAAATGTTACCAGGAGGCCCTAGGTTTTGCATGATGATATTATAGAAACAAACAAAAGTGAATGACCTTTTCTTTTCAGCAAAAATATCTGTAAATGCCAGGGCTATTACACAATTTTACAAGGTAAACATTTTCTGCTGCAAGCGCGGGGCCCGTAGCATTTGCTACTCCTGCTACTGGGCTTAATTCGGCCCTAGTCGTTATTCCTCGGCCAGCTTGTACACCGCGGAGTTGTTCGCATTTCCAACAACGATATTCAACGACTTTCTAACGATTTTGGTCGTTCGCCGGGATTAACGAGCGCGGGTGAAATTGATGCGGCAATCAGCGTTAATAGTTTTCACGGTGTCCTTCTAAACCGACGAAGGAATCGATGGTCCCCTATTGGCGTGCTTTCTTGTGAAAGCCACTGGTCGATTTTCCTTCAAATCAATGGCCATCGAATCGATTAATTATAATAGCTACTGGAAGCGATTGGTCTTTAGTTTGTTGGCCCGAGCAACATGCACATACGTGCGCAAGCTTGCGCCAGAGAGAGAGAGAGAGAGAGAGAGAGAGAGAGGGAGGAAGGGTAGGGACACCTGTTCGCGAGAAGTTGCTCGACACGATGCGTCGCGCGGCGGATGCGGTCATTACGAACGAAACTATACTACATACAAGTACATATGTATACGTATCGATGATCGGGAAGACCGATGCTAGAATCCCCGGAGTTTTTCTCTGATCGGAAAACGAGTGAGGAGAAGCGGAGCGAGCTGTAGTCGGCGGCGATCGAAAGCGGAGGAAAAAAGACGTTAAAAATAGAATGGAAGATATCCCCTTGAACGGTGGATCCGTCGATAGCGAGTTATCCCCTCGTAATTCCCCTCTGCACCGAGGTCAACAGTTTGTTACGGGGACGGTCGTGTTTCGAGAGGGTACGAACGGCGATTCGTCTCTCGGTTCGGTTCAGCTTGGCGCGGTGGTTGATTGACCGACCGACGCGACGCGACGCGACGGCGCGCATTCAATCACATGCACGCGGTGTACAATGTACACATGTACAGCATACCTTCGCGACGATAACAAGAACAATCGAGTGCATTAAAACTAATGACAACGAATAATACTGTCGGCGAATCAACATCAACATCAATATCAACCGGTGTGCCGAGCCGCGTCTTCTTGGATCGTGCCATTTTCGTAGAATTCGTCGAATTCTTTTGAGAGAAAGTGGCCCGTAACGCTTTTTAAAAATAGCTCGACTAACTTCGACTTTCGTATATCAATTTCTCAATCCTACTACCACCGTCTACGACGCGGTACGATCATTCATGTTCACGAGACACCGGCAGAGCCCCCGAAACGTTACAAAGAATCGTTCGTGTTGTCAACAACGTGCCCAATTGACCAGAAATTTAAGGACGTCAAGGGGTCTCCACGCGCGAATACGCTCCTTTCTCCTGAACGCGATCCGGATATAAACAAATGTCGTTGAACTCGCGTTATAAAGTTCCGAAAGTTTGAATAAATCAAACAATGTTTATGCTTAAGCAAATAACGTAACGTAACGTAACGTAAAGTAAGTTCGTAGCATGGCAAAATTGAGACCGTCCCCTAACGATCCTTCTTCCTTCCTCTTTTTCTCTTTCTCACTCTGTTGTGCGCGCGACGATGAAGAAACATCCTGTGATTTGTTAAATTGTCTACAGAACAAACACAGAGAGGACACACCGTTCGACTCGTTAAATCGTCGACCAACGTTCGTTCCCGATACAAAACTGCCGTCGAGACGGTCGAGGATTCGAGTCGAGCACGCGTTCCTAACAGCGAAACTAAGTCGATAAGCGATCTACGAGAAATCGAAAGTTCAGAAATCGAACAAATAAAACTGGAGAACGGGAGCAGGAACGCGGTCGGGATGATTACGGAGCTGGCTCGAGCCTCGAATAATATCGATTTCACCAAGTATCAAACTTCGGAATTAAAAAAGCCGCTCTTTTCTCGTTTCCCGATTGATACATCCCTGGATCCGTGACATCTCCGTGTCGTCTTATCGTACGTGTATGTAGATTTTACACGCGCCGCGGCAAACGTCTAGCATTACCCCTTGCAAACGTCTGCCAAAGAAATAACCGAGGAGTTCGCAACTCTTGACGGAAAACTCGAACAGTTCTTCGATACCTGATGTTGCGAACCGATATGCAAAAACTCGAATGGTTAAATATACATGTTATCGTCCCAGTATGCACCAGTGAAACTTTAACCGTTTAACCGGTCGACACGACGAGACGCCGCGCCGCGCCGCAGGACGCCAGAGACGCGTGGAAGCTCGCAACGCGATGGATCTCGGCCTCCGGTAACTCAAAACAATCTAGTATCGAGTCTCGGTTTTCAGCGTTGGTCGGTGCAACGTGCAACGTGCAACGTGCAACGAACCGGGTTACGAAGTTACGATTTACGACCCAACTCTCGATACACGTGTACACACGCGCACGCACGCACAAACACAATTCTTTTGCAATTTTGCACAATTTTCTTGCAGATGTTTCGAAGGAATAAACAACGGACAAACGCGAGAAACGCGAATCATGTGTACGTATATGCGCGCACTCGCGTTTCTTTTGAAATCAAAACCACATTCTCGGAAAACGAACATCGCGAAACGTTTCTTATATTTGGAACCACTCGTTTATGAGACAAGTAGCTCTAACCTTGTGTCGTTTCGAATCTTCTTGTTCAAACAGGCCGAGCAGCTGTCCACGCGAGTCGATCACGCCGTACAGAGTTTCCTTGTTGTTCTGGGTAGTCCCGGTAGTCACTGATGTTCATCCGCACCTCGCTGATTCCGATGACCGGCGAGTCATCGTCGACGATCCAATCAACCGACGAGAATATTGCGAACGGGTTCGAGTTTGAGTAGTAGCGCGGTGAAATGCTCGATTCGAACTGAGCGCCGAGACTCGCGCCGCTAGCCGCTAGCCGCTAGCCGCGAGTTCTCATTCTCGTTCTCGGTCTCGGCTGCGAGCTCCTAGCTAGGACACGCGCCTCTCGCCGCCGCTCTTTGCCGTTCCTCTCGTCTTTGCTCCCCTGCTCTATCTCTCTCTCTCTCTCTCTCTCTCTCTCTCTCTCTCTCTCTCTCTCTCTCGCTCTCTCTACATCCTACTCTTAACGCAGTTTCTTCGGTCTCGCCGGTCTTCCTCGGCCGAGAATTTCATTTTCTTATCTACCTTCTTTCGCAATTTGCCGACCGGATGCGGAGCTGGCCGACTTTTCGAAAAAAATATTTCAACCTTGCGCTCGATATCGGAATATGTAGTATCAACGCGAGAATTTCGCAGCGGACCCAGCGATGTAACGCGCGCGTCCATCCACATCCACATCCACACGATAGACGGAAGCAATCAACGTCGTTGCGCGCTTATCTAGTTTGATACTTCCTTCCCAGCTTACGAACGATCGTACAACAGCAACCGCGTAAGCTGACTTTCTACGCTTTCAGGGACCGCTGCAACTGCAACTGTGTCGTTGAACTCGGACTGTCGTCGAAACTCGAAACTCGAAACTCGAAACGGATCGTCTCCGCGTCGAATCAGCTTTAGGGCGTCTCGAGACGTCTCTGCGAATTGTATTTCGATCGGTGACTCGGCCGTATCCTCTGGTTTCCGGGGTTAGAAGTAAAATACAGGATCCGGACGGACCTCGATAACACGGGACCACGTGTGGCCCGGAGCGATACGACGAGTTAAAATTTACGTAACGAACGTGCGCGCAACCCGTGGTGAAATTGCGAGCGAACGGCACGGTTACAACTTATACCCTACAACTTACAACTTATAATTTGCTAATTTACAAGTTATAGCTTATAAGCGATGAACGCCAATTGGCTGATTCTGGAGCTTTCGTTCGCGGAGGGAAAATTCGAATCTCGAAGAGTATCTTCGGACGCCAATCGATCTGGAGAACGCGCGTCAGTACAATAGCTCTTGGACGACGCGATGTCGCGCGTCGGTTGGCGGATAATGGCGCGACAGAGGACAAAAGTAATTCTCTGCGAAACAAAGCGAGGAAACCATGCCCGAAAGAATAGCGGGTCGCCGCTTCGCGATGGCAATCACCAAGGTCACGAGTTTCGAATCGCGACGACGATCAAACTGCAATAAAGAACACAGACCATTCGCAACAATATCGCGGCTTTCCGCTCGACAATCGTCGCGTGAATTCGCGAATCGTTATTATTTCGCTTCCGCGAATCGCTGTGCCGCATGCCGAGTCACATGCCAGTCCAATACGCGAGTACGGATATAGATATAGGTTATAGGTATGTATAATATAAATGCACGCTGGTTACAGTTACACGGCCGAGGCGATCGTTCTATTCGCAATGAATTTAGATTATTCGAAACGCATATATGTAATAACAGAAACGGACGAACTTTTCGTTGGTAAAGTTTCCAGATCCCGGTTTGCATAGATCGAACACGGCACAATTCTGCCGGGTGCTGAAACATGGATTACGTTTAATCGGCAGGGCACGATCGACGAGATCGCGAGGCACTATCGAGACGAGGCAAGACAAAATAAAGTATTATGAAATCGATTAGAAATCCCGGAGCACAAATGCGTCGAACTCGCGGACTCGCGAGACGTCGAAACCGCAACTTTCTCTACAATGATTTTCCTCGTGCATCGCGACTCGTTCAAGTCACGCGAATACCCGCGACTTTCTCGACAAACCGACAAGAAACCGAGAATGACGAAACTCGATGCGTACGGTGCGAAATGTTTCGTACTTGGGTACACGCACCGACGCGACGCATCTGTACATCGGTTCTTCGGCGCACCGAGATCGAGAGATCGAGGTGACCGATGATCGCGATGAACCGTTTTGATCCTTGACCGACCGCTTTACCAACGCTTCGCAAACAAACGCGACCACGTTCGCGATCGTGTAAGCGAGCGATGTCGCAAGTAGGACGCTATTAAACGCCATTAAACGCTGCGCGATCGCCGATCGTCGATCGCGACAACAGTGGCAATGATCTTGTCAAGGCTGCAAGATCAACCACAATCATCGCCGAGCCGTGCCTCGCCGCGCCGCGCCGCGCCGCACCGCGCCGGTGTCGTTTACGATCGGACGCGATGCCGGCGATGCTACATAGCGCGAGAAGATGTCTGTTCCGCGATCAAAACGTGCCGAAACCAATACACTAGTGAACTTTGACCCTGCCATACGATAGGATTCTCGTTGTTTCTATGCCGGCCAACTACCAAGTCCAGAAACGCCCGATGAAAAGAGTACCTACCGATTAAACTGCTTCTCAGTCGAACCAGTTTCTTCGATTATATCCTAGACCTCGATCGATTGCGAATTAACGCGGCCCGGCCGTATCTCATTAATTTCTGGCCGATCTCCACATTCTACATATGCTCTGTACTCTATACATATACATATGTATACGCCTTTTCGTTCGGTATATTTTCCCTTTTACTTTCAAACGCGCGACGTATCCGCGATTCGTCTAGCTGTTATACGGGCTGTATTACACGTGTACACGTATTTTCTCTGACGTCAATGTTCGACGGGACTCGTACAGACATACGGTAGCGCGATTTCGGTGCAAGTCAGTCGAATCCGAATCTGCTTTGAACGAAGAAGGGCCGATCTCGGAACACGTCCAGCCGATCCAATACGGATCCGCTTTTCCTCGAGTCTGTGTTCATCGGAACAGGATGGTATCGACTGCTACAAGTATTTTCTTTTCTCTTATCTCTCCTCTCTGTTTTTTCCTGGCTGATTTTTCTTTCTCGCCGGCTACATACAAAGCGATAAAACGGATGTTGACGTCATCCGTTTGCTCCAGCGGAGGAGACCGCACCGATGCGCGTATGCACGCGTACGCTCGCGTACACGCACGCACACGCGTACGGTCGAATTCGCCACGCGAGGGAGGAACGTACCGTAGCTGTAGAGCGCGTATCTAACCGTAAATATGTTCCGTTTAAGGTTGATGGCTAGATTGTCCGTAGTTGACTACGGTTAGTCTCGACTACGGGCTCTCATATCAGGCCAGTTAGCTCGAGTTACGCGTACCTCGGGCTCGTGGAACTGTAATCGGGCGCGTTTACGTCGTCTGCCGCCGACTGATTGCCAATTCAACGCCCCCGCGATGTTGTACCAATCTCTCTGTAGCTGAATCTTCGACCCGAAGAAGCCGGCGACATGCGACATTCGCCACAACACCAACCGCCGCGTCGCGCCTCGCCTCGCCCCGCCGCCTCCTCGATCGTGTCCGACGTTTAACGTATGCATGTCGAATTTTTACGCTCCGTTCGTGGTTCCGGCTGTATGTACATCAATGCCAAAGCGCTCCCCGCTCATACGCGTTCAACCCTGAAAGCATGACCGCTTTGAAACTTTGCAACTTTGCAACTTTGCAACTTTGTAACCGTGTAACTTTACAAGAATCCAATACGCGGTACGCGATGCTCGAGCTCGAGCATCGGTGAAATTAGAACGCGGTGCGGATGGGTAAGACAAGATTCACAGGCATGCCCGAAATCGGAAATAGATACGGCGCGGCGACGCCTGCGCTCCTTGGTCACCTACTTTTATCCCCTTTAACAGCAGACAACTGCGTTTGACAAACGTTCACCCGACCAATGCAATGTAAACGCAGGGTGTACAGTATACAGTGTACAGTGTACAGTGCACAGTGTACACACGCGCGCGCACCCGCGCACAGTACATAGGCTAACGCATCTCTATACGCTAGGGCGTCCATTATCCGAACTAATTGGGACCGTGTCGAGGTAGTATGGAAAATCGAATTGTTCGGATAATCGTTTTGTTAAAGTAATCTTTAATTTTTTTTTGCTTTACTGTATGTATACATGTATGCGCGTATCTACTCGTTAAGTATTACGACGATACCCTATCTTGGAGCAGTACTTTTTACTACTGTTGATACTACTGGCGTCCAATAAAAAGTTTGCAATCAATGATTGTTCCAATCAATGATTAATCTCGTCGAATGTCGCGCACTTTCGTCGGAGGAATCAACTCGTTCAGCGTGCCGGATCGAAATGGATTTAAAACAGAGGGCAGGCCAATAGAAAGAGGGCCGTTCTACGCATGCGGGCTCCGATAACCTACTCCTGTCGCAAGGAACACGGCTTATCTGTCCGCGGTCGCAGAAAATGGTCGATTAAGGCACCAGTTTCCCTTCCCTTCCGTTTCATTCGATTCCGTTCTCTGTAATGCGTGATGCGTGACATCACGAGAGTGCAATCGCCAAAGTGACGTCGCACAGGTGCAAAACAGTGAGGGTGACTTTGACAAGACGTCCACGAGAAAACATTGTGTTCGTCGTACGCTAACGCGCTACCGTTTACGGAAACGTCGACGTTTGCAAGCGCGAGAGCAAAACCGGCAGTCCGTCGTGCAATTTCCGTCACGAAACGAGACTCGATCATTTCATTGAGGGAGCTCTCGTCCGTCGGTCCCTGTAAACTTTCTCCTTGCAAGCGTATCCGACATCCGTCAACCGTCAACCGAAAACAACGACCGTCGTGGAAAGTAAAAGTTCAAGTTTCAATCTAGGGTAACGCGACTCGCTTCTCCGTGTCTGGCCAAAATCGAAAAGAAAAAGCTGTTACCTGTAACCGATTCCATGAAGAACGTCGACATCGTATCCGCGATCGTTGCACGGCAACGTATTCTGCGCCGGGATCCAAGTTTCCGGAGCTGTCCGGATATCTGAACAAGAGACACGCGCAACGAGAAAAATCATTATTTCGGTCGGATGAAACCGAAAAGACGAGACATGTTAAAAGAGATAAGACCGAAAGCGCCCTTCGTCGTCTTCTCGTTGAGATCTGTACCGATTCTAGGATCGCCGAAGGTGTCGAGGAGTCGGCCGAAACCAGACGGTTTCCCCAGCCTATCGGTCAGCCATCGGAACGTCTGTCCTCGGTTTTCGAACGACACGGCGAAAGGATTATGTAGCGGAGTAGCCGATGAGAGAGGATGCATCCTGGAGCGGTGTCGTTGAACCGGATTCATTCTGGTTGTTTGGCTCGGTGCCGGTACCGGTGTCGGTGTCGGTGTCGGTGTCGGTGTCGTCGTCGTCGTCGTCGTCGCCGTTGCCACAGCCGTTGTCGTCACCGTCGTCGAGGCCGCGATAATCGGCGATCTACCCGCGGTTTGGGATCCGTATCCAGATCCAGATCCATCGTAGAGTCGAAAAAGCTTGCAAAATGTTGGCCGAAATGGTTCGACTCTCCTACCAGCATCGAGCATTTTATTGCTACGTGATCCTCAGCGTCTGGATATTCTTGCTCGTTGCCGGTAATTCGATTTCTCTTCTCTTCCGTCCCGTTCCGTCCCGTTCCGTCCCGTTCCGTCCCGTTCCGTCCTGTTGTTAGCTCGACTGAAAAAACAATCATATTCTAGAAATCGCTTACGCTTTGCGATTCACTCTACGATATGCATGTAAATATAATATGTAAGATTATTGTCGTAGCGTCGATACCGATGCGATATCGGAACGCTGGTTTATCAAACGCAAGCGGTGAATAGCGAACACACGCGACGCGACGACGCGATTAACACGCGTACACGAGTTCGCGTTATCGGGTTTGTTGGCCTGCTGTAACAACTGCTGCAAGTCGTAAAGCACGCGTAAACACCTACGCCACACCTACGCCGCCGTTTACTGCTCGCGTCAATGTTTTCCTCGAAGCACGGAATACTTCCGCCGCGCCGACCGGGTAATCGTCGACGTACACAGCGTACGATACGCATCGATCAAATTCTGTTTCTAAACTCCATAGGTATGTACAAATACATCGGCATAGATGAGAAGAGTTCCGTGCAGACAAGGGTCCTGGGGAACGACGTTTCCGTTCGAGAATTTCCTAGAAATTTGAAAGCCGACGTGAAAACGAAAAAGATATTCCGATATTGCAATCCGCCCAACGAAATCGTCGCAGAATCAGAAGGTACCTGGAAGCGTCAGCGGCAGTGTTTCCATTTCCAATCGCATTCGCATACGCACACGCATACGCATACGCATACGGTGACTCGACTATGCTCCGATTACATGACATTCTTCTGTTTAGGTAAATTGGATGGAAATCTAACGCTGGGCGGTGTTCTGGTATTTATACGGCACGGAGACAGAGGACCATTGGCCCATATTCGGAACATAAGCATAGTAAACTGTGGCGGAGACTTTGCTTCCACCCCCGAATTGGAAAACGTCTATCAAAACTACGTCAACTTCCTTCAGAACATCTCGAGTTACTCGAGGACGGCGTGGGCGCAGTTCCTCGGACCGTTTCACGGGTTTCCGATGCTGCCCGCCAACTCCAAGGACTGCAGAATCGGCCAGTTGACCACCTTGGGCGTAGCTCAACTTCTAAAAACAGGAATCGTGCTTAAAAACGCGTATTATCATAAATTGAATTTGGGCAACGGTACGGTATCCGGGAAAGACGTGATCGTATACAGCACTAGATATCGCAGGACGGTTCAAAGCGCGGTCGCGCTACTGTACGCGCTCCTGGAGACGGACGGCTTCCAGAATCTGGCCAAGATCGGCATGCAGGAGAGTCAAAGCTACGCGTTTTGCAATACCGACTGCGCGTGCCCAGCCGCGGAGAAGTTCTTCAAGCAGCACGTCAAGGTAAAGGTAATCTCTGAAAATATCGGAAAATATTGTTAGCTCGACTATGACCGGAAGGCCGAAACGATTTCAGGAAATGTCCGACCATCTGAGGTCCCATCCGGCGGTCGCCGAATTGATAAGGCAAGCGTCGAACGCGGTCTTCGAAATCCCGGACCAGGCCCAGACGACGGATCCGAACACGTTGAAGGACGCCCTGTTGACCTACGTTTGCCACGGAGCCTCTTTGCCTTGCGTCGACCTGGACTCGCAGCGAATCTGCGTGAAAACCGAGCACGTGACAGGCCTGTTCGCCTACAGCGAATGGGAGTCGAAGCAAGTGGCTAAAAGCAGCAATCGTCGAAAATACGGGTTACTCAGGGCGTACGGACTTCTCCGAAACATAGTCTCGTACATGTTGCGCATCATATCCGAGGCAAAGCCAAAGATAGTACTATATTCGGGACACGACAAGACTCTCGAATACCTAGCGACCGCTCTCGGTATCTTCTCCGATAAATTGACCATGCCGCACTACGCTTCCCGTTTCGTCATCGAGGTTTATCGCGTCAATTCGAAAAACGAAAATCACGTGGCTAGCGACTTTTACTTCCGCGTGATCGTCAACGGAAAAGACTTTACGCAAAAGATACCATTCTGTAGAAACGCGAATTTCTACAGCGCCAGTTACACCGAACGATCGGATACCGACAGAATTCGCAAAGATTCGAAGCTTTGCCCGATCGAGACCATCATTCGTCAGCTTCACGACGACTACTTCGGTCCGTTTAACGCAACGAATTTCAAAGACGCGTGTACCAGTCGCAAACGTGGCTGATTCGAAATTATTCCAATTCGAAATAATACAGGTTAACAATACGTACAAGTTGATTTTTCCGGTCCGAGTCGATATCGAAATGGCTGCCGTACATCCATCGACCAGAACTATCGATCGATTCGATTGCCCATCTCTACATATGCATATGTATACAAGCAGACATATCCAAGAATCTTGGACACAGGACACAAGATATGGCAGAAATTACAATTTACATTCGATTAAAGCATTTCAATTTCCAATGTACGCACCAATTCGAATCGCAGTCATACTTCTCCGTATTATCCGCAAACTGTCCCATTCGAGTATTCCCGCACGTTCGTCTCCAAAACTATTTAGACTTTAGACGTACCGTGCCGCTGTATGGACCGCGCGATTCCCTTCAACTTCGATCGAAAATGTAGAGTCAGAGTAGTCGCATGGACCCTGCACTTACCAATGAAAATAATTATATAGACTTCCGTTCAACTATATATTTCGACACCATTCTTAGAACAACGAATAATTTGGCGGATGATCGCGTGGAAAAAAAATTATAGCAGGACCGAATTATTTTCTATGCGTGTAGCGTATGTATTTGGTAAACATCCAGCTGAAACAAATTTTCCACAGATCTATGACAAAATCCGATACTTTGCTACGAACGTTTCAAACTAACCAAAATAACAAACCAAAATGATAGTAACGAGTTAATATATTTGAGGTATGCAATAAGATAAGATTTGCACCGTCTTAGACCGTAATTGTAAATGAATAACAAACGAAAGCCTTATTCTTAGGTTACGTTTATCAAAATCGAACGTAGCTTTAAATATACATACATATATATACGATATCGAGGATATACCAAGTGTCTCGAAATACGCGATACAATTTGAGAACAAACAAGTAGCTTTCTTCGGATTGTGTTGGATATTTTAGGACACTCTGTAGGGAAGCCAGACGATTGCCATATATTTTATCACTCACCTTTCTTGTAAATATGTAAATATAACATTGAACTTTTGTCAACGATGATCGCGTTCGACTTTTTTCGAGCATCGTTTAACGACGACAAAATCGTGATTAGACAGTGTTTGAAAAAATATGTAAGTACATGAAACGATAGAATATTGTGTATCTTGCTATCTCCGTTTACCGTTAACCGTTAACCGTTAACCGTTCATCGTAATCGTACCAATTAATTAGAATTGTTTTAGACTGAATCAATTTCCTTTTCCAGTGTAAAAATAATCCAGAATCCTATTCGGAAACGATTACTCTAGCGTGCGGTTAACTTGTCGATTGTCGGGTCGGGTCTTTCGGTCCCAGTTGGAAAACTTCGGGTACTTGCCAAGGGTTGCGACGCCTGTTAAATCACCGATCAGGTACCGAAACCGAGTTTGCGTTACTGTACGCCGGATTGCCTATTCGTAGGCTCGGCCTGCTCCGGCGGTGGACCATTTAAACATCCACGTGTACAGTCATCGCCGAAAACGAAAACAAACAAGAAATTGCACGAGTATCGAATGTTTCTTCATCCAATATATATTCTATTCTATTCTATTCTATTATATTCTATTCTATTCTATTATAGTATATTATATTGTAATAATATTGTAGTTGATCTTTCCTTTTGTTTTTCGTTGAAATATACAAATATACTCAAAAAACAACACGAATTATTCATTCTGATCTCACCGGTTTCGTAAAAAGTCATTGCATAGAGTTTATTCACAATATAAAAACTTACAGCTGAATAATAAATAAATACTAGACACTTATAGTTGACAAGGCACTGGTTCGCATCATCGATAGGATTATAACAGATTACAATTAAAAATAAAATCTATCGTAACTTTGGTAAAACGTGATATATGTAGTATGAGCACATAGTATTTAACGCTAGTCGTTCTCGTTTCGCCCGGGTGATTCCTTTGATCCTAGAGCAACTTTTAAAATAGCACACAATACGGTTATCGGTGAGTAGGCTTATCGCGTGTTCAACAATTGCAATTGCTATCCTACAATTCTATTTATATTTAAATTCCATAAGAAAAATAGATATCGCGAACGATCGAATTCCAACAGAATATTCCTGAACTGAAATGCCCGACGTTCATTCTTATCATTCGACGAGCAATTTTCATGCGACGATGCGTTTGAAAAACAACGTGATATTTCACAGTCTCGGGATGCGTTTGTCATGCTTGCCTCCTCGCGCGTCTACGATTCGGACGCTTATAATACTATTCGGGATGTATCTGACGATTTCCAGATTCGGCCATCGCTAAACCTAATGTCTGTTGAATATTCCTTAACCGTTGATAATGTTCAAGCGCGTATCCGTCGAAATTAGCATCATCGCTGGAAACGTAGTTGATTAAACAAATATTCGTATGCATTAAGAAGAATCGAGTTCAGTAAATTTGCTTACTTTACGGGGTGTCTTTCTCGAACAGGAGGCGAATGGTTCATGGCAAGTTTAGGCACCGGTACATACGACTGATCCACGTTCCACAGCAACGTCTTCACTCCTATCCTTCTACCGACGCTCGATTTGACGATCAGCCACTTCATTCTGTGGATACTGACGAGAACTAGAGCCGCGCTCTTGAAACGAACTCTCGGCGACTTTTTGTGCCGGCCTACGGTAGTGTAGGACCGTTGCTCGCTGGTCAATTGCGCGAGTATAGATAACGTGTTCTCCTCCAAAATCTGATAACTACCTACTACGCTCAACAGGTAACGCTTCTGGAAAGTTAGAGCCTTGCGTCTAGAATTGGCTCGCATATATTTCCCATAAAAGTGCATCAACTGCAAAACAGAATTTGTCCGTCATTCGTACATTTGGTTGCATTTTACATATACGCGCATGTTCTATGTATACAGAGAAATATTATATTTACCTTGTCCGTGTAATCTCCACTAATCGCTACGTTCGCATCGTGAGATTCGGTACCTCTTTTGACGCGTGATTCGAGCAATTTGACTCGTTGACCGAGTTGCTCCTTATCTTCCAGCGCTTTCACAAGCTTCTCTTGAAGCATACTTTTCTCGTTCAGATACTTTGTGTTGCTATCGCTGAGATCCTAAGAAATGAAAATGTTATCGGAGGTATAGTACACAACACGGTATCTGTCTAATTAGTCTAATATCATCGTCGAATACCTTGATCTTTTGAAACAGCTTGGTAGACGTGTTCTTATCGCCGGCGTATCGGCTCTTCGATTCCTTGGTAAACTCCAATTCCCTTTCCGCGGACGATCTCAATTCCTGTTGCAACTCTGCGATCGTGTCCCGCAACTTCTTCTCTTCGTCTTTGGCAGCGAACAATTTCTTCAGCAGATTGGTTTCTCTCTCCCTTAGAGTTTCCATCTCTTCCGCCAGTTTCAACTCGCGGTCAACCGATTCTGTCAATTCTCTCTTGGACTGTTTCATATCAGCTTCCAAGTCCACCTGTCCAACAAACAATTTGGTTAAACGAACAAACGAACAAACGAGGAGCGCGCATACCAACCATGACTTCTCTTGCGTTGATAATCTCCCTTCTCAATTCCTTGAGCTGGTTGTGTTCGCTGGCCCTCTGCTCTTGCCTTCTGGATTCCGCATCGGACATAGTTTTGATCCTCTTTTGGAGCCATTCGCACTCCTCCTCTCTCGCTTTCATCTCCTCTTTGGTGCGGCTAAGATCTGTTTGAAGATGCTCCTTGATGCCCTCGACCAGGACAAGGTTGCTTATCAGTTTCTCCTTCTCCTCGACTTCCATCTCGAGCTGCATCTCGAACCGATTCTTCTCCGTTTGCAACTTCTTCAGAGTGTCCTTTAGTTCCGCGTTATTACGCTCCTCCTTTTCGAAGCTTTCCGTCATCGACAAATACTTTTTCCTCTCGGTTTCCAAGAGGTCTGCCAGCTTAGGCAACTCGTCCGTTGACTTCTGGGACTGTACATGCTCCTTCATCAAACTCAGCTGTATCTCTAGGCTTTTGTGCTCCTGCCGCAACAGTGACAGATCATTGCGCAACTTCGTCTCGTTGTCCAGAGAAGTCTTCAGCTTGTTCTGGAGGTACTCGATCAGCTCCGAGTCCTGCACGTGGCCGGATTGCATCGATCTATGTTCTTTCTCGATTTGGATCTTCAAGTTGCGAATCAAGTTCTTCTCGGAAAACAGTTCCTCGTTGAGCTTCGCGACCTTCTTGCATTCCTCCTCCAGGTCCGACTTCAGCTGGAAGATCCGACCTTCGTACTCGGCGATCTGACACTTGAGCATTCCCCTTTCGATCTCCAAGTCGTCTTTCAGCTTTTTCAATTCGTCGCTGATTCTATTCGCTTGGTTCAATTGTAATTTTAATTCGCTGCTCCTTTCAACCGCCTCCGGATGTTCTCTGGATTGAACTTGGTTCTCCGCTCTGCACACGCCGTCCTCCTGGTCGCTTTCAATGGCATTCATCAGTCGCCTGTCGAGATGCGCCGATAAATTCAGTTCCCTTTGCACCATATCCTCGATGTCGGTGTCGTCCTGCGAGCGCTCTGCAAATTCGATCATCGTACATGTATACGTTTATACACCACTTCGATATACGCGTATATTCGAAGATATATGATATATAATAATATAAAATATACTGTATACTCACGCGCAGCCAATTTCAAATCCGACAATTCCTTGTTCAGCTTGTCTATCGCGTTCCTCAACTCAACGTTCAGTTTCTGTTCTTCTTTCAGTTTCCTCCGGAGCTCGACCACGTTACCGGATTCCTTCATTTTATTCTGTATGGTCTCCAACGCTCTATGCAAGCTCTTGCTGTCGTCGTTCATTTGCCGTATCACTTTGTCCTTCTCTTTCAAATATTCCTGCAGATGATGAATCTCCTCGTCCTTTTCGTTCGAAGGCGAGGACGCGCCCGAAAAGCTAATACGTCTGACCATTTCCTCCAACCGTCTGATGGTCTGATCTCTGTTGTTCAGACCTTCCGTCAGCCTCTGAATCTCGTGTTGACACTCGACGATTTCTTGCTTGAGCAACTCGTTCTTCGTGTTGAATTGGTGCAATTGTTTGTCCTTCTCGAGAGTCGCGTTCCTCATCCTCTCCAGCTCGTTCGCGTTCTCTCGCAGCAACGAGGCGCACTTATTCGCGTGTTCTTGCTCCTTCTCTTTGATATCCTCCCTCAGCTTGTTGTTCTCCGAGTTCAACTCTGTGATGATCTTCTCGTTGATCTGCATCTTGCTTTTCTGTTCCTGGATCTCCGCAGTTCTTAATTTCAAAACGTTCTCCACTTCTAGAAGGTCCTTTTTGATTTTATTCTCGGACGCCGACGACAATTCGTACTGGTTCTGGTAGAAACACTTGTCCCTGGAGAGCGTCTCCACGACTTCTTTCAATTCCGTTTGCAGCTCGTTGTACAGCGTCTGCAGAGACAGCAAGTCTGCCTCGCGCTTCTCCAAAATCTCTGATTTCGTTCGCAACTCCTCTCGCACGGCTTCCAGTTGATTCTCCAATTTTTCCATTTCCTTGATGGACTCGTTGATCGAAGTTTGAGCGTGCTTCACGGAAACGACGCACGGCGATGGAACAAGCGACTCGCCGACTTTACCGGACTTCTTTACCGACGATTCTCGTCCGTTCTCTTTCTCGTCCGTCGTCGTGTCGTTCGCCTCCGAGGTGGTCTTAGAGTTCAGTTCACTGTGCTGCAACAAATCCATCTCTGAAGACTGTTGATTCGACATGGCCGACAAACTATGAGAACGAGAGCCTAGGTCCAACGGTGGCACGCATAATCCAATCTTATCGGTGCCGGTACTGTTACTGTTGCTGTTGCCGGTAGCGGTGGCGGTGGCGGTGGCGGTGCCGGTACCGGTGGTGGTTGTGGAGATGTCCAAAGGCATTACCGCCGAGTCATCCATGATTTTAACCGATGCGAATGTCATGGGAATTTTCAAGGTAGATATGTTTGCCAGCATTTGAGTGGAACTGGCAGCCCGTACGGCCTCGGTCGTTTCTTCGCATTCCGAATGAATCGACAGAATGTCGCTCAAGGTACGAGCACTATTCTTAGGTTCCGTTTGTCGAATCAGTTCTTTCAGTTGCGTTTCATCCAGATTCAACGAACAATACAGTTCCAGTTGCTTTGCTTTTTTCGATAATTGATCCTTCAGGTGATCGATCTCCTCGTTTTTATCAGCCAGCATACTGTCGATCAGCCGCGGTAATTCCAGCTGAGAATGTTCCTGAACGCCAACTTTCGCCTGTAAAATTCTATTCTCCTCCTCGACGATCTCCAAATGTTCTCTCAGCTTCTGGATAGCGGCTCTCTCCACCTGGACGACATTCGCGATTTCCGCTTCCTTCTCTTGCAACAGTTGGTTCACCCTGTCCAATTGACTTTGAGTGTCCCTCAATTCCAAGTCTTTCTCCGCTATGGCGCACTCCAACGACTGAAATTTGGTATTGGCTTCGTGAAGCTGCAACTCGAGCCGCGATGTCGCTTGCCTCTGCGCGAATGGCGCGTTCTGCTTGTGCTGCTCCAGACGGCCACGCATTGCCTCGATCTGGTACAATTGCTCGGAGGTGGTTTGTTGCAAGATCTCCTGTTCCGCCTGCAACTCTTCGTTCTGGTTCTTCAGAGCAACCACTTGCATTTCCAAATCTTTGATCCTCTTGAACGCAACCTCCTCCGCTCTCGCGTGTTTCATCATCTTCTCCTTGAGCTTGAGCAACTGATCCAACGGCAACATTGGCGGTGAAGTAGGATCGTCCGGAGTGGGACACCGTGTCGCGTCGATTTGTTCCCTGATCGATACGTCCTCGCTAGGCTGACTCAGACTCAAATTAGAGCTGCACATGTGCACCGATTCCAATTCTTTGATCCTCTTGTCCAATTGAACTTGCATCTCGCGAAGCTCCGACTTCATTTGCTTCAGAGCAGTAGAATTAACGGTGAACTGTTCGGAGCTCAGTTTGTGTTTCCTCAACTCCTCCTGTAAATCGTATACATAACATATCGCATCATGTCTTATCGCATGGTAAAGGTTTCGTTCTTTTTCTTCAAGAACGAACCGTCAAAAGTCCTACCTGCAAGTGATTGATGTGCTCGTTCAGCTGTTTATTTTCGGTACCCATTTTAACCGCATCCAGCTCCTGAACCAATTCTTGCTGGTTCTTGGTTTGAGCGGCGATCACCGTTTCCAATTGCCCGATTTGAAGCTGCAAAGACTCTTCCTTCTCCGACTTGACTTCCAACTGTTGCTCCAAATCGGTAATAATGTCTCGTAGCACCCAGATCTTGTCGATGGCTGCTTTCAGTTCGCTCTCCGTCTCAACCTTCTTGGCTTCCGTGTCGGACATAAGCGACGACATTTCCCTCATCTGAGACTCGAGAGCCTCCACCTGAATGACACGGTAATCTTTTCATCGATCGTCATCTCTATTCGTACCGAGTCGTTCGAATACCGAGTACAACAACAACAACACCGCTAGTTAGGAAACAGAACACCACCAACACGTAAAGCGTACAAGAATATTATTAAAGAACATGGTCGTCGTGTTCCTATCTAAGGCTCCAAAAATCACTGTAATCGCATGCATAGAAACTTTATAACAAATTCATCTGATTTTTATCCAAAGCGATATCTCTCTCTCTCTCTCTCTCTCTCTCTCTCTCTATCTATCTATCTATCTCTCCCCATAATACACTCTGCACGCCTGAAACTATGTCGATTATTACCGCGGAATCTTGTAATTATAGAATAGAATACCACTCACAGTTGCATTGATGTCAGATGTTTGAAGCACGGGGACCTCTGACGTTGGTTCGGGTGATAGTGTAGACTGCTTTGTGCGACATACAGAAAACCAAAACCAGAGTGCAGGAAAACTCGTGTTAATACAATTAGTGAACGATGCGTGGTTATAAGCTGCCTAGTATAATCGCATTATAGGTATAATATGAGAGTTGTGTAAATAAAAATTTATCGGCAAGAAACCCTCCACGTCTTGTCGATTAGCCGAACCGTTTTTCGCATACTTGCCGAGTCAGTGAAAGATTATGAAAAGAAAGAAAGAAAAACCCAATCCTTAATGTGAAAACGATTAGTTAGTTTTTGTACCTGAGTTTACGTATTAATTGATTCGCACCAAAAAATAAGTAAATTAATCGTTGGTATTGGAAAGAACGATACGGTAAAACAAGATAGTTCCTTCCTGCTCTTCCTTCTCTTCCCCTTTGCAAACAAGCAAACATGAAATTACCTCTGAGGTGATACGCAGATCTCTTCCCTTTTCGCGTTCACGCTCCTTCAGTTGTTCTTGCAAAAGATGTATCTGCTTTGCTGCTTCGTCTCGTTCTACTTCTCTTTCGCTCGCTTGCTCATCCAAGAATTTTCGCGTCGCTTTCAATTGTTTATCCGCTGCCTCGATCTACGGATATTTCCATCGAATTAAACCGTGTAACTTAACTGTAACTGCTAACAAATGCTATTTTACACGCGTAACAACACACCGAAAAGACTGCAGACACGTTAATCGCGTGATTAATCGATTAATCAACGACTAAAAACCGAATGGAATACGCTCGCGTTAAACATAAGCATAACTTGATTCGGTTTAGCTGTGTATTTAGTGTATTATTTTGAAAATTGCTAAACATAAATTGAGAGATGCAAGGATGCAAGAACAGATATTAGTTAATTGTGCGCATGCAAAAGAAAATATACCATAGCAGTAGTAGAGATTCGCATGCTGCAGCGTTAATCGTTGATCATGGGATAGTTACACGCGATGTAAGAATTTCCAAAACTACATGTACGCGATTAAAGTTAAGACTAACTTACGGAACAGCTCTTATAATAGTATTAGTAACTCTATGATTTACCTTTCGACAGCAAACCCTGTGAATGTATGGGGGAGGAGTAGGTTCTAAAGGTACCTGCCGGCAAGATAACAGAACGCCAATCAATTTTTAAAAACTGTATCACATACCCCAGACAAAATTATACCCCCGTTCGTATATTCTTTTTTCTTTGTTCTTCCAAGTTGCACACGCGCAATCAAATGAAACAGATAAATAGGTGAAAGCAAATCATTTCTTCGAATCTAGTGCCAAAAAACCAACAGTGTGAACATGGATGCACGAATGCAACGAGACTACCTAAACAAAGATTTTGTGCAATACGTACGAGTACGAGTACGAGTACGAGTACGAGTACGAATACTAAGCTCATAGGTACAGAATATGAAGTATCTCGTTTTCAATATGCAATACACCACAACTTTTTTTTGTATAGAGCATACCAATTCTATGTAATAATAAAAATACATGCAATCTGTGCACCGTTTCGCAACGGATGACAATTCGGGTTTACCTGTTGCTGCAAGTCTTCCTTCTCCCTCCTAGCATCCTCCATCAACTTGTCGCTCTGTCTACACAATTCCTCTATCAGTTGCAACAAGACTGTACAGTCTCCTCCTCCGTTCGACAATACGTGTCTTGCTAAAAATCAATTGAAATCGCGTCAGAGAATGCTTCTGAAAAGATAATAAATTGTTCTATCTCGACTCGTTTACCTTTCTCCTGTAGATGCGAAAAGTCTTGCAAGGTAATTTCTACGCCAACTTCGTCGTTCTCTCCGTAACCTTCGGTAATTACTTCCTTCTTGTTCTCTACATTGATCAACTTTCTTTGAAGATCGAGGACGGTGAGTTTCAGCTGTTCCATTTCCACTTGGTAGTTCAGGATCATCGATTCCGCTTCGTGCAGCTTCAGAGTCAGCTGTTCGTTCATCCGATTCATCCAGTCGATTTTTTTCGCGGAACAGTCGGCTTGATCTCCCTCGTTGTAATTAGCAGTCGAGAGAATCTCGGCGCTCTCGGACTTTAAACGTCGCACGCAGCTATTCAATTCTTGTCTGAGTTTTTCGGTAATGTCGTTCTGTTCTCGCAATATCGTTTGCAAGGTATCGTTATCGCTGTTCATTATGGATATTATTTCTGTGGTTTGCGGAGCGAAGTGAACTCGCTGAATCCTCGACCGAGAGGAATTCGATTTACCATCGGGTTCTTCGGTCTTCGACTTTTCAACGTCCTTGGCGACGTTGTCTAATTGATTCTCGCAACCGACGCTATCGCGCGATTGTCTTTTGAGAACTTCGCCGATCAGAGTATTGTTGACTTCCTCTTCGCATACGAGAAAATATTTTAGCAACTCTTCGACCAACGTCTTGAGAGTGGCACAAGTTCTGTGCAAACTATTTCTGTACGACAAAAGAAATAACTGTGGAGGTATGGTGGATTCAACGGTACTTGAAATTTCGCAATATTTTAGAAGATGAATACCTCTCGTCGAGAGCAACAATGGGATCCGCATCCTGGGACAAGACTTTGTTCGAATCGGAATCGTCTCGAATTTTATTCAGTTCATCTTGATGACGGTCTATCATTCTGGCTACGTTGCGCGAGTATTCCTCCTTAAGTCGTTGCACTTCCGCGGCATGAGCATCTTTCAGCAGCTGCATCTCGCGTTTCGCATTACCGGTCAGTCTGTCGCGCAACTCTAGCAAGTCTGGCGACCAAATATCGTCAACGTCCGACTCAACCGACAGGAGAGCCTATTTTGCATGAACGATTATCGTATAAAATAAAAGCAATCAATTACGATCCACCACGTACACGCAGATAAACACAGATAAACGAAGAAACATTTCACATCGGTCCTCTCCCCTCTCTTTTTCTCTCTTTCTCTCTTTCTCTATGCAAAAAAAAGAAAACGAGTATGTAATATGTAAATTCCTGTGGCTACAGCTACCTGCATCTGTTCTTGAAGCGCATTGACAATATCCAACTTAGCGAGTGCGATTTGTTCTTCCAATTGATGGTTGTAGGCCGCTCGCAGTTGCGTTAATTCACCGCTTTCCAACGCACCCGCATCCCACTCTGTTTGACAATACTGCATGCACACATATGTGGTCACACAGTAGCATGTTAGTTACAACAAAAGGATTGGTAAAATTGCGCGACTACACCGACGTTTACCGTATAGTTTTAGCTACCCGACAATTATTTGCAGCCGGGACGTGGACAATCGCAACAATCGCAACAATCGCATGCACTTACTTTGGGTAATAGTCTAATTCGAGGTGGAACCTAACATGAAAACGGTCAAAGGAATAGTCGGAAAAACTATTTAAAATACTTTCATTAGTAAATCACATACACGATACATATGTGTGTCTGTAAAAATAAGGGAAAGCAACTTAAACACACAGAGAAAAGGTGTTCAACGTTTCAACATAAAACAAAAGACAAAATTAAACAAAAAAAATAGAGCAAGGAGAAAGAAACCTGACACAAATATAGTCTAGTCTGTTATTTACACGAATGAGAAATCCAGAAAACATCGTGTACTATACAGCGGGGACGGGTATAATACGATACTTACCCGAGTTACCATATTTCGTAGAAATTCGAGTTTCTCTGGTTCTCTGTTATCGTACAATTCCCTTTCGTATTTGATCTTCTGTTCGTCCAACGCCTTCTCGTAATGCAGTTTCACCTCCTGCACCTCTATTATTTTGTTCTGCAGTTCTTGCTGCAACGCCTTTGTTGTCTCGAGCTCGGACTTGTTGAAGCCGTTGCTAATGTGTTTCGACGGTTCGTCCGCTAACGGAGAAGCAACCCTCGAACTACGTTCGGAAAGATTCGAGGCGTTCATACAGTCCCCGGCACCCCCGAAATACAACCCTTCCGTCAAGTCGGCTATTTCGCTGTCGTTGTCGGACATTTTCTTCGATTGTTGACTGAAGATCTCCTCCGAGTATTGCTTCTCCATCAGCAGACATTTCTGCTCGAAATACGTCCGCAACTCTTCCATTTCCTTGGCGTGCCGCATCTCTAATTCCGTTTTGAGATCACGCAGTTCCGTGCTGTCGTCATTCACGCCTAACACCAACGATTCAACTTTTCTAATTTCCGAGGCGGTCTCGGCTTTGATCGCGCTTATTTGTTCATCGTGAACACAAATCAACGCATCGATTTCCATTCTCAACGAATCTTTCTCCGCTCGCAGTTGATTCGCGGACTCTTTTAACGAGTGCACGCTCCTCAGTTCTCGCCTCAAAGCCTCGTTCTCCGTCTCGGCACGATGTTTCTCGACTGCCAAATTATCCGACAGTGTGGAACAGTGTTTCGCTTTGTCCTTAACTTGATCGTAATCGACTTGTTTCTCCAGCAAGCATTCCAGTTCCTTGACCAATCTTTCGTTTTCGTGCAAAGTCAACGCCAGCTTCGCCCTTAACGACGATGCCACGGTGTCCGACGAATCGTCGTCCTCGTAGAGAAGCCTGTTGGCATCCGTAGTTTGATCGCGCGAAACGTTCACGATATCGTTCGCGAAATCGGTTCTACCAAATTTCATTCGCTTCGTCGACGCACCGTCGTAACCGGACAAGGTTGGTGCAGAGAAATCGAGTTTGCTTTCGTTCAAAGCCAACGTTTGATTCAACTTCTCTTCTACCTCCGCGCACTGAGTCCAAGCAGCGGCCAGTCCAGTCTTTAGCTGGCGACATTCCTCTTCAGACTTTTCACATTTCTCCGACAGCTCCTGCACCTTTCTCGCAGACTCTGCGAGTTCTGCTTCCCTCTGCTCCAAACTGATTTTCAGTTTTTTCATCTCCTGTTGGTCTTCCTCGGTTTTATCCAACGAAGAATCTTTCTTGCTTTGACTAGACAATTTATTTTGTTGGTGATCGGGCAACTCTGTTTGCAAACAACTCTGTCCATCCGAGCCATGGTTTTTCAACGAGCAAAGTTCGGACATGTACTTGTCGCACATGTTCCTCGTGTCCTTTAATTGCTTCTCGTACGACTTTTTGGTCAGATTTGCTTGCTCTAGCTCCTCCTTCGTCTTTCGAACCTCGTCCTCGAGATTCTCGATTTTATCGGTCAGGAGCTTCTCCAGTTCCGCTTTCTCCTCGAGTTTCTGTCTCGTCAAGTGATATTGAATCGCAATTTCGTCGAAACTTTGATAAGCGGTTTCGTTCAGTTCACTGAACGTACTCGCGTTTATACCGCTCACTCTGGACAAGGACTTCTCTAGGCCGAAAATTCGATTGCTCAGCGTTCGTTCGTGCGCTTGACTATTTTCGATCAACGACTGAGCCGCGGAGTATCTCGACGATAAGTCGTCAAGTTTAAACTTTAAACTGTCATTCTCGCCCTTCAGTGTCGCGGCATTCGTCAGAGCCTGTTCGAGGGAACGTTCGATGCTCTCTTTCGATTCTAGAATCGCGGTCGCGGTAACATATTTCGACGTAACCTCTTCCAACTGCAGCTTGTGCAGCTTGATCTGTTCGCCCAGCATTTCTTTTTCTTTCTGATGTTCCAACTGTTGCATGTGCCGTGCGTTCTCCGATTGAATTTTCAGCTCGATCACTTTTGCTTTGTATAGATTCAGTTCGGCCTGTGCCGTTTGCTGGGACTCTGATCGATTTACCAATTCGAGCTTCAGAGCCTCAACGGTTTTCTTATAATGACCCATTTGTGCCTGAAATACGGAAAGCTCTTTGGCGTGTTTGGTTTCCAGATCGGGCAACTCTTTGTTCAAACGATCAGCCAGCAGTTTATTTTCATCCTTGAACTGTTTCAATCGTTCCTCGTACTTCTCTTGAATGTTCATTATTTCCGTTTCGTGTTTCGCAGCCACCTCCTGCGAAAAAGAAAGAATCAATTACCCAAGTTCAATATCTCGAACTGTTCGAAGCGCTTTGTCACGGAAGGAAACCTCCGTCGTATTCCATACTTTTAACTCCTGTTGATGCCGCGCGTCATTTGCGTTTGTCTCGGTTGTAAATTTTTCTAAAATATGTTGCGTGTCCTGCTTGATTTTATCGACGCGCGCCTCGTACTGTTTTTGCAGTTCCAAAGTCTCGGCAACATTCAAATTCTTGTCAGCTGCACCCAAACGAATCTGTTCGTTCAGGTTGTTTATTTGCAATTTGTAATCGCTGATCTCGGCATTTCGTGTCTCTCCCTCCATTTCCAATGTCCGTGCGTGTTCTTGCATCTGTATCAGCTGCCCGTTCAATTTCTCTATAATTGATCTTTGATCGCTCAAACTGGCTTCCAAAACGTCGATCTAGCAAGGAAATTAATCGAACGATCATGCAAACGTACAAGCATTTTGTGCATATGTATACGTAATATAATATTTACCTTGTCCTGCATGTTTGCGCAATTTACCGTACCGGCACGACCTCTGTCCGGAATTTGTATGGCATTCAGAGAATTTAGCTGAGTAACGAGATTATCTCTGGCAGATAATGCTTGCTGCAAAGACCACGTCAACTCTTCTATCAAATTGTCGCGTTTATTTATCGCTTTCTCGAATTCCTGCAACTGTTTAACAAAACACAATGTCATTCGTTCGATATACGTACAAGGTGGATGAAAAGCCAACTTTCCAGAATGCTCCCCCTGCTTCTATAATACCGTACACATTTGTTACGCGATGTACCTTTGTATGATACAACGAGATAATATCTCTGCCGTGTATACTACTGTTCTGACTTTGCGAAGAATTGGGGGACGAAGCCTCTGCGCGTAAGTGGTCTATCTCAGCGTGCAAAGCTTCGACTATAGCTTCCTTTCCTTGTAGCATCTCTTCCAACTGAGCCACCCTCCCGGCGAGCCCTTCCAAGTCGCCATCGGCTTCTCCTTCGCTCATACTAACGCTACTTTGGGTCACGTCCCTGGACGAAGCACCCTCGTGCACCTATGTTACATAGAAATCACAATCGTTGAATTTTTTGCCCATTTTGTTCGTGCCGACAGCGACTTGTGCCTTCTTACGTAAGACTCTCTGCGTCCGATGGATTTATCGATATGAAAAGATTCGTCATCGGATGCATCGTCCATCTGGCCATGACCCGTACCTTTGACTTTATTAATTCTTTCCGTCTTGTACTTCTCCAGCTAGAAAAACATTGCATTCGGTTTTTATTTAATTTAAAATAAAAAAACATGAGAAAATAGAAATTTCACGAAAATCAATGTCTAAAAATTGTCAATTGTAAAGGTTGTTCATCTCCCTTGAAGGGGAGATGCAATAATTGACAATTAAGCATCGCAAAGGTGTACAGAACTACTTAAGCGTAAGTAAACGATGCGAATGAGATCGCGTATAGATTGTTCTCGAAAGTTCAGTAGCAATTAATCGAAAAGAAAAAGTGAAACTATTTGATATCGAATACACACCATTTCTCTGCCTGCTTCCAAAGAGCGTCTTCTGCGTTCATCATCGTCCGTCGCTTTGTTCATTTCATTAATAAAATCAAATCGACGATCGTTTAATAATCGACTAACAGTTGACGATGTCAATGATTAATTGTTGGACGGTCACTGGCTCGATTGTCATCCATTACATTTCAAAGCATGTGTCTCGAATCCAAACCGTTCATCGCTAAACGTTTGACCGTTGACGATTTATAAAAATACGAATCGCTATAGCGTGCGGTATCGTGTCATAGACCTTCAATGAGATAGATCGTGAATCATGACCAATCACGACCTCTTGGTTCTATACTCAGTTTGACTCGGTTCTACTACACTACTGCGCCGAATAGGCTACACTTGAACGGTTAGGATACATTTTTACTATAGACTCGTTTTCAGTGGTTATACAAAAGGATGGCAACTTCGTAGCGAATAGCGAACTGTGTCGAATGATGTCGAATCAGCGACGAACCAGTAACGAACCAACGTCTCCACGTTGTTCGATCGACAGAGTTCTATCTGGTTCTGCCAGTTCTGCTCTCTATCTTGCATGCGTAAACCCAGACAAAATAATAAATTGCGCGCGAAAAAGCAGCGCCATCTAATTACAGGAGACAGTATCACGCGCGCTAATAGCTTCAGGAATTTATCGTAGATGGTGCTTTCATTCACATTTTTTTATCTTTCGAAATGTAAACCGCAAATATGTATATTGGTAAATAAGAATAAGCAGTTGTTCTCAGCAATAAAAACAATAATATCAACGCACGATGCTAGTCTCGTGTAACTTGATTTAGTCCGATGTTTATTAAGATTAAAAATGATTTTGAACAACAGTTCCAACGGTACGATTAAATGTTTACGTTTAAACGATATTCGATGTACCGCCACTCTAATTATCGTGGAAAACTTGAAGAATTCGGCACCGAGTGCGCAGCTGCCGCGCGAACATAATTCGTGGTGGGGTGCGACGTGCGCCGTATGTTCGATGCGGATGCGGTCGATGCGATATGCGATCAGTTGTTTCCGAGTTTTCGAACGTGTTGATCGTTTCGTTTCGTTTAGTTTCGTTTCGTTTCGTCGTCGAGGCAAGGATCGAGTAACGTCGACGAATCGCTGCGATCAACAACGTACAATAGTTGACGACTACAACACAGTGCGATTCACGAAGTGTGCACGTTCAGTGTCTCCGATTTCTTCCTTTTACGCAAAGTTCATGCTTCCCGAGTGACAGAGGGATTCTGCCGTAGAATCGAAGAATGTTGGATCGCGATACTGCGATACACCTCATCGCTGGAGGGTGGGTTTCGCTTTCTTCTTTTTTTCCTCTCTCTCCTCTCTTTTTTTCCTTTCCCTCCTTTTGTCTACCGTTTTAAACAAACATAACCCTTCGAAACGCATTCACGACCCACGATCATCGCCGGTTACGGTTGTTCGAATCCACTCGTAGCGAGATAGGGGTATTTTGCGCAGTGAGAAGCACACGTGAAACACGAGCCAAAACCGTGCACATTTTCTGCGATCGTTGCAAACCCATCCAGGGCTGATTTTTTTTTCGTTCGAAAACTAAACTGATTACATAAGACGCAAACCGATTAAAATATCAAACTATATACCTACATACTTACTTATGTACATATATGTTTACCTGTGCTTCGGTTCTGTTATGCGCGTTTCGAACTCGATCTCCTTTTCTCGGAGAGCCTGCTGCGTTCTTGTGCGACGATATCCAAATTTTACGAGATTACAGTTTGTTGGTAATAAACCAAAATAATAGTAGCAAATTAACCTAATAAAGAATAGGAAACTCAAGGGATTTAGGGAAGGGGGGAATCTACGACATTGTAGCCGGCTACATAGATTTACGTCATCTTCGCCGGTCCCGTCGTGTGTGTTGTGTGTCGTGTGTGCGTGTGCGTGTCGTGTACGTGTCGTGTACGTGTCATGTACGTGCGCGTATAGTTCGATGTACAGTGAATCGTGGAAACGTTTGGATATTCGCAGTAGATAATTGAATAATTAGACGTCAAAGTATTCGAAATATCTACGTGGTTCTAACGAGAGTGCCGTGTCTGGAAAAATCCGAGGAAAGTCTGTTAGTTGGCGATTCGAATCTGTTGCATCATTAGACCTTTGGCTAATTACACATTCGAACCGTTGATCCATGCTATGCACTGATCTTTCACAATCGTATTTGTGGTCCTCATAATCGATGCACGCGTTACTAAATCTTTCGACTATGTAAATATAGACATGATAACAACAACAATTGTTATTTCGACAGAAGAAATTTTACTTTGTCGTAGTAAAGATGAAATTTTTCGTTAGCGAACATTCGAATATGTGTGATGGGCTCTGTGATGGGCCACGGCGCGGCGTGGCGTGCATCCGTTGCACGCGTAATTGATCGTCCCAATTTAGAAACCTGTGTATTTCCGAGCGACGCGTCGCGTCGGAGATTTTTCGTGGTGATTCGCGAAGGAGTACGTACCGTGCGAACCTCGACGTGCCAAGACGTGGGCGGAATTTATACATACAATAATGCGGATTTGCGGTATTACGCTGACGGCATGCTGGCCGGTTATTTCGCCAAACATTTTTCGCGGGAATTTCAACCGCCCTTTCCGCCTTCCTCTAATTTTCGACGCTCCGACATGCGACACCGCAAGAGTGTTTCGAACAAATTCGGTGACGTATTCGATGAAAAAATTTCGCATCGGGCAGGTTTCTTCAACATGATCGAGCGTACGCTCGATTTACACGGTTGTTAACGCGTCGCCGACAAATATTGTTGCACGCGATGCTTACAAAGGACACGCGCTGCAACGACCGAAGCATTTCAACGATCGTTTGTTTTGCATCTTATTGTTAGTTCGCGGTACGCATTCGGTTAATTTTATGTACAAACAGCGGATCGTTATCGTCGCGATGTTATCTGCTATTCAAATGTGGATCCGTGGCAGAGATCGTTGTTAAATAAATAGTCATGGTCTCGTCTGCGTACTACAGTCCTGTTTTCGATTTTACAGAGTGGCCGGCACCGCGGGCGCAATAGTCACTTGTCCCTTGGAAGTTGTGAAAACGCGGCTGCAGTCTTCCTCTTCTGGATTTTATCCACCTCCGGTAAACAAAGAGCTGACTTCTGGCCATGTGACTTGCAAGAGCTTTCCCAAACCGGAACAGAGAAGGCGATTATGTACAGGAGGCTACACAAGGTAATTAGTACACGATATACAATATACACGTATATACACATATATCTATACATAAGTATATATAATGTATGTATATGTAGAATATAGAAGTAGGAAGCTACACGAGAAGATAGACTCGGGTCCACGCGTTATCATCCAATCGAGTATCAAGTATTCCAAGTTACGCTAGTCTAGTCGTGTACCCGTGAACGTGTCCGAAAAGCTTGGCTGTTAGTGCCCGACTAATTCCCGCATTCGTAGGATTCCTTGGCTCAAAATAAATTGTCGGAACCTCCGAGCGAATACGCGAACTTCCTATTGGAGCGAGAACTCCGCCGTTCCTGCTAACAATTGTCGGATACCCTAACGAGCAAAGAAATCCTCGAAAGGAGGACTCCATTACGCGAAAGACCAACCAAATTCTTTGAGTATATGTATATGTATATGTATAGTTTGCAACGTCTAACATTATTTAAAACAACTGTAGATACAACATAGTTTACATGTTAGATAAGACATAGAAATAGATCGACCGGTTCTTTCTGTTACAGGCATGCTCTGGTCGCTCTGTCTCATTTCGGGGTGCCCACTCCTCCTGGAGGCTCTCCCCATAGTCACTCGGCGCCAGGTATCTATCAATGCATTAGATACATCGTCCAAAACGAAGGGACTCGTGCACTGTTCAAAGGGCTTGGTCCAAACCTCGTCGGCGTCGCTCCCTCGAGAGCGATTTACTTTTGCGCCTACTCGAAGAGCAAGGTCGCCTTTAATTCGATCCTACCCCCGGATACGGCTGTCGTTCACGTCTTCTCCGCATTTTGCGCTGGTAAGTTGACCCTGTCATCTCACCGATTCCGTTCTATCTCGTTTTCTACCCAAACAAAAATGGGGGGGAGGGGGAGAGCAAAATAAAGGCGAAGACGGAAAAACATTGGAACGAGAAAGGACCGGCGTGTGAACCGCGATCGACTCGGTCGAAGCTACTCGACACGAAAATAGATCGGATCGTATCTGGCCAAAGCATTGCTCATCCGCATAACGCGTAACAATACTCGGTCCGCGTTATCAACACTTTCTTTTTTTTCGTCGTCGACTAATCGAGTCGACTAATCGAGTCGACTTTAGATAGAACAAGCTCACAGTGGGGTCACGACGCGCGTCATTCGTCTTATCTACTGAATGGATTCAGTCTGTTGTCTTACCGTTTACTTCAAACTATATATTATTAGGCAGTACAGTGAATCTGTTTTCATCGTTTCGTTATCGAGAACATCGTGCATATAACATGTACATATGTATATCGTTCTATACGTAACGGCGCAACAGCCTAGCGGCGCAACGACTACAACGACATCGTAGTTTCGAGTTTGCGGTTTTCCGCAAATTCATTCAACAAAAGGTATCTTATCCGTAGAAAGATAAACTTGAACCTCGGATGTTCGTCGCAAAGACACTCCGCAGGGGTGCTTCGCGCGCTCGCATGCGATAAAACCGTCGTAATCATTGTAGACACGACATTTTCACATAGTTCTCGGTCATTTTTCCTTCGATAAAAGAACAAGAGATACGAGGTATATAGTCGGTCGAAAGCCAAGGCAGGTTCGACGGCGAGAATCAAGGCAGGTTCGACGGATGTAAAAGCTGCGCAAAACCGATCTTATTGGCTAGATTTCCGAGGTTGATTTCCGGTGGGATGGCCCTTACGCCGCACCGCGCCGCGCCGCACACCGCGTCGGAAACGTGCACACGGTCACGTAGTCACCCAGCAGCCTATTCTTTACCGGCCATCTATGTGTCTATCCAATACTTTGTACGGTAACTCGTGTACTTTGCATACTCTCTGTAATGTTGCGACTCGTTCGTCTCGAAGAAACAATATTCCTGCAAAATATCCCGACTATTTCTAAAAATATCGATATTTTTTATCGATAAAAGTCGCCCTATCGTATAACACGAATTTTTCCCGTTTCCATCGTTTCCTTTCTTTCCACAGGCTGTCCCGTCATCCGATACACATACGACATACACGATGCATAACGATCCGAACAGCGGATGATAAACGAAACAGATGACTGGCTCGTTCTTCCTATTTCTTATTTGCGCGTATGCATTGTGTCCAATTACGGTCGACCTTGATGTACGCGCGAGCAATTGGGGCTCGTCCGTGCTCGCATCCGGTGCGCAAATCGCACGGAACAAAAATCCTCTGGACTCGAGACTCTAGACCTAGACGATTCAAGATTGAGCTACGATACACACTCTGCGACGCGATTCGATGCGACCCGATGCAACCCGTTGCGTAGACGTTGACAGGCTTGTGCATGCCGTGTCGACAACTGCGGAGCATCCACGCCGTAACCATTTCAATTGCAGATAATTATCAACCACGCTATTGGCTCTGTAACATTCGGTATTCGAGTGTCTGCGCACATTTCTGTTTTTCCGTCGCGTCATCTCGAACATCGATTTTTGAGTCATAGTCGCCATTACAATTAGTCGAATTTTCGCTTTAAGGAGACGCGCAAATAGCCGAAAGTGAAAGTACACTTTCGGCACAGTTTTAGGAAACGATTTGTGTTTGATTCTGTTCGATGCAGCCATATGGTACCAGCGAGATACATATGTACCACGACTTGACATTGACGAAACATTCTAATCGGGACACTCGGTTCTCTCGGATCGATCCTCTAACATCCGTCGGCACGTTCGCAAAGTTCGCGGCGAGTTACTTACGATAGTTTGCGAAACAGATTTGAGAGACACTGTCGCGTCGCGTCGCGTCGGTGCGCGCGTCTATTTTTAACCGAGCGACTGTGTAATTGAACGGTCGGTCTCCCTGTTACATATTTACAAGCGGTCGAGGTAAAAGGAGCAGCCTGTGACACGCGGTTTTTCTCAATGAGATGTTTACATGCTCTCCAGGAAGCGCAAGCTAATCGGTGCGCTCGTTACCGCGCGCAGTTTCTTGAATCGCGTCGTGGGCCGCGAATCGCGCGACGCGTTCTTTCGCTCGGTCAAGTTACGCAATTAATGCAATTCGGAGACGATGCTCGAAATAAAGACACGACTTTCAACCCGGTGTATTCTTTTTGAGAAACAACAAAGGGAAAAAAGGAATGGTTTGTTGCTTAAAATAGACTGTAACCGCGCGAGGTGTAAATGGGACAATACAACGTGCAAACGCGACGCTTTCGATACGCCTAGCGCCTCTTCCGTAATTTGTTAGAAATTTATCTTATCGAAAGACTGTTCGCGCGCGCTATTCATCGACCTGCGCCGTATTCCGTCTGCGTGGTTTTATGTCTTTGCTCGTAGTTTCATGTCGCGGCGCAACATCGAGTCGACTGGCGCCTACGCGACACGTTTACACGATCTACTGTCTCGATAGAACAGCGAAAAATATTGCGTCTGTTCGGGTAGGGTGGGGTAGATTCGGTTCAGGTCGAGTCGGGTCGCGTCACGTCGATCCGTACGACCTACCTCACTAAAGTCGTTTAAGAACCATAGCTGTTGGATACCGATCGGAGGAGGGAAAATCAGTGTGCCGCGGATAGTTGGCCTTCGGTTCGGCAAGCCAAGCGACGCGTACGAGTCTCGGACATACTGGACTTGAAATGCTTATGCAATCCGGATGCGTCGTCGCGACAGTAAACAGTGCGTTGGCCGGCGTGGCTTTCGTCGAACTGGGTCAACAGGTATGTACTCCGAACCTGTTTGCGAATTACGTTCGAGTAAACGCGTACGGGATAGTCAATTCTGACGAATGCATTTACAAACGTGCAAACGAAACAATCCGCGCGCGAATCTTTAGGTAGTATACTCGAGGTGGTCAGATGCAGTAAGTCGGGACTCCATCCTGCTGCAGACAGACGAGCTTCGTGTTCGGCGAGTCCACGAACAGCTCTTTGACGACACCGTTTACCGTTGCCATAGAGTACCGTCGGCTCCTCGTTCCTCCCAGCTCCGGGATCTCGATGTCCATGCCGATTGCCCTGGTGTACGAGCCCGTCGGGTCTGCCAGCATCCTTACCTGCGTTTCAAAGTCCTCGCGTAACTGGATCAAGCTAGCCAACATTTTTATCGGATCGTGGCTAGTAAACTGCGAGTAGCAGAACGCTTGTGTTGTACTTTAAGCGAGCCGCGTTTGCTCGAGGTCCGACGATTGTACCGGTGGCAGGCGAGACGCGTTACCTTGTCGTCCGCGCCTTTGAAGTGTCCCCAAGCAGAATGGACGAACGGGTCGTTGACGGAGACGCAGATGATCTCTTGGAATCCTAGGTACCTCAGATCGGCAGATCTATCGTAATTAAGACAGGACATTGTAGCTACAGCGCCGGATATCTACGCACAGATTATTCCTACTTTTCTATGAATCCCCTCAGGTGGACCTTGGAGCATCCTGGCACAAAAGCTCCGGGTACTCCGAAAACGATGGCTCGTTTGTCAGCTACCAGATTGAAAATATTCGTCCGATTGCTCGGTAGTGCTTCGTACAAGGTTAGGCTTGGCAATCTCTCCCCTATTCTGATTGGAGACATTCTCGATACGGCTTCCCAGAGCTTCGACGACCGCTCAAAACTAGGAACGCGAGCGATTCGTTTATTTGGCTCGCTGTTGATCGACGTTTTCCCGCAACGTATCGAATCGCATATCGCATCGCATCGAATCGAATCGCATCGGCGCGGCGCGGCGCGGCGCGGCGCGGTGCGACAGCTCGTTCAGATCGTTGCCCGATTCTCGCGTTCGGTAGCAGGCCACAATTAGCGGTTGGCATCTTTGCCGGAATTTGAAGAAATCGATGGACGGATCTCTGGCTAACTGGCTACGGTTCAATTCGGATTCGTCATGTTTCGAAATCCTTGTCAAGAATGTCGCAACAGCCTATCTCGCGACCGACCGGAAATTATCATCGGGTCACGTCATAAGTCTTTGCTCGTCCAAAACGAGCAATGGATATTTGCACGATTTGACGATCTGAAAACAGGAAGAGCTATTACGTATACCGTAGACTCGTATTCGTATTCGTATTCGTATTCGTACGATGCGATAGGAAGAAACTGAAAACAGAAGACGACCTTTTCGCGGGTAATCAAGTTTTGTTGCGCGTACACGTTTCAGAAGGAGCTGTGCCGGACAGCAAAGGCCTATGAAGTGACCCGATGTGCACTATGCACCGTATACTGTATCGAAGAGAATCGTTCAAATTCTTCGGAGAGAGAGAAAGAGAGAGAGAGAGAGAGAGAGAGAGAGAGAGAGAGAG